>JAWHQI010000120.1:3000000-3257500 GCA_033032865.1 Dactylorhiza incarnata | reverse complement strand
ATAAGCCGCGCCAAACGCACCCTAAAATGCTTGGTTGCACTCAGGTGTCCTGATGAACTTGTGATCCCTATGGGTTAAACTGGTAAGGAGATATGCAATCCGCAAAAAATTCTCTAACAAACCTCCTATAATAACCGACAAGTCTAGGTGAACTTCTGACCTCACCCACATTCTTGAGTACATTCCAATCAAGAATAGACTTAATCTTCGTTGGATCCACTACCGGACCTAATACACTAATAACATGACCAAGGAATGCAACTTCTTTTAACCATAATTCACACTTGGAAAACTTGGCGTACAACTGATTTTCTCTTAAATTTTATAGCACATAAAGCAAGTGATCCACATGATCATTCTACGAATTAGAACATCGTTAATATAATTTATCACAAATCTATCCAAGACTCATGAAATATGCGATTCATAAGATCCATGAACACTGATGACACATTGGTCAAATGAAACAACATGATCAAAAAGTCATAGTGTCATATCACTAAATGCTATCTTTGGGACGTCCTCCTCTCCAATCTTCAATTGATAGTACACTGACTTCAAATCAAGCGTGTGAAATACATAGACAATATAACAAACAAATCATCAATGCGTGTGATCGAATACTTATTCTTCATTGAAAATTTATTTAATTCCTGGTAGTCAATGCAAAATGCACACTACCATACTTCTTCACAAAGAACACATGAGCGCTCCATGGAGAAAAAATTAGTTGAATATACCACTAATCCAACATTTCTTACAACAAAATCTCAACTCAACCAAATTTTTAGTTACCATCCGATAAGGAGATCATGACACGAGGCTTGTACCCGACACTAAGTCTATCTCAAAATCAATCTCTCTGGTGAAGTGCTTCAAGAAGTTCATCGAGAAAGATTTCATCATATTCAGACACTTCATGCACATCTTGAATAAATAGATTTGTAGAATGGATCTCCAACAAAGCTATAAATGATTCGCCTCTTTGATTCACCGTGCACATAACTTGTATGACAAAAATTAAGGAAGTAGCATCACCATTCATTCATCTAAATTTAACTTTGTCTGAACTTTCTATTCTCATTTTCACTTCCTTTAAATTGCAGTCTATACGTGCATGTTGTTCCGAGATCCAATCCATACTCATTATTACATCAAAACCCGTCAAAGGAAATATCATTGCATCTACATCAAAGTCGAACTGCTCTATTCTTATAATAACCCAACCTATCCTACCAATACTCATAAAAGACCCATTTGACATCCTCACATTCAACTCTACTCTCGCATCAAAATGCACTACTCCAATTCTTCGGATGAAGGCTTCCACAAGAAATGAGTGTGACACGCCCATATCAAATAAGACCTTAGCAAGAAAGATGAAAACTAATACAATATACTAATGTCCCTACGTTAGTACACTAACATCAAACAAAGATCAATCAAAGGAACTTTCATGGTTCCGATCAAATAAATCCTATGTGAACAGCTCTTTCCTAATGGTCTTGAACATCTAATCATCGCTATGATACCAAATTGTAACACCCTGCCTATAATTGTTGTATAATATAGATTTGGTTGTGCCCCAATAACATATAACACTAAAAAAAGAATATTATAAGATTATATAAAGAACATTCCCAACAACAACTAATAAATCTGAGTGAAGTAGCGACAGAAATACCCACTGAATAATAAGAATGTCCACAACTAATATAGTCCATGGTCCAAGACCACATGGTCATTACAAAACAATTCCAAATAAATAATAATAGTTCAACTAAGGCTCTGTTCGGGAGCCCGGTGGCATCTCGTTCAAAACGACCACCAGAGAGGTGGAAGCTCATCGTTTTCAACTGATCGGTTTGAACATCCCGTTCCCCTCCTTTCTCCATCGGTCCCCATCAGCTCCAACTCGCCTTTCCAAAACGACCAACTAGGGATCGTCGTCCTCCCCATCTCCCACGTGTTGCTCCTCCCTTCACGCCAACTCCTCTTCCGGCAAGGCGAAAAGCGTCGATCCTTCTCCGATCTTCCGTCGAGGCAGGGCAGCCAATCATTCTCTATTTTCCGGCGACCCAGAGCTCTCAGCAGCTCGATTTCTCTGGGCAAGCCAGAGAAGGCGCCGATCTTTTTCTGAACTTCCAGTGAGGCAATGCAACTACATTCCTCTCTAATTTTCTGGCGCGCCAAAGCTCTGAGCAGCTCGATTTCTCTAATTTTCCGACGAGCTAGAGCTGGCAACGATCCTGCTCTGATCTTCCGGCGAGGCAGTGCATCTCCACTCTTCTTCGAGTCCAGATCCTACTCTGGTCAGGGATGCTCCTAAATACCCAACGACATTTATCACGACCCGTCTCAACAAGAGTTAGAGTGCGCTTCGGGCGGGTCGTGATGCCGCAGTCATGAGCGGAAGGAAAATTCATGTCTGTTAGGCGGAAGCTGAGATACTGATAAATAGTTTTAAAATAGTTACTTTTAAGTAAAACCGATTATTTTATTGCGTAAGCGTTAAAATTTGGCAGTGAGAATTTGATGCAGATGTATTTTAGTAAAGAACTCATGATACAAGTTCTGATGCAGATCGGTATGCAATGACAAACTCAGAGAAATGAATATGCAAATCATGTCAAATTCTAGTACATACTATAGCCTAGCAGTTGTCCATGATAACAGAGAAAATGACTAATTATAATTATTATATAAAAGAAATATCCGACAGTAAAAGAAATGAAACATAAACATAGAACTTAAAGCTTGACGCAGATCGGCTCAGGAAGCAGGCGGCGCAGACACGAATGCTGAGGCAAATTCCAAAATAGGAAGGAAAAGTCTCAGAACATTGAAATAAACAGGAGCAAAGCGAAATAAAATACGAGCGGGAGAAACAAAATATTTGTGTACCATTTATCATGAAGCAAAGCTAATAATACAGACAAGCAAGTGAGAGAAGCATAAATATCTAGAATTATTAGACTAATCCGGAGTAAAGCATATAATTGATGATCATAGTAATAACATAAGTTGTAACAAGTAAAAGTGTACGTGTTTTTGTTTGACGCACAAGATTCATGATTCAGACAGATTCAGATTCAAGACTTATCAGAGATTCAACATTTCTGCCCGTGATCTCTAAGGGGTGGCTCTTGCGAACCCTCACCCTTGAGCCAGGGAGTTCATGCTAGCTATGACCAGTCATTTGTTCCTATTAGGGATTCAAGATGGAACCCAAGTCGAGGAGTTGCATCAATTAAACACCACATTTCATTGTTTGCTTATGTTATTAATAGAATTAAATGATTCATAGTTTGGTGATTCAAACATGTACGAATTTATGTCACGGGGAAGGGTCAGATCATAAAACAAGTTTTACCCAAGACTAACAACTAGACAAGCATAAGAGATAAGACTCGATGACACCGAAAACTAGGAAGTGAGTTTTAAACTTTGCGGGTTCGAGAGATTAATATTCCAATAACAAGAAGATTCTTTAAGTAAAAAATGCAGGAGCAAGTTTGACATGCATCAATTCTGGGATAACAAGTACTCATTTACATTAAGTCATTTTATGGTACGATTAACTTCTAAATAAGATGTGTACAATACGAGCATGATAGAAAAACACGGATCATATATTTGCTAACCAGAAATCATTACTATTATTATCATGACGTTTGATACTCATGCTCAACAATCTATCATTCATCGAATTATTCATCAAATAATAAATTCAATCATCTAGGTAACCAAATAAAATCATTCATGTTCACAAATTCGTGTCATTCCAAATGCGTGCTCAAACTACTAACAAGTCAATTCAAGTATTCAAGATCTAAGCTTATATGACGAAACATGCATTCAAAAGTGAAACATAAAATTATAAGAGCATACAAGGTAATTAAGTTCAATGTTTGCAAGAGAGAGGGATCTCTATTTGCCTTAAATGAGTCTAAATCTGACGGCGGAGGCTAAGCGGCGCAAGCAAAAGCAGAAATCATATTTTGAACCTCCTTCAAAGATGAGGGGAGAAGAGATTACCACGCGGAAACGGAGACTTGGTGGCGCATAGGTTAGGAGAAACCCTAAATCGGAGAGGGCTTTTGGAGAGATCCCACCAATTGAATCGAGGAGCGGCACCGAAAATCAAGAACAAATCACGGTTAGACGATTAAAATATGGCATAAATCTTGAATCACAAATTACACGCAATTCGGAGCACAAAAACTTGCAAAAGAATTCAAGAACATCTGAATAAAGGAGGTAAAGAGGAGATCCTTACCCAAGGAAGATAAATCCGAGCCCGAGTAGGAGAGGGAAGGAAACCATAGCGGTCCCTCTCGCAAACATCGGCTAAGAAGAAGAATAAGAGAATTTAGGGTTGTCTGCCCTTGGAGGAGAGAAGGGTTGCTGTTCTTGAGGAAGAGAAGGAGGCTGTCGGCCCCTTGGAGGTGAGGGAGGAAGAAGCCGCCGGCCACGATAGGAGGAGCAGGAGGTGTCGTCGGCTGAAGGAGGAGCGGCAGGAGGAGCAGAAGCGACAGGCGGCGTCGGCTCTGCGTGCAGGAGACGGGATCGGCAACGGCTGCGGTTTTGCGGGTGAAAGACCTAGCGCCTAGGGGTTTTAATCGGGAGAGAGGCTCGGCTGAGGGATTAAATGGGGGTTGCGGATAGCAATTTCTTAAATAGGTAATAAAAAAATTAATTTTATTATATATAAAATTTTGAGTTGTTACAACATTCACGATCTATCCATCTGGTATGCTCCTAAATTGCTGAATTGAGGGTGCATGGCTGCAAATTCATCCCCCTGCTGATTTTTGAGTCCATATTTGCTTATTTCCGATCCAAATTTGCATTGCAGCTCTACTCGAATATCATTTTTTCCATATTTGACAGGTATATTACTTTTTTAGAATATTTTTGCAAGTGGTTTGGATTTTTTATAGTGGTTAGGAATGTCAATGTGGACTTCTTGTTTGTGTTTTTCATGCATTATGTAACATGCATGGAATGTGTGTTTTGATGATTGTTTATGTGTTGTTATGTTGTGTGTGTAATGTGGAATGTGTTGTGTTGCTATGTGTGTGTGTGTGTGTGTGTTGTATGTGGAATGTGTTGTGTTGTATGTGTGAGTGTGTTGTTGTATGTATGAGTGTGTTGTTGTATGTGTGAGTGTGTCTTGTTTGTGAAATGTGTTGTGTTATGTGTGTGTTGTATGTGTGAGCGTGTTGTTGTATGTGTGAGTGTGTGGTTGTATATGTGTGAGTGTGTGAGATATGCCCCAATAGAGTTTTAAAAAACAACGGAATATTGTGATCTCTACGATGACACTGTATAATTTTATAAGTAGACATCACCCAGGTCCAGACAGACATTTCTACCGATGTGACCATGATGAAACTTTTGTCTACCCTCTCGCGCATCTGATTAGGAGAGGAGTACAAATGGCCAGCAACTCAAGGAGGGAGAACAATGAAATTGTTAGGGGTGGGGGGAGTGACTCAAATCAAATGGCTGCGCTACGTGATGCCATTGCCGAACAACTTTATGAGGCGGCCAGACATTGAAGCGGATTATGTTGCATTTTTTTTTGAACTAATTAGTTTGCATTTTAATTTAAAAAAAAATATTGCATTTTGGTAAAATATGTGCATTCATTTTATTTTCAACCGCCACCGGAATGGCAGTTTTTCAAACAGATGCTTTGTTTCACAGTTTTGAAAGTGTCTGCAAAACGAAAATTACCCAAACAATTTTCTCAATTTTGAAAATACAGTTTTGAAAATTCATTTCTCAAATTTAAAATGACGCTGATATCCGCACTACAATTTTGGCTATCCGCACTCTATTTGTATGAGTTATTACACGTCTTTCGAAATTACGCCTTGTAAATACATTTTTAGGAAAAATATTCAACACTAAAGTTGTAGATCTAAACACTAAAGTCGAGATCTACAACTTTCGTGTTAAACACTTTTCCTAAAAATGCATGCACAAGACGTATTTCCAAAAATTCGCTATAGTTACGCCCAAGTTTCAATCAAGGCGGCAATACATCTTGTCTTTCGTGTTGAACACTTTTCTTAAAAATGCACGCACAAAACATATAAATAGAATGCCCATAGCCAAAACTGCGGTGAGCGCACTTTTAAAACCGATATTCCAAACAGAGCGTACATTGATAATCTATTTTCGTCCGGCCATGGTAATAACTTCGTCATCCGCCCATCTGCACAGTTGGCGGCATTGTCCACTGGTAGTCTGTAGGGCTTGGAAGACTACGCCGAGCAGTTAAATTCATTTTTCGCCTCAAATTTGGGTCACCAGGAAGCATTCCTGCTGGTCGATTCCCATGATTCATCCCTAATCGCCGAGAAGGGGGAGAGGGGAAGAGAGATTCGAAGGAGCTTTAAGTGAAATTGAGCAGGATGCAGTCTCGATATCGTAGCCCCCGGGACGGATTCCGGCCTGGCCCGCCGGCGACCTCCGGCAGTCGGATGTCCCCCTATATCCGGGACCTCGACCGCGATGCCCCAAACCCTTATCAGTTTTCCCGCAAAATGGACATCCTCATGGAAGCTGGCCGTCTCGCCGCCGGGTACCTTGTTTCGAGGGGCGTCATACCGCCGGAGCTCCTACGAAGAAAGTTCCCCAACGGAAGCCCTCCTGGATTCGAGCGGCAGGCCAGAGAAATCCCGCCGCCTCCGGAGGTTAGAACTTCTGCGCTGGCGCGTCTTGGTCAAAGGTTCGATGATGAGGGGCGTTTTGGTTCAAGGAGTCGGGATAATTCGAGGAAGAGACCGGGGCCATATAGCAGAGTGTACGACTCTGATTGGGGCAGAGAGAATGGCAAATCTAGAAATTGGATCGACAGGGGAAGAGGCTACTCCGATCTTGTTGAAGAAGAAGATGAGTCTGCACCTGGTTTCAGTAGGAATCGGAGGAAAGGATATACTGAGATCAAGAGTAGGGTGACGAGAGTTTCCGTTGATGAGCAGCCGACAAGGAGCGGATCTGCATCGGAGAAGGAGAATTGTGAGTTGGCTGATGACAATTGGTCCAAGGCGAGTTCATCCAGCACTAAGAAGGATCAGCATCCCGAGGCTGATGAGGGTTCAAGCAGGGGTGTTGATGAAGTTAGGGTCTCAAGCTCGGAAATCACAGAGGAGGTGGAAAGAAGAGATGAGCCGGAGAAAAAAGAGTCCATGGAGGAAGATATGAACAGCAAGCCCTCTGCAGAGGAAGATGATGCAGAAATGAGAGATTGCAAGGATCTGTTGAAACTGTGTAGCTTTTCGAAGGTCCCCACCAAACCACGATCATCACTAGCAAATAGGAGTCCTAAGGTTCATGAAGACCCTGACGCCGAGATGAGTGAGACCCTAGAAAATGATGGGGAGGAAGACTTCAAGGACTTGAATTGTAAAGGCATCATAAGCTCAGCAATACAGACTCCTGAGAATCACAGCCATCCATCTAATAATTCCTTGGAAGAAGATAGAACCTTACAAGACAATCAGTTTCAGAGCCCAGTTAATTCAGGAACTTGCATTAAATCCTTGAGTGAGACACATGATACTGTCTCTGATCATGAAGTTGATGAGAGGAGGAAAAAGGACAACTCCTTCCCATCCCAGGTACCGGACACGTTTGAGCTCACTGAACCCCTTCTTATTGGAAAGGGAAGCCGAGACAAAGTAATGGTCCAGGAAGTCATTGAAGTTGGTTTGAACTCTACTGCTTTCGTTCCAAATCCCAAAAGAGAATCCACTGTCACGATGGAAGAAGATATTCGACATGAAAGTTCTGCACCATTTAAAATATGTGATCTTAACCTTAATGGAAGTCCTGAGATGAGTGATATTCCTGGAGGCCCATCCGTGGATCATTTCCCTTCTGCCCCTGTAGTAAGTATTGATAATGGAGTCTCTGCAAACTTAAGCATGCCAATGAAAAATGCTGACAATACCTCTGACAATAACCAAATCTTTGTGCACAATAAAGTGGTTCCAAAATTTGACCTTGAGGAGGATCCCCATGCAGAACTCAATACTTTTGATTCTTCTAAGCACAAGTAAGCTTCATTATATGTAGCACAAACAGTTTAGATTGTATTGTTTAGTTGACGTTTGTAAGCACATTTTCCATACGGTTACTGTGAACTAACCCTGAGTATACTCATAAGCAGGAGTGATATTTCATATACAGGCCTTGAAAGCGTCTTAAATCAAGCATCACATACAGATGATCTTCCCGGTATTCAGGATGGTTACAGTCTTGAGTTTTCTGAGTTTCTAGGAAGTGATATATCTGTTTGTCCATCAGCTCAAGGAGACCTCCACGATTTGCAGCCCGGGATGGTTCTTCATGGCACTGAGGTGCAATTGTGTACAATCTTATTTGCTGTTTAGCATCTTGATATGATAATTTTTTGTGCTTCTGCGGCATTATATGTTTTTATTGTAGTTATTTAAATATTAACTCCCATAACATTTGTACTTTTAGGTTGTTTATAAATAATGCAAAAAGTACTGGTTTTCTTCTTCTTTCAGGGTTATCCTGGCGTAGATGACCCTATTTATGTCTCTCTTGACGAATTGCCAATAGGTATGGAAATTATTTGGATGTAATATTGTTGAAACTTGGAAGATACCACTATGGATTTTCTATTGTAGTAACTGCTTTGTATATCATTGATATCCTAACCCTTGGTGAATTTGTTACTTTTACGGCATCTGTTTAATCATCCTCATACAACTTGTGTATTTCAGCTTTTCAAACCATAACTTGATACGCCCATGACATTTTTTGGGTACTTATTGTTCCTTTTTTTTCTCATTCTGTTTACTTCTTTGATCAACTTACTTTTGTTTTATAGGCTTTATGGGGGCTTGGGACCAGCCATCTCAGGATTATGGAAAGTTCTTTTGAGCCATGAATACTCGTCATCCTATATTCAATTTGTCAGTTGCAGAGTATTCTAATTGACAATATCCGGTCATGGTCACAAATAACTTATATAATCATATGTAGCTCCTGTTGCAGAAGATGTTGTTTATTAGCCACCATCTTCACTATCAATAACCATGTGATAACATTCTGCACCAGCATTTATTTTTATTTTTTGTATTAGGTACTAGCTTAGTGGTTTGATTTCTAGTTAGCTGGTGGTGTATTAGACTATGAGTTCTTGTTGTTTTTTGTAAAATTAATTTTGTAAATAACTGCTTGATAGAAATGATTACAAGCATTAATGCTTATTGATCCTACTTTAGCTATAGTTTGTTTGTTTTGCAAATTTTCTGCATTTTCTACCAGCATACTTACTGTGTGTTGTATTTGGCTGATTTCTTGAAGCTCTTTAAGAGTTATCATAAGTCTATTGGACCATGTGGTCATGTTGCTGATGGTGAAGCAAACCTCTCTATTGGCGAGGAGAAATCATTACGAACATTATTTTTAGATCCTCCTTGACCTGTTTTTGAATTTTATTCAGACTTTATTGCTATTAGGCTTCTGGTTTGATCTAGGCTTCGTTTGGCTCGGCTTATTTGCTCCGGTGAGTTTGGACAAAATCGTCATTGTCATAGAATGTATGTTTGGTATGACAAATGTTACTACCATTATCAAGAAAAGAAACTAGTTATAAGCATACAATATTTGGTATGACAATGACGTTTTTATCCAAACTCACCGGAGCAAATAAGCCGAACCAAACGAAGCCCTAGTATGCATATGTTTTTTGAACAAAGGGAAGCAATTTGTAACATGCTGAACATATTGCAAAGGGAGGCAACTTGTAACATGCTGAACATATTGATGCAACATTAAAAAATAGTTTATGCTTACATCTAATTCTTGACACATTCTTAGATCTCATTCATGCTTGTTATGTACTCCTGTTAGGCCAAAATCGTGATGTATGCTGCTAAATGATGCAACATGTGGAGAAACTGGAACATGGTTGATATTCCTAGATGATGAATTATTTGCTAGAAAGGCCATACTTTAGGCTAGTCTAATGTTGCTCGGGATGTCTATCTGATAATTGATGTCCTTTTTCACGTTTTTACCCTTGAGTAATGGTAAAACGATGTTGTGAAGTTTACTTTTTGTATTTAGCTTAAAAGTGGGTGCATCTTACTTCCTTTTGGTTACTTTTATTTTGCCTCAACCTTTGTTAGAAGATGCAGCGCATCTCTGATTGTGGAGGGACTGCAATGCTATCTTAGTGGAGATTGTGATTCCAAGGTTTACAAACCTAATAATTGTTCTGACCTGTACACGTCCTTCACGATTAAGTATTCCGTCTGCCGCCTGTTTTCTTCGCAATAAATTTTTTTTCTTTTACATATCTTGTGCAGGGTAGAGCAGGCATTATTTACTTTTAAGTTGATATGAGAAGAATATCCTTTCTCCTTATAAAGTGTAAAAATGAGGTATGTTATCTTTGCATATGTTTGAGGAAATAGCTTATGATAATTATCACCTTATTTACATTTTATTTTATTTTGTTATATGCTTTTAGCGATAAGATCATTATTCCCGATAAGAATGTGTACTTCTCTGACATATTGTACTTTTGTGTGTATTTTGTATTTTTGTTTGACATGCACAGGGTGTGGGTATGCATGCATTCATCAAGCATATATATACATATATGCATATATATTCGAACATTATGTGTAACACATATGTTGCAAGTTAAAAGTATATGAATTGTGTTCCTTACAAAATGAAGGTTTAATTTTATATTTTGGTATTTAAAATGTTGAAGGTGAATTTTTTGCTAGAGTAATGAGTTTTCTTTGGATGAAGTTTTACTGAATATTATAATATAATCATTGATATATTTATTCCATTTTAATTGTAAAAGTATACTTTATCACTCAATTATTTATTGCGATGAAATTTACAAACATATGCTCATCACACTGCCAATATTTCTGATTTTGCTCATCTTTGCTAATTAAAGTGTTATATGCTGGAGGTCAATCTGCTGATATGTGATAGAAAGCTATTTAGTTGGGTATTAAATGGGGTATCCCATCTTAGTTATGTCTAATTTCACCTAAATGCAATCCTGCGCCTCAATTAAGTCAGGAAAATATTCCATATTAACCTTAGATTTGGATTTAATCTTTCCTATTTGTGATTATACTCTCTCGATCAAGGGAATATATGGTGGGTGTGAGGTACTCTCTCTGTCTCTTTCACCTTCAAATTAATTGATCATGAAGCTTATTAATTAATTAGAAAGGACCGGGGAAAAGTGTATCCATGTTAGGGAAGCTACAAATCTACTTAAATCCAAGTTCGATGTGACAAATGAAAATCTTATAAATATTCAGTAGAATAAGAAAGGATGTCGGACAATTGATTATCTTTGAGAACCATTGGGAGCAAAGTTATAAATATCGGATGTCGGCGACATGTCAAATTGAGTTTTTAAATATCGGATGTCGGCGACATGTCAAATTGAGTTTTTAAATATCGGATGTCGGAGTATGTCGGGGATATTTTAAAATATTGGATTTCCATAACTTATAAATAAAAAAAACTATTTATGTATATTAAACATTATTATATGTTCTAAAAGAAAAAAAAAGTAACATAACAAGTAAATGAACAATGAGTCATGCATATCACAAAATTAATTTGAAAATTATCCAAAGTAAAATATTATAACAAGTTCAAATCAATATAATGTAAAATATATTTAATATTATATAAGAACTTTATTTATTAGTACTAAGTTTTATAACAAATAAAAAGATTTAAAAGCTAAATCTCCTTAATTAATTATAAGTATTTCTATGCTTAATAAGTTTATGTTAAAATCATATAAATAACAATTAATAAATGTGTTCAACTTTTTCACATCTTTGTAAAACTAAGAAAAATAATAGTGTAAAATAATTATACAAAATTTATTACAAGAATAACAAATTAAAAGAATGAAACAATAAGTCTAATTGATTTAAACATGCATAATATAATATATATATGCTAGACTGCTAATATAACATACAATAAAATAGCGAATGATATGTTCAAAAGTCGCGTCGGCCGATATATCAGTAAAAATTGGATATAACGACCTATATTTTACAAAAGGACATAATCAATTTTTTAAGAAAAATATCGTTTTACCCTCAAAAACGATATGTCGACAGACATGTCAAAGGATATTTAAAACAGGATTGAGAGTAGTACATATTGAGGATTAAATTATTAAAAATTAAATTTGAGGTTCATTTGGTGTCTTGAAGTTACAAAACATTTTTTGCATAATGATTTAATCTATTAAATTATCATTTGGTTATATGTAGGTAGAAATTAGGCGTGCCAAAAAAAAACCGGGCCTGGGTAGGCCCGATTCAGGCCTGGTCGGGCTCGGGGGGCCTAACAAGGCCCTCCTTTTAGGGAAAAACTTGACTTGGGCCAGGCTCGGTCAAGGCAGGCCAGAGCCAGTCTTGAACTAGGCCTGGCCTGGGCCAACGACCTTTAGAGCCATTGAATACAATAACTTTAAGAGCCGTTGAAGTGTGAAGTTTGGCAGCAGGTGCAGCTTGGCAGCAGGTGCTGCCAGGCTGCGCCAGCCAGCCTAGGGCCTAGGATGGCAGCAACCTAGGTTGGCAGCAACCTAGGCCTTAGGCTTTAAAAAATTAAATTATTTTTTAAACAAAACCATGTAATTGTATAAATACCTCCCACCCTATCTCTTTACCTCTCTTGCTCTCTCACCCTCTCTCTCTCATATTCACTTTCACAAACCCTCTCTCTCATTCTCTCTCTCCAAGTATGACATCGCCCTCCTTGATGGCATCATCTTTCTCATCCGTTGCGCATGAAATTGTAGAGCACACGCATACGACTGTAGTCTGGGAGCACTTTGAGAAAGTGCAGGTCAGCGTCGAATTTAGGGCGAAATGCAAACATTGTTCGAAGCTGCTAACTTTCAGCGGAAACTCGACGCTCGCGCGACATATCAAATCTTGCGTTTCTAAACAAGCCCCAGAGTCAAGCCAAACACAAATTTTGGGAGCCGGGCAAATTTGGACGTATGATCAAATGCGTTACGTGAGTTGCAGATGAAGAACGTCATCAGACGTGGATTGCCATTCAGTCACTACGTCAACGAGGACGAGACCGTTTACATACACAAAGCGCTTCAACTAAAATATCATTAGGTAATTAGATCCACACTTAGGCGTGATGTATATAAATCATCATATATTAAGCAAAAAATTCTTTAATAAATTATTTCGAAAATTTCGAAGGTAAAGTTAGTTAGAGTAGTAGCATAAAATTAAGATTATCTTATATATACATTGCATACCATTGGATTGATCCCGTTTCATGGGATCTAAACAAATGTATTATATGTTTTGAGAGTTTTGAAGTTCCACACACCGGTCAAACGATCTATCAAATTATGAAATATATTAAAGAGAAAATTATCAGTATCTCGTTCGATAACGCCACTAATAATACAGTGGCAATGGAATGTTTAAAATGGGATTTAAAACCTATGTTAAATGGTATTTTTTTTCATAATTGTTGCGTATGTCACGTCTTAAATTTAGTTGTGCATGACAGTTTATCATATATAGTAATTAAATTCGTATTATGTTACAATATATAGTAGTTAAATTCGTATTATGTCACGTCTTAAATTTAGTTGTGCAGGACAGCCATACGTTAATTAAATTCGTATTATGTTACAATATATATATATATATAGTTCAAGAAAAAGAAGACAAGATTTTTAAAAATTGTAACTGGACAAGGATAAAATTTTTAATATCAGAATTTGACATGCCTCTAAGATGGAATTCAACCTACAAAATGCTAAAAAGAGCCGCGTAACAAAATTTGGTACTCCTTAGCCCCCTCCGACCTTCAGCAACCTCGCCTCCACCTCCACAACCCTTTTTCGGTCCGCATTCAGCCCGCCTCTACCTCCACAACCCACTTCCAGCCTCCGGGAGCCTTGACCGACCCTCCCCTTTACTCTCTTCTAAGCCCCAACCCTCCTAAATCCCCAACCAGTCATCCCATCCCCAAAACAACCACCTTCCCTTCTCCACCAGCCATCGTCCAACTATCGTTCCTCTGGAGTACCTACACCGCATCTACAAGCATCAGATCTCCACGCCTACGTCCTCGGCCCCATTTACTCGGCGAGACCGCATTTATATTCAACTTCATTAACATCATACAGATGCACCTTTATATTTCTTGTAATATTGAGCTTAATTAATGTTGGCTGAATTTTTTTTCATTTGACTTGTCTTTCTTATTCGCTCTGCATTTTAATTTCAATACGCTCTCATTCGTTGCATTTATTATCTGCATACTGAAATTGCGATATTTGTGATCAACTGACATCTGCACGAATTTTAAAATTAATATTATTTAATTAATTGCGTGTCAGAAGTAATTGCATGGTTGAGATGTTGCATTTGCATTAGGGTTTATGTTGTAAGCTTTCCATTCATCGCTCGCGTGCTGTCTGCTTGCTCGCATTTGCATTATCATTTTATGGTTTGTCGACGACCTTGCATTTGTTTGTGATTGCTCACATTGCATCTAGGATTAGGGCATCACGCGTCCGTCTCCTATAGATTCGTCCTGCGTCTTTATATCTAACCAAATAGTTAATTTAATAAATTACATTATTTTATAAATTATAACAAGTAGCTTCGCACGATCGAAACATTATTTTATAACGAGCAGCTTCACACGGTTTGTCCGTGCTCACTACTCTTGGGCGCACGGGCTATGCCCGTGCTCGACAGGACTTTCGCCACTTGCAATCTGCTATAGTACACTGTGATGTCAATACTTCATCTAACACTCAATTACTTAGTGTGCTTGGCGGGACTTTGGGATGCAGTAGTCCTGCCAAGCATAGGCATAGCTTGTGCGCCTGAGAGCAGTTCGCACGAGTTGCTCGTATACATACACACACACAAATATATACATACACATAGATTCAAACACATATATATACATATACAAATGTTCATATCTATATATATGTATTGTGTATACATATGTACATATATATCTCTCTCTCTATATATATATATAGCTACATATATATGTATACACTGGTGTGTAATTTTGTCCTTATACCATTCCGGCAAGATCGGTTATGGAGCCTAGCCCTTACTCCAGATTAAATAGCAGCTCCTACCCCTATTCTAGAAATTAGAAAAAAAGAGGATCTCTCGGTGACTATAGTAGATTCTCTTTTTGGGTTCTACTGTCTCTGATTAAACTCGTTGTATTCTTGTCAGTGCATACTCCTTTTTAAGGTAAAGGTAGTCGTGGTTTCTAAATCTTTCTTTCTTATCCCTAGGTAGGTAAGTGGCTGAGGGCAAGCATTTATCAGTGGATTCGGTTGTTGTGAAAATAGAACGAAATAGACCGAGCTTTGAACGAGGAAATAACTAACTATAGGATAGCACCCAGTGTGCCACATTTGCTTCTTCAACAATGTCATAGTTTCTTCAACACGGCTTGGTGGGAATATCACCTATTGCCTTTCGCCAGTCTTTCTTGCCTTGGCCTGGAGCCGGGTCAGCAAAAAGCATTTACGCAGGGTGTGAGAATGCCCCTTTTGAGTTCGCTCCGCGCCTTATATGTATGTACATCTATATATACACATATATATCCATATGTATATTATACATATGTATATATACATATGGATATATATATGTATATATGGATATACATATGTATATATACATATGGATATATATAAGCATATGCATACGCATATGCACGCGCATATCACACACACTAGCAGTCGTGCATGGGGCTATGCCCCGTAGGCCCGTGGGGTGTAGCCCCATGCCCAATTGTTCTTGGTTGCGAATGGGCTCTACCCGTCTGTGGAAGCTTTTGGCTCACCCATGCTCACCCAAAGTAGCGGCCCACGGACTCCGTCCGTGCGCCCTACCGGGCTTTCGCCCGTGCGACTAATTTGAATAGGAAGTAAAAAAAAACACCTTGCAACATTATTTTAAAAACAAGGAATGAAGAATAAAAACATAAAAAAAGGAAAATAAAAAGCACCCTCTGTCACCTAGTCCTCCCTCTCCCTAGGCCATATATATTTAGGTTTAAGAGGTCTAGGAAATTTTCTCTCTCCCACCCTCTCTCTTCCCCCTCTCACTGATATAGTGATCGAACGACCCAGTTCTTTTGATGGTCTTCTATGAGGATCATGAACTATTTTAAAGAACTTCCTTTAATGTAGTTTAGATACATGGTGTAACATGAAAAGAAGACTATCGCTTGTCTTCCTAAAGGAACTCTTCGCTGCTCATTATGCAGGTATATGAAAAAAAAAGCTTTTATTCTAGAATTTCCTTTGACTTAAAATGATATACATATGCATTATTTAGTTTGTCGGAGAAAGGAGCTTGAGCATATTCACTTCCATGCAAATGTGAGCACAGAGTAATGTTCTCAAATGATTCTTGTATTTGCTCCTTAATTTTGCTTCATCTGTTGGGGGGGGGGGGGAACAGATACTAATTCAGGGGAGTGCCTCTTCAAACTAGTAGTTGGGGACTTGGGGTTCTCAATTCTGGCACTAGAACAAGTTTACAAGTATCTTTACGATGCAAATGAAGGTAGCGAGGGTGGATTTTGTGATTTTACACGGTGAGAATGTTGATTCTTCGGGGCACTTCGTTGTGGGTTCTTGTATTTCATTACATCAATGTGGATTGCCTCGACAAATAAGCAGATAGTTCTTCCAAATATTTATAATTTGAGGTCTAATCAATTTCATATATAAATATATATGTTGGAAAATAGAAAAGGATATAATTGCACATTACCACAACTAACACTAAAGATATATATATGTTGGATAATATAAAATTTGGCGCCGACTACTCGATTCGTGACACCGGGCTTGTGTTTTAAGTGGAAGGTAAATTCTTGAAGGTAAGTCGTCTACTTGGCGTGGAGTCTAATCTCTCTATGAGAGTTCAAATGTTTCAGTGCTTCGTGGTCTGTATTCAGCACAAACTCACGCTAAGATCAGGTAGTGCCTCCAGTGGCGGAGAGCCTAAATGATAACATAAAATTCTATATCGTACGTGGAATACATAGTCTTTGCTTCGTTCAATTTCTCACTAAAAATGCTACAGGTCGACCCTCCTGACTCAATATCGCGTCAATACCTATAATGGATGCATCACAGTCAACCTCAAAAATTTTATCAAAATCATGCAGCGCTAATATAGGTACACTAATAAGAACGCGTGCTTTGCCTCTTTAGTGACGGGCGCAATCAATGTACTAAAATTTCGAATGAAACGACGATAAAAAGATGTTAGCCCATGAAATCCTCGAGCCTTAGTAATCGTCCTAGGGCTAGGCCATGATTCTATCGCCTTGACTTTCTCTCTGTCAACTTTAATGCTCCTAGATGAAATAATATATCCTAAGAAGGTTAGACTATTAACCATAAAAGTGCACTTCTTCAAATTGGCATATAATTTATTAGTGTACACGATTTTTAACACTTGCCTAAGATGAATCAGGTGCTGATCAGGATCAGTACTATAAATCAGAATGTCATTAAAATAAACCACTGCGCGGACTCCAATGAGTGGTCTCAGCACTTGCTTCATCACTTGCATAAATGTGCTTCCAGTACTGGGTGCATTGGAGAGACCAAAAGACATCACCAACCACTCGTATACACCCTCTCTCGTCTTAAACGCTGCCTCCCACTCATCTCCGAGTCGGATCCGGATCAGGTGGTACCTACTCTTCATATCTACTTTCAAAATATACTAGACCCACTAAGCATATCAAGCATGTTGTCTAATCGGGGGGTTGGAAAGCGATATTTGATAGCACTTTTATTAATCGCTCGACTATCGACACACATGCTCCATGTTCCATCTTTCTTGGGAACTAATAATGTGGGAATGGCTCAAGGGTTCTTGCTCTCCCTAATATGACCTTTCGATATCAGATCGGTCACCTGCCTATGAAGTTCCTCATGCTCTTTTAGACTCATATGATAATGGGGAAAATGAGGTAAGCTAACTCCTGGCATCAGGACAATACAGTGCTAGATATCTCTCATTAAAGGGAGCTGATCGAGCAACTCCTTCGAAATAATCTTAGAGCAATAAGAGTTCGCATTGCACTAGGGATTTCTATCATGGTGGGGGTGGAATCAATGCCAGATGATTTATAAACTACGTCGCTATCCTTCATCTCCTGAAATTGTGGCCCAGCCAGTCACATAACGGCTGAGGGGAAGAATATTACAGAAACAATGCTAGAGGGGTGTGAAGACCTCTGGTGATCTAGGAACAAGGCTTCCGGGGGAGACGAACAATCTTGCGCCCATTATACTTGAAGGAATGAGAGTTCTTTACACCGTCATGCAAGACGTGCCTATCGTACTGCCATGGTCTCCCTATTAGGATATGATGGACCTTGATAGTGGTGACATTCCAACATACCACATCTTGGTATGTGCTACCTATGGAAAACTCTACATTACACTGATGCGTGATGGGTATCGTAGTACTGATAGTGACCCATGATAGACTGTAAGGTTTTCCTACTGGCTGCATTTTCAGTTTCAACTTATCAACCATGCGTTGAGAAACAAAGTTCTTCATACTGCTGCTATCAATTATGATGAAACAAAACTGACCCTGTATGCGGGTGGTTGTAAGAAAAATATTATTCCTCAACCAATCGTCATCAGCAGGGGCTCTAGGGGTCAGTAGGTTGTGGTGGAGAACACAAACTATATGGTCAGGTTGTTCTCCTTCTACCTCTAACTTGCTCTCTAACTCGGGCTCAAAAATAGGGTCAGACTGGGAGTCGCTATGGAAGACTCCATACTTAGGTTCTTGCCCATTTTCAGAATCCGATGATAGTGAAGAAGTGACATCGCGGGCACTCAGACGACTTGTGGCCCGGTTCCATACACTTAAAACATCTAAACACACCAGGTTGTGGTTTAGTTCTTATAATCTCATTGTCTCTATTTGGTGCTGCCAGAAGTGCAGGGGTACTCGGAGGCATGGTCTGACGAGAGTGTCCGATGGTCCTAACCATAGGGTGGAGGTGTGAGTATGTGTGTGTGTTGGGGGGGGGGGGGGGGGGGGGTCTATCAATAGACCTAATACTTGACGTCCTCTTCTACAGGGCCTTTACGTGCTCGACTCGAGATCTCTCCTAAGTCCCTATAGTCATGGAGCTCTAACTGATTTTTAATGGAATTGAGTAACTCGTTCAGATAACGAGATACAGTCATGTCATTATCCTCTCGGAGGTCGATGCGAGACTGGAGTACGAGAAACTCATTCATGTATTCGTCCCCTGATAATTTGTCTTGTCGCAGATTGTGAAACCTACGATAGAGGGTCTGCAAATAATTAGGTGGAACATACCTTTTATGTAGTTGTGTTTTAAATTCTGCCCATGTGATGATGAGGGCCAAGAATAAATTAAATCTAAAGCGTTCTAACTGTCCCAACCAAACTAGGGCGGACCCTTTCAGCCTAAGGGTAGCGTACTCAACCTACCTAGACCCTTTCAGCCTAAGGGTAGCATACTCAACCTACCTAGCTTGGGGAAATTGCTTCCAGGCCATGAAACGATCAATCATATCACACCAATCTAAAACAACCCTCGGGTTCTAATTGTCCTTTGAAATCATCGACGTCTAACTTGACTCCTAAATCTCAATGAGGTGGATCCCTTACGTTATGGTGCCCTTGGTCAAAATGTCGTGGATTAGGGTTTTCGAGCTCTGGTTGCCTATGATTTGGATGATTCTCGATTTGGTGTGGATTAATCCCTAAATGTTGGTTGACCTCGAATGCATTAACACTGCATATTTCAGTTATCACTTGTCCTACTTCTCTCATATTTGTGTTAACACTCGTAGTCTGCGCTTCAATTGTTTGTCAATTTTTTTAATTGTGCACTCAAATCGACGACACTATATTCTAAGTGGCTTATACAATTTTCCATTTAAAGTTCGTTTTGTTTTACTATTAAAAAAGTTTACTTAAATGGTTTTAAATGGCTCGAAATTATTTTTGAGAGAGAAAATAGTTAATTTTGAAATAACCTAGAATATTTTTTAAATGCTTAAATATTTAAAATAGTTGAATATTTTTAGTTAGAGAAAATATTCAAGATCTTTTTTAAAAACAATAATGATAACTATTATTTTTAAAACTTAGTGATATATATTTTTTAAATGGAGATAGATGACTAAATTTATATTTATTTATTTATTTTCTTTAAGTTCAAAGTGTAAATGATGTACTAGCATGAATCCATTTCATGTAGTGTTAGGATATAAGCCTAGAAAGCCTATTGACCTCACCCTGGTTCCCTTAGCGTCACTCCCTAGTGAGTTCGCGGATTCCTTCATCCATCATATACATGAATTGCATGAGTTGATTCGGAAGAAAACTGATAGTAGCAGACGAGCACAGAAGCGAGCAACATTTTCAGGTGGGTGAACATGTCATGGTCAGAATTCGCATGAAGAGACTCCCAAAAGGGGCCGCTAAAAAGCTACATCCTAAGCGAATGAGTCATTATAAGATTATAATGCAAATTTGAACAAATGCCTACAAAATCGACCTCCCGGTAGATATGAATATCCACCCTGTATTCAATACGAAAGATTTGACACTCTATTTTGAGCCTCTCGAGCATAAGGACCCCTACCTTGAGCCACCTCCAGCACCCCTCCCAGTTACAGTCTGACCAACTTGGACGAACACCTACGGGCTTGCCCGCACCCCCTATGATTGCACAGGTTCCGCTGGATCCACTAGCATGAGAGGTGGGAGCTGAGAGCATTTATGGTATGCCGCACGAGTGCGCCATCAACCCAGACAGCTCATCTTGTCGTTACCTGGTGCACTAGAGTGGTCGCCCCACTTTTAACGACACTTGGATTTCGGCGACGGAGCTTGATAGACTGGGCCCCGATCTTCGACGTCAGTATGATCATCTCCATTCATCGAAGATGAATGTTTTCAGTCGGGGAAGTTTCTACACTTGGATTTCGGCGACGACATTGATCGGATCGCCGATCCGATACCTCGTGCTCGTCGGAAGCGCCGTTTCTACATTTTCTTATGTATTTTTTAACATTTTTGATGTTATTTGGGCATCGGGCGTAGCGGCGAATCATAATCGTTCACTCCGGGTGCTCTAGCCCCCCTTCATTATAAATAAGGGGGAGGGCTGCCAGTTTGAAGCATTGTTAGCCTTGTGAGAGAATCTAGAGTCTGCAATCACTTCGTGATGCGACGCCGCGAGACTCCGAAGTGCGACATCCCAATTATTTTCGGTTTCCCGACTATTCCCATAAGCCTTCAATTATTCCCCCACGATTCCCTCTCAACCCAGCCCTAGCCACACGTCTCCTTCCAAAAGAACCGCTTGCTACTCTGCTCGATCACCTCTCCTGCTCCAGTCGCAGGAATCACTGTTGTTTCCCTCACCTCCCACGATCGATGGCAGCCTTGGCCCGCTGACCCTCCCACCGCGCACATATCCTCTTCCTCTTTGCTGCTAGCCGCCGGTTGTGGCTTCCCTTGGTTCATCCCCATACCCTCGCCCCTTCCTCCATTTTTGACGCCGTCAACGCTCCCCACCACCAGCAAAGCCGCAACCTCCACTTCCATATCTCCCGATCACTCGACTGCATTTCTCCTTGCATCCCTCACGGCTTGACCTCTTCCTCCTCCAATCCGCAACCCCCTACTAGTAAAGCCACAAACCTCCATCTCCCTACACCCGACCACTGTGCAGCACCCTTCCCCGTATCCCTCGCAGCCAGACCACCTCCTCCCTCCCCCACACAACAAACCGCCAGTTCCCTGCTCGTGTCTCCTTCAACATCCGCCTCTTACTGCTGTCCAGTCGCATGCCAACCCTCCCGAATCTTCCCACAACCTTTTCTCACAAGTGAAGGCCACCCGATACCATCCCTACTGTCGGATCTGCATGCTCATGAGTATTTTATATTGTGTTTTCTTATTCTCTGTTGATTATTGGATGACTGCTTGCATATTTGTTTAGAGACATCATTTTGGTAGCATTCTTGTTTAGTTTTTGTATTCTCTTATAAATCTCGGTCACTCAAGCTGTAGAATACCCTTTGTGCGAAGGAACGTGCCTGCTTGTCTACGTGAAGATTGTGGTGAATGCCTTGCTTAATTGCTTAGCCTATATAATTTAATAACGCAATTTAATTCCAATTAATTCGATTACTGCATGCATCATAAACATAAGTTATGTTTGTTTGAATTAGCCCGTACACTCACATAAGCTTACATTAGAGTCGGCACACTCTTTTCACAGTCTACCCCGCGTCATATACACTTATGTATATATATGTACATGTGTGTGTGTATATGTACATGTGTGTGTGTGTACACACACACATAAACATATGTACATAAATATGTACATAAATGTGTATACATACATATATACATATATATACATATACATCTACATATATATACATATACATCTACATATATATACATATATATATATTTGACACCAAAAATGTCCCAGCTCCACACCACTAAGAAGACGAAAGGGGATGGGTTACTGTGGATGGCTGGTTACTCAGAGTCACAAGTGATTGGGCGAGTACGGAGAGAGATGTCGCGAGTACTAGGGAGAGGGTACTCACAGTAACCTTTTTGAGGTGTCGAGAGTACAAGGGCCTCTTGGCCCGAATTTGTTCGATACCCTTTCAGCTACCCCCCCCCCCCCCCCCCCCCCCCCCCACACACACACACACACCACCACGTCTATTTATAGATGCGGGGCTCTACCCGCGGGCAGCCTCTAAAAATATGGGTTGCCCACATTACAAGGAATGATGAGTACTCACGGAGGAGGCGAGTACTCCTCACGGGGGAGGCGAGTACTCACGGGGCGGGGGGGGGGGGGGGGGCGAGCACTCCTCACGTGGGGAGGCGAGCATTCCTCATGGGGGAGGCGTGCACTCCTCACGGGGGAGGCGAGCACTCCTCACGGGGGGAGGCGAGCACTCCTCACGGGGGGAGTCGAGCACTCCTCACGGGGGGAGTCGAGTACTCATAGGGGAGGCGTGCACTCCTCACAGGGGGAGGCGTGCACTCCTCACGGGGGGAGGTGAGTACTCCTCATGGGGGGGTGGTGAGTACTCCTCACGAGGGAACTTGGATCGGTCGTCGGAGGAGGTGATTGCCGACTTCTGTATAAGCAAATCCCTGCATTTTTCAAGTTTCTAAAAAACTTCGAAAAAATAAACAACCTAGAAATGTCGCGATCCACCTCCTCTGAAGTCAGAAAAATTGGTAGAAAGAGTGTGCAAGTACCTAAGGGGACTTGTTGGTACCTACATATTCCTGCACTAGATGGTATATAAGTATTAGATGAAGAATGAAGAATGAAGAATGAAGAAAAAGTGTGAGTACCTAGGGTGGACTCGCTGACACCTCCTTATTTATGTAAAGAAATGTTAAAACAAGTATATAAAAGAAACATGAAGCACCAGTACTTGGGGAGGACTCGCGGACACCTACTTTATTTTTGCAAGCGATGTTATAGCAGGTATATAGAAGAAATATGAAGCGCAAGTACCATAGAAGAACTCCTAGACACCTGTTTATTTCTGCAGAGAAATGTGAAAACATGTAAAATAGAAATACAAAGTGCGAGTACCTGAGAAGAGGCGAACTTGCGTACACCTATTTTATTTCTGCAAGAGAAATGTAAAAGCAAGTATAGCAGAAGCATAAGGCGCGAGTACCCGAGAAGAAGAGAACTCGCGTACACCTATTTTATTTCTGCAAGATAAATGTAAGAACAAGTATAGCAGAAGCGTAAAGCGCGAGTACCTGAGAAAAACTCGCAGACACCTGTTTTATTCCTGCAGAGGAGGGGAATGCTAAAACATGTATAACATAAGCATAAAGCGCGAGTACCTGAGAAGAGGACAACTAGCGTACACCTATTTTATTTCTGCAAGAGAATTGTACAAACAAGTATAACAAAATCATAAGGCACAAGTACCTGAAAAGAACTTGCGGATACCAGTTTCATCATGCATTTAGGAAACACAAGAAGTAACAGGTTTGCATAACAAAAAGAGATGTCAGGTACCTGAGGGGAACTTGCTTGTACCTGTTTACTTCTTGTACTAAAAGGTACAAGAGATGAACATATATAAAGAGGAAGCGTGAATACCTCAGGGGGACTCGTTTATATCTGCTTCAACCATATACTTAAAGAACACATGAACTAACATATACCAATAAAAGAGATGCAAATACCACATGAAATAATATATATATATATATGTTTGACGCCAAAAATGTCCCAGCTCCACACCACTAAGAAGACGCGAGGGGATGTGTTACTGCGGATTGCTCGTTGCTCGGAGTCACAAGTGATTGGGCAAGTACAGAGAGATGTCGTGAGTACTAGGGAGAGGGTAGCCTCTGAAAATATGGGTTGCCCGCATGGTATGATGTGTACTCCTCATGGGGGGGTGGCGAGTACTCCTCACGGGGGAGTCGAGTACTCCTCATGGGGGGTGGCGAGTACTCCTCACGAGGGAACTTTGATCAGTCGTCTTGGAGGAGGTAATTGCCAACTTTTGTGTAAACAGATCCTCGCATTTTTTTAAGTTTCTAAAAAACTTCGAAAAAATATTAGCAGGTATATGAAGCGCAAGTACCTTAAAAGAACTCCTAGACACCTGTTTATTTCTGTAGAGAAATGTGAAAACTTGTATAATAGAAATACAAAGTGCGAGTACCTGAGAAGAGGCGAACTTGCATACACCTATTTTATTTCTGCAAGAGAAATGTAAAAACAAGTATAGCGGAAGCATAAGGCGCGAGTACCTGAGAAGAAGAGAACTCACGCACACCTATTTTATTTCTGCAAGATAAATGTAAGAACAAATATAGCAGAAGTGCAAAGCGCGAGTACCTGAGAAAAACTCGCAGGCACCTATTTTATTCCTGCAGAGGAGGGGAATGCTAAAACATGTATAACATAAGCATAAAGCGCGAGTACTTGGGAAGAGGAGAACTCGCGTACACCTATTTTATTTCTGCAAGAGAATTGTAAAAACAAGTATAACAAAATCATAAGGCACAAGTACCTAAAAAGAACTCGCGGATACCAGTTTCATCATGCATTTAGGAAACACAAGAAGTAACATGTTTGCATAGAATGTCAGGCACCTGAGGGGAACTTGCTTGTACCTGTTTACTTCTTGTACTAAAGGGTACAAGAGATGAACATATATAAAAGAGGATGCGTGAATACCTCCGGGGACTTGTTGATATATGAACCATATACTTAAAGAACATATGAAATAACATATACCAATAAAAGAGATGCAAATACAACATATGAAATAACATATATATATATCTTGGAGGAGGTAATTGCCGACTTTTGTGTAACTGATCCTCGCATTTTTGTAAGTTTCTAAAATTTTTCGAAAAAATAAACAACCCAGAAATGTCGCGATCCACCTCCCTTGCAGTCAGAAAAATAGGTAGAAAGAGTGTGCAAGTACTTGAGGGGACTTGTTGGTACCTACATATTCCTGCACTATAAGGTATATAAGCACTAGATGAATAATGAAGAAAAAATGTGAGTACCTGAGGAGGACTCGCGGACACCTGTTTATTTATGTAGAGAAATGTTAAAACAGGTATATAAAAGAAACATGAAGCACGAGTATCTAGGGAGGACTCACAGACACATACTTTATTTTTGCAAGAGATGTTAGAGCAGGTATATAGAAGAAATATGAAGCGCAAGTACCTGAGAAGGACTCGTAGACACCTGTATTTCTGTAGAGAAATGTGAAAACAGGTATAATAGAAATGCAAAGTGCAATTATCTGAGAAGAGGAAAACGTGTGTGCACCTATTTTATTTCTGCAAGAGAAATGTAAAAACAAGTATAGCAGAAGCATAAGGCGCGAGTACCTGAGAAGAAGAGAACTCGCGTACGCGTATTTTATTTCTGCAAGAGAAATGTAAGTACAAGTACAACAGAAACATAAAGTGGGAGTACATGAGAAAAACTCGCAGACACCTGTTTATTCCTGTGGAGGAGGGGGAATGCTAAAACAGGTATAACAGAAGCATAAAGCGCGAGTACCTGAGAAGAGGAGAATCTGCGTACACCTATTTTATTTTTGCAAGAGAATTGCAAAAACAAGTATAACAAAATCATAAGGTACAAGTACCTGAAAAGAAGTCGCAGATACCTGTTTCATCATGCATTTAGGAAACACAAGAAGTAACAGGTGTGCATAAAAAATGTACCTGAGGGGAACTTGCTTGTACCTGTTTACTTCTTGTACTAAAAGGTAGAAGAAATGAACATATATAAAAGAGGAAGCGTGAATACCTCAGGGGGACTCGTTGATCTCTGCTTCATTTATATTCTTAAAGAACATATGAAATAGTATATACCAATAAAAGAGATGCGAATACCACTCGCGGTTGCTTACCTCCTCAGATGATAACTATATATATATATATAAATATATGACGCCAAAAATGTCCCAGCTTCACACCACTAAGAAAGCGAGAGGGGATGGGTTATTGTGGATGGCTGGTTACTCAGAGTCACGAGTGATTGGGAGAGTACAGAGAGAGAGATGTCGCGAGTACTAGGGAGAGGGTAGTCGCAGGAACCTTTTTTAGGTGTCGAGAGTAAGAGGGCCTCTTGGCCCGAGTTTTTTCGATGACCCTTCAGCTACCCCCCCCCCCCCCCCCCCCCCCCCATCACCACCACACACACACATCATGTCTATTTATAGACGAGGGGCTCTGCCCGCGGGCAGCCTCTGAAATTATGGTATGCCCGCATACAAGGTATGAAGAGTACCTACGGGGGGGGGGGGGGGGCGAGTACTCCTCATTGGGGGAGGCGAGCACTCTTCACTGGTGGAGGCGAGCACTCCTCACGGGGGGTGGCGAGCACTCCTCACGGGGGGGGGGAGGCGAGCACTCCTCACGGGGGGGGGGGGGGTGGCGAGCACTCCTCACGGGGGGGGGGTGGCGAGCACTCCTCACGAGGGGAGGCGACCACTCCTCAATGGGGAAGGCGAGCACTCCTCACGGGGTGAGGCGAGCACTCCTCTCGGGGGGAGGCGAGCACTCCTCTCGGGGGGAGGCGAGCACTCCTCACGGGGGAGGCGAGTACTTCTCACGGGGGACTAAAGTACTCCTCATGCGGGGTGGCGAATACTCCTCACGAGGGAACTTGGATCAGTCGTCTTGGAAGGAGGTGATTGCTTACTTCTGTGTAAACAAATCCCCGCATTTTTTCAAGTTTCTAAAAACTTCGAAAAAATGAACAACCCAGAAATGTATCCACCTCCTCTGAAGTCAGAAAAATTGGTAGAAAGAGTGTGTAAGTACCTGAGGGGACTTGTTGGTACCTACATATTCCTGCACTAGAAGGTATATAAGTAGTAGATGAAAAATGAAGAAAAAATGTGAGTACTTGAGGAGGACTCGCAGACACCTGTTTATTTTTGTAGAGAAATGTTTAAACGGGTATATAAAAGAAACATGAAGCTTGAGTACCTGGGAGGAATCGCGGACACCTACATTATTTTTGCAAGAGATGTTAGAGCAGGTATATAGAAGAAATATGAAGCGCAAGTACCTGAGAAGGACTCGTAGACACCTGTTTATTTCTGTCGAGAAGTGTGTAAACATGTATAATAGAAATGCAAAGTGTGAGTACCTGAGAAGAGGCAAACTTGTGTACACCTATTTTATTTTTGCAAGAGGAATGCAAAAACAAGTATAGCAGAAGCATAAGGCGCGTGTACCTGAGAAAAAGAGAACTCGCGTACACCTATTTTATTTCTGTTAGAGAAATGTAAGAACAAGTATAACAGAAGCGTAAAGTGCGAGTACCTGAGAAAAACTCGCAGACACATGTTTTATTCCAATTCGAGGGTGTTTGTAGTTACTGGCGAGATGTGGTCACTGTGGGTTTACAGCCCAGCGATACGATCAGGGCGACCACTATATGGTGGGTTTACAACCCGACGATCTCCAATTCGAGGGTGTTTGTAGTTACTGGCGAGAGCCTTTAGGAAATATAATACCATAAGTCCTCAGCGAGATTAGATCGGGGCGGCCACTATATGGTGGGTTTACAGCCCGACGATCTTCAATTTGAGGATTTCTGTTGCTACTGGCGAGAGCCTTATTGTTTTGGTGCGACCACTTGATGGTGGATTTACAGCCCGACGATCTCCCTTTAAAGTTGATTCCATCGAAAAATCTCGGTAAGATTGGATCGAGGCGACCATTATATGGTGAGTTTACAGTCCAACGATCTCAATTTAAAGTAGATTTAAGTAGATCTTTGAGAAGAATGCCAAAATGATTGATATAGAGCTTTGAGTAGACGAATCTAACCGCCTAAAGACCTCGATAAGATTGGATCGGGGCGACCATATGGTGGGTTTACAACCCAATGATCTCAATTTAAAGTTGATTCCTGCAGACATTTGAGAAGAATACAAGTACTAGTGTGATTGAAATAGAGTTTTGGGTAAACGAATATAACCACCGAAAAACCTCGCGAGCAGATCTAGCTTCTAGCGAGTATTTTCCCTTTCTAGAGAAGATTTACAGTTAGATTTTTTAGCATTGTTTTCTTGTCTGCTCCTTTTGCAATTTCTCCACAAAGCTTAGAAGAACTCGACACTTTTCCGTATCATGACCAATGCACATGTGCTATTGACAAAAGAAATCCTTGTGGCGGTTCCCATGATCAGGTTGTAAAAGGGGAGGTCTTATAAAATCAGTCTCCTTCTGAATAGTTCGAAGAACTTCCTCCATAGAGATAATTAGATCTGTATACTTTTTTTGAGAATGATTTGGCTTGCATGTGTGGGGAGGAGCATATGACCTGCTAGGATGAGCCTGAGTAGATGTAGATGACCTGTCTTGCAAAGGAGGTGGTGGAAATATATTTGAAGTAAAAGTGCAAGACTCGACTGTCTTGTTTGTCGGAAATGCCGAGGTGCAGATGGACGTCGACGACGAGAGTACATCCAATCTTGGGGCATTGTCAGATGGAACTCTTGATGACATTTAGAAATATGGTTTACATAACCAACAAGAAATCATGAAGAGAATTCTCTTTCTGTTGACGTATCTCTTGGGTAAGAGAGGAGATGCAACTTGGGTTTGTATTCTCCTTCTATGAAGCGGTTAACTCTACTGATGAGGTCTCCATAGGACTCAAGAGTCTTGCAACACTTTAAATTTGAACAGTCCTTCTTGCAATTCGCATACTAAAGAAACTTGATACATCTTCTGATCAACATTGTCGATGTTAAGAAATTCTTTTTGGAATCTATCAATATCATGACAAAGAGACTCATATCCGCCTTGTTTTAGTTGGAAAAGTGCTGGAGGACCTTTCTTCTGTTTCTTTGAGGTGACAAATGATAGCAAAAGTTCTATTTGGAAGCTTGTAAAAGAGTTGATAGATCTGGATGGTAAACGATAAAATCAATTCCTAGCTCTCTCATTAAGGGTCATGTATAATAGTTTGCAGCAAATGTTATCAGATGGGTCTCGAAGTAGGATTGCATACTCGAAATCCTGTAAATGACAGGCTGGGTCTTCTTTTCCTGTGAATTGAGGAAGATGAGACACTTTAAACCCAAGTGGAATTTGTTCCCAACGGATGGTATCTGAAAAGTGCGATGGTTCTTCTTCTTTTGAAAGATATGCAAGTTCACTAACACCCTGAGGATGAGTACTCAGATGTGTACTTGCTGTCACCTTACAGAACTCGTGAGTTGGGTTGGAGAATCCCTCTCTGCATCAGGTCACAACATGTATTCAGCATGACCATCAAATGGCTTATCATCAGTAGTCATCGCACCGATAGAGTGAATTTTCTCTTGAAGTTTTTCAACCATCGATTGTAGGGTCCTTAATTTGATGTCAAACTTGCTCCTCATATATCATGCTTCTTCGTTATTGCTATCCATTTCTTTTTTGTTATGTCGATCCGAGTGTCACCATTGATATTATAAACCCCTACGCAGAGTTTTCGGGGGTTCCGCTTCCCTGTCAGCGGACGGGGGCCAAGTGGGCAGAGCCCCTTGCGGGGTCCGGGGAAGCGAAATTTGTTTGCTAGAACTCGCGACTCCCTAACTTGTATGGTTTGTGAGTTCTATTTGTTAGAACTCGCGACTCCCTGACTTATATGGTTTGCGAGTTCTATTCTAGATCTCACCCAATTATCACGACATGGTGTTCGTCAACCATCCGTATCTGAAGGTCGCGTGCTTGAACTATTGACGCCAAAAATGTCCCAGCTCCACATCACTAAGAAGACGAGAGGGGATGGGGTACAACAGATGGTTGGTTACTCGGAGTCACGAGTGATTGGCCGAGTACAGAGAGATGTCGCGAGTACTAGGGAGAGGGTACTCGCACGAACCTTTTTGAGCTGTCGTGAGTACAAGTGCCTCTTGTCCCGGGTTTTTTCGATGCCCCCACATCTATTTATAGACGCGGGGGCTCTGCCCGCGGGCAACCTCGGAATGTATGGGCTGCCCACATACAAGGTATGACGAGTACTCCTCACGGGGGAGGCGAGTACTCCTGATGGGGGAGGAGAGTACTCCTCACGGGGGGAGGCGAGTACTCCTCACGGTGGGAGGCGAGTACTCCTCACGGGGGGAGGCGAGTACTCCTCACAGGGGAGAAGAGTACTCCTCACGGGGGAGGCGAGTACTCCCACGGGGGGAGGCGAGTACTCCTCACGGGGGAACTTAGATTAGTCGTCTTAGAGGAGGTGATTGCTGACTTTTGGGCACACATACACAAGTGACAAGGCACGGGGGCGGCGGCATTCTTTTCTGAGTATCCTAATTAAGACTTGCATTGATCTCCTTCCATTGCTTCAGGGCTCTCTATTAATTTAACATCTATTATCAACAAATTGAGGGTGCATGTTGTATAAATCTTATTGTTTCGTCAGTCTTTCCAACACTTGAGATTCTTGGCAATGTTACTTGGAGTCCATTTTCTAGTAACATATCTCAAAATTTGTCGTAGCTTTACCACTAAGCTTGGGTTATAGCATACTTGATGTTTCTCATGCCTTGTCATGATTGTTTGTTTTATTCAGAAATTCGACGGGGTCCTATGCCGAGTGAATAGCCACGGGCTTCGCCCCAATGCTGACTGAATACATCATTTTTTATCAGAAGAGATAATTTACTTTTCTGAGTATCCTAATTAAGACTTGCATTGATCTCCTTCTATTGTTTTAGAGCTCCTTATTGATTTAACCTCTATTATCAACAAATTGAGGGTACATGGTGTATAAATCTTATTCTTTCACCAGTATTTCCAACACTAGAGATTCTTGACAATGTTACTTGGGGTCCTCTTTCTAGTTACATTTCTCAAAATCTATCGTAGCTTCACCACTAAGCTTGTGGTATAGCAAGCATACTTAAGATGTTTCTCATGCCTTGTCATGATTGTTTGTTTCATTCTGAAATTCTATTATACCATTTTTGCTCTTTTTTCCTTGTACATGTAAGAATATATGAACACATCATCTTTAGTGATATACTAAAAGAAAATCATTATCACTATATTCAACTCATATAAAATCAAAACTTATATGCATACCTCATGCATGAGATAACCTGGCCGATCCATCTGGAATGATTATTCTGAAAAGGGGAAATGTTCTTTGTGCTTTGAGATGAAGAATAAATACAGAAATGGTTTAAGATCTTGACTAGAGAATCACAAATTTTGAAAACAATTGAACTCACTTGTTGAATGGTTGAGTTGACATTTGGGCCGCTGGTGCCGATCTTACGTCACAACTTTTACCGATGGGGATGAAGAGGATCCGGAGTTGCTGCGTAACCTGCTTGGTTTGACCGTGTGTTTTAGGTGAGGAGATGAAGAAGAAGCTGCCGACGCCGAGAACGCGAACCTTGGATGTGGATGAATGTTCTTTGTGCTTTGAGATGAAGAATAAATACAGAAATGGTTTAAGATCTCGACTAGAGAATCACAAATTTTGAAAACAATTGAACTCACATGTTGAATGGTTGAGTTGACAGTTGGGCCGCTGGTGCCGATCTTACGTCACAACTTTTACCGATGGGGATGAAGAGGATCCGGAGTTGCTGCGTAACCTGCTTGGTTTGACCGTGTGTTTTGGGTGAGGAGATGAAGAAGAAGCTGCCGACGCCGAGAACGTGAGCCTTGGATGTGGATGGTAAGAGTAGCGCCGTCGTTTCTCTGCCGTGGAGGCCGTCGACATCCTAGCATAGAATGGCCGTGTAGTCTGATATACCATGTCAAAGAGCAATCAGTTTTAGAAGAAATTTATGAAATTGCACAGAATGTGATGATTTCTTAGGTGTTGTTGAATCCTACTGAATGAATTACATCTAATATCTAGAATGAAAAAAAAAAAATCAAACAAAGGGCTATCGATGGAGTTCTTCTCGAGAGCAGAGGTAGAGTACAACATGTAAAAAATTTGAGAAATTTTAAAGAAAGTAACGTGTGGCTGTTTCATGTTTTTTTTCCAACTTTTATGATGAGTAAACTAACTCCTGCTTGGAATCTTGGATGGGCTACCCTTTGCATCTTCTTTTAAACACATTGAATCATCCTCAGATGATTTTCCATAGAGAAAATAAACACTTGCTGCTTGAATTGTGCATACTGCTTGAAATTCTAAACTTAAAAATTGTGATCTCTAGATCCATGAATAAGAGGAAGATTTATGCTCGAGGACTTAGCAAAATTCAATTCAACTATTCGGTTGGGTTCTGAGCTAAATTCAGTCCGACTCGCCGCCTATGTTTTAGCAAAATTAAGCTCTACCATCATCTGGGGACTTATTCAATGTGATTCCTTCCCTGAGAGCTTAGCCAATTTAAAATCAACTCCTTATCTTAGGTGTTGGCCTAAATCAGCTGAACTTCTCATCTTGGGATTAGCCTAATTCAGTATGTCGCCTTAGATAATCTAGATAATCTTAATCATGGCACGAAATTAAAACACTTGCAAAGAAATTCTACAGGGCAAGGTCTTGTGAATTTTTTCCATTTTTAAAATTTAACACAATAAATTTATCAGTTGCTCTCTACTTTGATTGTGTATGTCCAATTAATTTTTGGGCTAATGCTCACATTCTTTCGACTTGTCAAACATTAGTTAGACCGTAGTAATTCTAAATGGATATTGGAAAATTTATGAGCCCAGTAATTAAAACAAAAACAAAAACAAAAACAAAATGTAAAACCGAAGTCAGAAACGGAAATTGAAAACAAAATAAAAAAACTCACCAACAATCCAGTGAGGGAATGAAGGCGAGGAAGCAGGGCAGCAAAACCCTCGCACGCGAGTTCTTCTCCGATGATTTAGGTTTTCTGGAGAGTAGAGGTAGACGAGAACATCTTAAAAATGGGAATGAAAACTGATGATGGAAACGAAATCGTAAATCGAAAGCAGAAATGAGAAACGAAAACGAAATCGGAAACCTACCAACAATCTGGGAATGAAAGTAGAAGTTTGTAAGAGATGTATGAGAACCAATGAGCTCAATTTCGGTTGTCCTCTTGCTAATCAACAACTAACTTCCTATGAAGGAATGGTAGGAGTAGGAGACATAAATGGGAGATGCCATAATTCAAGAAATCAAATCCATAGACATGAATAAGTTTGAGAGCTTATCACACTTCGAAAAGACCATAGTTGGTGCAAAGTGGGCTTCCAAAGTAAAGAGAAATGCTGATGGATAATTGGAGAAACATGCAACAAGCCATTATCAATTATGAGGAGGTATTTCTCGTGCTGCCCTGCCCTGCCCATATGAGAATTGTTTGATATTTTTATGGCTCAATCATCTTCTCATCTCTGATCCTAAGTTGTTCCTCAATTGAATGGTTGTCCTCTCCTGGATTACTACAGCAGTCCTCCATAACTTCTGCCGGCTATCACCTGCACCTATTCAAGCCCTCATAATCACATTCTAGCACCCCTACACTTACTTTCTTCTACTCTATTGCTTTCCCATCACCACTAAATCCCCAAATCCCCTGTACACTCTTAATTACAGCAAAAATCAGCGGCAGAACTCGGAATTCACAGCAAGAATTGCAGTTATAGTTGTTCAGCTCCTGAATCAGTCTATTACCAACTCTGCGGACCCCTGATTACTTGTGTAAGTTTAAATTTGAAGTCTTTATTGCTTGTTGAGGAACATACAATTTGAGATCTTAATCTTGTAAAGTTTACTTTATTTTTATCTTACTTGAAAGATTCATTCGTTGAACAATTAATCAAAGCACTCTCTACTTAACTTCAACTTGATTTTGCTTGTGTTTCTAACGCCTATTCTCTAATGTGAATGTTTACGGATCTTAATATTAATTTTTAGAAATCATTGCAATTAAACTTTGGACAATGCATGTGCGCATCATTTTGGGTTTCATTACATCACCGCACTAAAACTCATTCATTAGAGTTCTGTTAGGACATTAACACCGCAACCACACCTTATCCTACATCAAATACCTTCTTGTGCTTTATTTTTTTATGCTATCATGATATTTCTCCAAGCTCTATTTTGTATCCTTGATAAGTCTGCATATGGTGATTTCTTCTGTGGATGTGTTATTTTGATCTAAAGTTATATCGATATTGTTATGTGTTGGTAATTGAGTATGTGATGTGTTTATAACTATTTGTCTTTCATATCAAATACTTTTATCTTTTCTCCACACCAGCGAGGTTTAACTTCTTCATGGTCTAGTCACTTATATCCGCGTTTTATATTACTTTCCCAAACTAGTATATGTGCACACATCTGTTTCATGATGACAAGTCTTGATTATCAAGTGATATAGGCTTGGATGCATTCGTTGTGTGTACTGTTATGTCTCTCACCCTCATGGATTTCCTTGTTTAAATGTTTTTTTTTTGTGAAAATGATGTTTTGCTAATAACAAAAGGGGGGCAATATTTTCGAGCATCGTATATTGCATATTGCTCTACTTTTCAATATTGAACTAGTCAATGCATGAGGTGTTTGTATCTTGGAGGAGTTTGAGCATAGGGCGAGCACTTACCTCTAATTCTCCCTATATTCGCCAATATTGAATTTCTACCCTGCATATTTTTCTAACCTCCAAATACATGTATGTTATTATCAAAATGAGGAGTTTGTTAAGGCCTATGTCCAACTATTGTCATGTTCGATTAATAACAAACATTGTTGTGTTTTAATGAGATTTATTATTTAATGATGTGCAAGTAAAACGCTCTAAAATAACCTAGCATCCATTGCTTAAGGCTTATCAGGCAAGCAATATGTTATATCATCGTGCTGCTAGAGTTACCTGATGAGCGTATTTTATATAGTATTCTAGGCTCCTTTAATAGCTCAGTTTCATCTCTTATCGCTCATCTTTCATTTGATAATAGCATAAAATCTTTGTTTGTAGTCTTATAGTCTATTGAGCAAGATTTAGCTATTTGGAGCTTAGTTTAGGTCATTCCTTGCATGAAAGTGATTGCCTCCCCTTCTCTTTCTATTGTACTTTATGTTTGTCTGTGTGGATGCATTGTTCTGGTGGGTTTGGTTGTGTTTCATGCAGGTACAGCCTCGTGTAGAATTTCTGGAGAGTTTTGGCCCCATTTCGCATCATTGGCCACTGATTGTGCGTTTTTCTTCACGCACGATCAGTGGATCCTTCGCGCCCGACCAGTGGTCGTGCGCGCTATTTGGCCGAAATTTTTCAGACGATCGCACGAGTGTTGGCCCTTCTTCGCGCACGATCAGTGGATTTCTTCGCGCACGACCAGTGGTCGTGTCTTAAAAATCTCCTCGAGTCTCTTCGACGTTTTTGCCTCCCACCAGTTCTTTTCGACGAATGTTTCTTCGCGCACGTGTAGAGGACATTCCTTAGCGCACGACCAATGGTCGTGCGCCTACTCGTGCGCGCTTATTGTTCTGACATTTTTGGTACAAGTTCCTTGTCGCACGAGTACTGGACTTTCCTTAGCGCACGACCAGTGGTCGTGCGTCTACTCGTGCACGTTCTTCATTTCTGATGCCTATAAATACGAGATTTGACGGGAATGACGGGATCCACGATTTTCCCTCTGAAACCCTTTCGCAGTCAACGCCCTAGAGGCGATTTTTCTTCCTCCAAGGGTTAGGGATCATCCCCTAAGCTCTCTCCATCATCCAAGAGCATCCAAGTGAAGATCAAGCCTCCATTTTCTCTCCGCAAGCTAGGATCCTGAGGTGGAGACGTGGACGATGCATTCCTTCCAGAATACGGGCTAGAAGGGTGACAACTTCAAGGACCCCGGACGACAGCTGACGATCGGAGCTTCAAAGGAGTGTTCCTCCGGAGTTTCCTTCGCATACACGGAATAGTCTCGAGCATTGTTTGTATCTTCTCTTCTTTTTCCGCACATTTGGTAGTTGAATGGTTGTGTTCTTTTTATGATGATGGTTGTGGACATGGTTTTTCTTATATGCAAATCTCTGTGATTTATTATTTGTCATGTTCCTTTGAGTTGCTTAGGAGGCCTAACCTCTTGTATGTGCTTCTTTCCATTTGAGTTCTTGTGTTGACATTGAGAGAAAGGTTGACCTGAGCATTTGCTAGGTGCAACAAGCAAAGCAGAGGTTTGCAACCCGTGGAGGCGTGAAGCGGTGTAGGCGCCCCGCATAGTTTCAAGTTTCCTTTTTTCGCATTAGCTGTAATCCGAAACCAAAATCCCCCGTTAAACCCCGACTTAAGAGACTTCAATCTCAAGTCTCTCCTCAAACGATTAATTCACCCTGTCGTGTTCCACGTGAGATTCGATACTCGGGGATCTATTTACGTTTTATTTATTACTTGACAACGATCGGTTCACTGTCGTTCGGACCGCAGTCTCTGTAACATTCGTATTTTTATGAGAAGTTCACCCAAAGACCGTGAACATGAGGCACTTATTTATAGAAACAAATAGGCAGTTTCTCAAAACCTCCCAGCGGTTTCACCTTCAAGGAAGAGGGAGAGTGGGGAGAGTGGTCCCCACAGGTCTTCAAATGGCAGTTTTCCTCCTCCACGTGAAACGCATGCAACATTAATTCCGGGCAATTTTTCCAAATAAAATAGCTGGCGCCATTATTGCCATTACCATGCATGACAGTTAAATAATCTGGGGTGGCCCACTGCATTGATCCGAACCAAAATACAACAGATGCCCTAATCGCGATGTCAGGGCAAGAGGAAATGAGGTATCGAAAATCCTAAAGCCTTTTTGCATTGGCCGCTTGAAGTGCCTCGATGATCGGTGGAGCGCAATGAAAACACAAAGCAAGCACTATCTTAACAAATTCACAATTAAGTAGAATGAAAGAGAAGAAATATCAGAAATCTCATCATGATGGATACAATTATGACCATCACTATGTAGGAAATTGTATGTGTTATGAGTTATTCCCACACATCTCCGCTTCGTTTGGGAGGATTTATTTTCATCGGTCAAGCGGTTATGACCGCATGAACCGAACCTTAATTAAGGCCTGATTCATGCGATTTTAACTGTTTGACCGGTGAAAATAAGTTCTCCCAAACAGAGCCCTCGTCTCCTTATTTTGCTTAGGCTGATAGTTCTCAGAGATCCAAAAGTTATCCTTGGATCTATTATATAGTGAAAGTAAATTTACACGAATTATAATAGTTCATTTTAGTGGAGAACATTAAGTAGATATCATAAATTAATATAAAGTTGCTAATCATATTTGAAGTTTTGGGCACATCAAGTGGTATCTAAATTGAAAATGGTTGGAGTGAACATTGGTTAAAATCAAGAGAATGAAAATGTCAAATGATGTAAGTCAATATAAAATGCATACATAGTTTCGGCGTTATGATCAAAACCCTGAGGCTCCGTTCGTTTGACAGGAAATTAGATGTAGGAATTGGAATTGGCCCAATTATGATTCCTGTAGGAATTGAAATTAAAGTCAATTTTAATTCTGTTGTTCGGCTGATTGCGGGAATTTTGTCACAGGAATTGAAATTGGTGATTTCACTGTTCGGCTGCATATTTTAATTCAGTCGATGGAATTGATATTTACACACCCCAAAACATTGTTTTCTTCGAGTTCAAAAAAATTCAGGCGAGAAAATGTGTGCCTTGGCAAAAATTGCGAGCCCGGACAAAAAATGCGCGACCTGGGGAAAAATACGCTCCCGGGAGATAAATTCGTGCCCGAGAGAAAAATGCGCGACCGGCGAAAAAATGCACGTCAGGGAAGAAAATGTGTGCCCGGGCAAAAAATGTGCGCCCAGTCAGAAAAATGTGCGCGTCGGGCTGAAAATATGCGCCTAGGAGAAAATTGTGCGTCGTGGCAAATAATGCGCTCTCATGCGAAAAATGCACTCACGTGATGAAGAATGCGTGCCCGGGCAAAAAATACGCGCTCGGGCAGAAAATGCGTGTCTTGGATGAAAATGCGCTCCCATACTAAAAATGTGTGCCCGGAGTAAAATACGCGTCCTAGCAAAAAATGCGCGCCTAGGTGAAAAATGCGCGCCCGGGCGGAAGAATACTGGCAGAAAATACGCGATCGGGAGAAAAATGCGCGTCCGGGGTAAAAATGCGCTCTCTGGCTAAAAATGCATGCACATGCTTAAAATGTGTACCATGGCGAAAATTGTGCGCCCGGGAGGAAAAATACTCGCTTGGGCAAAAAATGCTAACCCGGGCGGAAAACGCGTGTTGGTGCGAAAAATGCGCGCTCGCGCGAAAAATGCACACTTGGTCGAAAAAATACTCGCCCGGGTGAAAAATACGCGCCCGGGTGAAAAATATGCTCCCGGGCGAAAAATGCGCGTTGGTGTGAAAAATGCGCGCTCGCGCGAAAAATGCACACTCAGTCGAAAAATTACGCGCTCGGGTGAAAAATACGCGCCGGAGCGAAAAATATGCACCTAGGCTGAAAATGCACGCCCGGGTTGAAAATGCGCGCCCAGGATGAAAATGCGCGCCCACGCGAAAAATGCACACCCTGTCGAAAAAATGCGCACTCGGACGAAAAATACGTCAAGGCAAAAACTACGCGCTCGGGCGAAATATGCGCTCTCATGCTAAAAATGCACGCCCGAGCAAAAAATTCGTGCCCGGGCGAAAAATTTGTTCCCCGGCGAAAAATGCGCGCCACGGGGAAAATGTACGCCTTGTTGAAAAATTCGAACCCGGGCGAACAACAGAGTTGGCGTCGAGGTCTTTTTAAGAGAGTCGGAGGCGCACTAGTAAGGGTGAGAATCGCGAATGAAGACCTCGTGAGGTCGGAATTGAGGGAGTCTTGTTTCCACTATAATCAATTCCTATGGGAATTGAAATGAATTCCAATTCCGAGGTGATTTTATGGCGGCCGAACGCTGGAATTGAAATTGTCAATTGAATTTCAATTCTAACGCTCCAATTACGACCTAACGAACAGACCCTGAGATTTTTTGTGTGTGGGTGTGTGCAGCGAAGGGGAGGGGAGACGTAGCATCTTCTTGATTGGAACAAAATGGGATTTTAGAAAAAAACACTAACCTTGAATCCATTTGGAAAAAGTATAAATGGATGGATCATATATAAACCTCAAACATTTACATACCCTGAGATTTACTGCTCTCGGAGAAGTGGGGCAGTGATTCTGAATGGCCGAGGGTACAACCTTCCCATACCCAGTGCAGGAGTTGGTAATAAATGTGTCATTGTAACGCCTCAGTTCCCAATAATAAGGAATCAATAGCAAAAACTGATAGCTAACGCCGAGCGATATGGTTACCACTGGAGGTAGCTCACTTGCCATGTCGACAAGAAGTGATATCGTGTCGACGAGAAGAGATGTCATGTCGATGAGAAGAGTTAGCATGTCGACGAGAAGAGATATCATGTCGACGAGAAGAGTTAGCATGCCGACGAGAAGAGTTAACGCTGCTCACGTTGACATTGGATGCGGCGACTGCAGTGCTGGAGCGATACCGCGACGCGGTAACTGCTACCGTCGCGCGGTAGCTGACGGACCCAGATTCGTTGATAAGAGATCGTGGCCGTCAAATCCACTTGGGCTTTGGATCTAATGGTTGTGACTTGTTCCAGATCCTACTAGGTCGGCTGAGGATAGGGTTTAAGCTCATTCTTAGCTTGAGTTTCTCTCTCCAAGTGAGAGAAAGAGGAGAGCCAAGGAGGGGAAAGAGGAAGAAGATCTAGCCATCGGATGAGGAGCTTCGAAGCTCCAAATCGCGAGCCAGGTCCGGATTCACGGAGAGGAACATGTTGCGGTCATTTCCATCCACCTCAATCTTCGATTCATGGCGCCAAAGAGAACGTCAAGGGTAAAAATCCCCCTCCCCAGTCTTAGGACATATTTGGTCCTTTCATATTTTGATATGCTTGCATAAGAAGAGTCTCCTCCACTAATTAGTGGAGCGTAGGACCTTCATTGGTTCGTTCGAACTTCGGGTCGATTGTGTCCGTCCCCGACATATATTGCATGTAGAAATCCGGTAGACATGCAGATTTAGGCATTGTGTGTGAAACCTACCTGTGGTCGTAGGCCCAGATTGGTGATGTTTGATTTGGCATTGCATTTAGGTTAAGCCTAGTATGTGTGTCGGAGAATGACTCCGTGAAATGTGTCATCGTGTTACGGGGCTTGGGATTAAGGGAGCTCTCGGAGTACCTAGCGAAAGCCCCGTGATTTTGTTGTGATTGAATGCAAACCTTCACCATAAATTCGTAGTGGAGTTGACTTGGACCTCCTACGTCGGTAGTGCTTGCAAAACCTATGTCCTCTCGTATGGATTTGATGCATAAATAGATATTTTGGTAGCACTTGTATGTGTTAAACACTTACGGGCCAAAAGGCGAAGTCGTACCCGCATCGTGCTAGTTGATCACGATGACTTGAGCACGAACAAAGCTGAAATGAACACATTCCATGCAGATCGGTGAGAAGTCGTACCTGCATCGTCCATGTTGGTTGGTGCGGTTGATAAGTGTTTAAAATATCCTATTTTCTTCCATTTTTACGTGCTATTTCCATCATAATGTATGTGTTTCTTGCATGTATCTTGTATATCTCCTTATGTCGTATTTTTCTTGCATTTCTGCTTGTTTTGGATGTGTAATATTGCAAGTGTGGACTTTTGTATACGTTTAGGAAATTTATGTCGAAATTTGTTCATGCACGCCCTTGCACTTTGCGGCGCGCACGCATGCGTCTTCTGTTCCCTTGGTTGTGGCTTAATCGTGGATCCGAATTTGCGTGTGTGACTTTTTCGCACGCGCTTGTGCGTGCGTGGTCATTTCTTCCATTTTTTCATATTCTGGGGCGATCTGAATTTGCCCATGCGTAATTTCCGCACGCAAAATGCAATTGCGCATGCGGGACCTGGGCGCACAAAATTCTGTTGCTTATTACTTCACGCATGCACGTGCGCTTTGCGGCGCACGTGCGCTTTGCGGCGCACGTGCGCTTTGCGGCGCACGTGCGCTTTGCGGCGCACGTGCGCTTTGCGGCGCACGTGCGCTTTGCGGCGCACGTGTGTGCACCTCTGTTTTTCTTGAACTTTTATTTAAGCTCTTTTAGGTCATTTTGAGCGGGATCTGAAACTGGGAGTCGCGCAGTACGCACAGAAGTCACCCTGCTCGCTGAAATCGATGCGCTAGGCCTCCTCCAAGCTCCAAATCATCTTCCATTTGGATTTCTAGCATTCCTCCATTGATTGCAAGCATTTTCCTGAGTTTCTCGTGAAGCTTTCTCAATTTCGGTCAAGTCATCTCATGTCACTGCTTGAAGGAGGTTTTGAGATCGATCAAGTGAAGATAGGGATAAGAGGTCGGTGACAACGCCTATTGAACCCCGGATGCGTCCAAGGCGTACCTTTAGAGGGTGGAGGACCAATTCATACCTCTCTCGTGAAATCGAGTAGTAGTCTTTTGTTCTTCCTATTTCTTCGGCGGTATTACCTCTTGATTCTAACTTGTATTTCCTTTGTTGATGGTAATGACTATTGGTGTAGATCTTTCGATATGGTTGTTTCTTAAAATGGATTTTGGTTGTGTGAATGGCGTGTAGAATGATGAGTTTGTTTAGTAGATTTTCTATGTTAATTAGTTGTTAGTTAATTCACAACCATTTGATTAAATCGGTTAGACTTCTAATGATCTCGATGTCGATGGATACTACATTTATGTTGCTCCTTATGATACGATAAACCTCGAGTGCAAACTCAAACTTTATTACTTGCGACTGGTATCCTTGTCGTGCATCAAGTTTGTGGCGCCGTTGATGGGGAGCTCGAAAAATTCTTTGGAGGTACTTCGACGGAAATCTCATGGCATAATTTAGCCATTTTATTTTCTTTATTTTCTACTCCTTAGTTGTTGTTTGTGATAACGTGCTTGGAGAAAGTTTTTGTGTACCTAACGTAGGTGTGTTTTCTTCAGTTGATGTGAAGAGGTGATCGTGTGATCATCCCCTACGATTCGGAGATTGAAAGAACATTGCGGAGGTTGAGGCATGTTGGTGAAGGAATGGTGGACCGTCAGAACCGCGATAGAGTCAATGGTGACGAGGAGGAGATTCAACCTCCCCGACGGAAAACAATGCGGGAGTATTCTCTCCCAACTGTTGGGAGTGCTTCCCCCATTCTCCGTCCAGCGATTGCGAATCAAACTTTTGAGATCAAGCCGACAATGATCAATATGATTCATAGGACAGTGCAATTTAGCGGCCTCCCTCTTGAGTATCCGCAGCTCCACATCGATAATTTTTTGGAGATTTGTGACACCTTCCGCTACAATGGTGTCACAAATGATGTTGCCAGATTGCACTTGTTCACATTCTCTCTCAGAGACAGAGAGAAGCAATGGATTCTATCGCAAGATATCGACTCTATTGACTCCTGGGACTCCCTTCAGAAAAAAAATTGAGCAAGTACTTCCATGTTGAGATAATGACGAGGGATAGAAATGAGATCACTACCTTCCACCAGCTCGATCAATAATCTCTAGAGGAAGCATGGGAGCGCTTCAAGGGACTGCTGTGAAAATGCCCCCAACATGGGATTGAGAAGTGGTTGCAAGTGCAAACTCTATATTCTGGTATGGAATCCCCTATTCGTGCCACTATTGACGTTGTTGCAGGAGGGTCACTGATGAGCAAGACTCCGAAGGAAGCATTTGATCTAATTGAAGAGATGGAACTGAATAATATGCAATGAGGTGGTAATCAACATGTACAGAAGAAGATGGGTGGGGTCCTTGAAGTAGATAACATCACCGCCCTGGCGGCGCATCTGAGTTTGATAACATCTCATCTCTTTTGAACGTGAGTACTTTTCTTTGGATTTTACTTTTGCTTAAGTTTGTTTTCATTTCACCTTTTAGGATAAGGCACATACATAAGAGTGAATGAAAAAAAATGCATCCTAATCTTCTTTTTTTGCTCTGGAATAGCAAAACTCAAGTATTGGGGTGTGTGTGATGAACACATAATTATAGTAAATTAATACTCTTTTTCGTCACCACTTTTCACTATTAAAATATATTTTCATATGCTATTGACTTGTTTTCTCATTTTCAGGACCAAAGAGCGAGAATAGGGTGTTGGTCTAGTAGAAAGAATTAATCAGCAAGAAAAATCCATGAAGATAGCAAAGTATGAATTTTTGGCACACGCCCCGTGACACACGCACGTGTGTTTTGCTCGTGTTGCAGTTGGAGGACAATTCGATGAAACAACACAACTTTTGAGGCACACGCCCGTGTGCGCTGCCCATGTGCGCAACTGACTGCTGGATAAGATCGGGAGACATGTTTGGAGCCAGGGGACGAGATGGTTCAGGAACACGATCGGAAGCACGCGCCCGTGTGCATATCTAACTAAAGGATAAGGTGCAGAGACACGTTTGGAGGCAGTAGCCACGATTGTTGAGGCACGCGCCCGAGGCACACGCCTATGTGCCACATGCCGTGTGCATCCTATTTTGCTGAATCTATAAATTGGCAGTCGTAGGCAGAGAAAAGAAAGTTTTTTTTAAAGAGGATAGCTTTTGGAAGAAGATTATTCTTGAATTTGAGAGGTTTTGCGGTCGAACTCCTCGAGGAAGGAAAGAAGTCTGAGGGCAAAAGAGTTTTAAGAGACAAATACTCATATATATTTCTTTATCCTTTTGGATCTCTCTAGTGTAAGGATTCTCCTCTCCTATCCCCTTGTATCGATATTTCATCATGAATGTTTTGATTGATCTTCTTTTAGACTATGTCTTTAATCGCTACCACAATTTTATCGTGATTTGTGATATCCCTGATTTCCATATGATTTTGGTAGTGAGTAGATAAAGTCAAGCATATTATAAAGATAGTCGATTGCTCCCTGAAAGAATAGGGAACCATGATTCTTCTGCCTAGATGCGTGCAAACTCGTATCGGGATTTAAAGAATGATAAGACAATCTTTAGGGACCCATACCCATAGTTCAAATCTCAGGTAGGTCACTCTAAAATCAGAGCTCTTGTGCCATCTCGCCAAGGGAGACCGGAGTGGTGTGGAATCATGCAAATTAGATTTAAATCAAATATTACTTCTCTTTCTTAAAAAAGACCTTTATTTTGTAACGATTCTACATAGCCACTTAACTCTAAATATCAAGAATATTGGTTATCATATAATAGTTAGTATTTTATTATAAAGTATTTTAAATTATTATAAAACTATTTTTCAAAGATAAAATTATTAAGATAACAAGAGAGAGTAGAAGTAGGTTAAGGAAAAATCCCTGACGAATTATAAATGTGAATCATGATAGTTATTAAAACTCCTATATGACAACGATAGGTGCGCTTGCCAAAAAAGCACGCAACGTCTATCGCTATTTTGTATGTGAAATGAGCGTGTCAGCCATGTCAAGGCATTTTCCTCGAAATTATAAATACAAGTTCATCATGCTGAGAGAAACCTCTTTCCCTTATGAAAGTTCATCGTTTGAAGTCGTCTTAAGGCCGAAATACATAATGTAAGGAAAAAGCCAAGGAAGCAAAAGATCGAAGAGGGAAGTTCTTTATCTATCTATATCTTTCTAAATTCCTCATCTTTCTAAGTTTTCTCATTTAACTATGTATGTGCAATTCATGCATTGTATATGTTGGTTTAATTTCTGGAATGTTTGAAGGGATTTCTCTATTTATCATTATTAGTGTTAGAATCATTCGTCAATTTATCTACATGATTTATTGTTATGAATCGGTATTTCCCAAGTACCAATTTCACATATGAGTGTTCATATTTTCATATATCTTAATGAACAGTTATATAAATAAATTATGTGTAGATAAAAAGAGTTGCATGTAATCTTGAAAGAATATGACAACATAAATCTCTCGGATTAAGATCAAACTTAATAGTGTGATTCGCACAACAATAATTCAATTTTTAGGGGTTTCCACATAGGAGTCCAAATCTTAGTAGATCAACATAAAGTTAGTTTATGTTCGTCCCGCCCAAGGAGTGCAAAATAATATAAGAATCACAGAGGTTTGGAATAATATTCTTACACTAAATCTTAAAAAGTATTTTTAAGAGTTTTAACACAATATGTTTATAATTTTAAATAACCAAATTAATATTTCCTCCAATTGAACTTCATAGTTTATTATTTTGTATCTTTTATATTGTTATATTTTATCAATTAAATATTTAATAAGATAACAAAAGAGAAACAAAGTAAGGTAGTTAATGACGAACCCTAGAAAATACGACATTGTTATCATCTTATCAATATACTACCAACAATATGTACGTGTGCTTGCCTAATCTAAATTAGAGTACGCATTATCTATCATTTTTTCTAGGTGCGATTAGAGTATCAATTTGTTTTCAATTCTTGGTGGTGGACTTAGTTTTAGGTGTTATTACTTTAGCTTCCACATTGTGATAGACTTGTAAGATTGTTTGGTAATTTATTTATCAACTTTTATATCAAGGTTGCATATGAATTATGTTGTGGGATTTCTATCGGACCCATATTATAAGGATGTTGTAGGCATGGTGTTACATGGTCGCTAATATACTCATTATCGCTAAAAAAACATTTAACTATTACTAGCGTCGTAGGAAACCCAAACTTTGTCTATCATGATTAAAAATGTTGCTATCAGAGATATCCTTAAAAATGTTGCTATCTATAAAAAGTGCTACCTTGTGAGGGTCAGGCAAGGGTCCCACTACAAGGGTGAAATGTAGGCAAATCTTATCAGAATCAAGAAATATCAATAAAAAAAATAAAATATAATTCTTATTATTTTGAGTCCCCATCTTTTAATATTCTAACTAATACCAATGAAAAAACTTATAATACAAATTATTTGTTAGCATAAGATACTATAGATGAAAGGCTTAAGGAAGTCACTCACAGAGCAAATTAAAAATATATATATTAAACTAATAATTTGGAATCTCAATTTCTCAATCAAAATGTTTATATATTTGAAAAACTGCAGGGTGATATAAAATAAAAAGAAGATGAACATTTTAATTCTATTCAACTTCTTGACACTAATAAATTAAACAAATGAAAAATACAAACAAAATATATTTGTATATCATTAAAGTATAGAGAAACTATTCTGCAAGTCATGCTGATAAGAATCCCATTAAAGTAATTACTCTTTTAATAAATTTCACAAATTTATCTATGATTACTAGCCACATAGGTGGCTCAAAGGGGATCCGTGTCCCGGGGAGAGATTTTGGTCCGGAAATAATAAGATTGTGACATGTGGCATATTAAAATTGAAATGCGGAACCTGAACTATAAAAGTTAGGCGGAAAAATATTTAATTTTTTATTTTCTCTATGTAAGGCTGATATCAAGTCGAGTTCGAGCGATTTTGGCTCGGCTCGAAATCGAAATTCTCGAGTCGAACTCGGCTCGAAATCGAAATCGATTTCGAGTCGACTCGACTCGAAATGGCTCGATTCCGAGCTGACTCGAAATCGAATCGAGCTGGCTCGAAATCGAATTGAGCTGATTCAAAATCGAATCAAGCTGGTTCGAAATTGAGCAAATTTTCTCTTTATTCGTAATTGGCTCGAAATTAAATTGGGAAACATCTAAATTTAGCAAATGAAACGCTTAAAGCCTTCAATATTTTTATTTAGGTTTAAAATTTAGTATTTTTAATTTTAAAATAATAACATATTAATAAATACATAATATTTTTAACCAAATCGAGTTGATTCAAATCATATTTCGAGCGATTCAGGGCTGGCTCGAAATCAGATTCGAGTCAAATTGAATCGACTCAAATTGAGTCGAATCAAATGTAACCGATTCCGATTCGGCTCAATATTCGAGCAATTTTCAAGCGACTTTCGAGTTTCGAATAATATGCTCAGCCTTATCTCTATGGAGATCGATAATTCGATTTCCATGGCGCTTGAAATTGACCTCCATGGAGATCAAAATCAATTACCATAGATATTGAAATTTACCATTATTCTATTTACAACTTCAGACTTCTCTGATCATATATTGTTTTGGGTTTCTTGCTATCAGTTGGCCAAACATCGTTAGCAGCATAATTATCTTCATCGACGGGCCAAGATTGCTTAACCAGATTCTATTCACAACATTATTCTGGGAGTGTATGCAAATGTGAAGTTATCAAAAGGTTGTTCTCCTATATAATAAACACAGATACTATTCAGTTTTTCACGTTGAGATATCATTACACAAACATTGAAGCTATCTATTAAGAGAAGTAATCGTGAATGGGGTATTCACATTCCCTTTATCGACAAAATGTTATTTCTTATGCTCTTCAAGGGTGTCGAAAAAGCAGGTATCAGTAAGTCTGCTTGAGTTACTTGTAACCGTTCTTTTATGAATATCTATCACTTGCACCTTCTAGTAGAGGGAGTAAGCAGGTATAAACGGGTGTAAGCAAATCACATCAGGTACCCAACATCTCTCTGCATGTATACAAACCTACTTTTGACATCTCTAGCAGAGATAAGCAATAACAACAGACGTCTGTGAGTTCTACTCTCCTCAGGAACTCGCGGTCTACTTTTTGAAATTTTTGGATCCGTGTCCCGGGGAGAGATTTCGGTTCGGGAATAATAAGATTGTGACACGTGACATATTAAAATTGAAATGCGGAACTTGAAGTATAAAAGTTAGGCGGAAAAAATATTTAATTTCTTGTTTTCTCTATGGAGATCAATAATTTGATTTCCATGACGCTTGAAATTGATCTCCATGGAGATCAAAATCAATTACCATAGATATTGAAATTTACCATTGTTATTTAAGAAATGAACAAACAAATAAGAGCAGACATCAAATAAACTGCAGCAAAAAGTCAACATCAAAATGACCGAAAATAAAGAAAAAAAATAGATCAAACACTGCACTGAAGAAAATACAAGAAAGATGAACGAGGATATACTTTGGTTGAAGCCTGATTCATTACACCTTCCCTTCATGGATGAAAACTCCGGAGAAAACGATTCAGAACAAAGGCAAGTCAAAAGTAACATGAGAAAACAACACCTTCAACATGTGACAAACTTTGACGTTTTCTACGGCCTCGTGGAAGCGAAGTTTGGAGATGAAAATCACTCAATGATGTGCTCCTTGGATGCGGCTACGTCGTGAAAGCAACAATCGTCGGAAACGGTGACGGCAACGGGGCCGAAATCAAGAGAGAAGTTAGAAAGAGAAAGTCTCTTTTTTCTTCTTATAGCAAACTTTAACGCCTTCTACGGCATCATGTGAGTGAAGATCATAGACGCAATTAAGAGAGAAGTTAGATAGATAAAAAAATATCTTGCTAGAATTTAGTCTCTGAAAATCAATTGATCTCCACAGACATCAAATTTGATCTCCGCGGAAATCAAATTGGATGTCTGTGGAGATCAATTGATCTCCGCGGAAATCAAATTTGATATTGTGCGGTCTTTTTTTTTTTATTTTCCCTCAGCTTACGTGATTTCGCCACCTGTCAGCACGACACTTCTCCCGGACACATGTTTAAACGGGACACGGAGCCAAAAATCCCGCGGCTCAAAGGTCCCCAAGATCAAAAGAGAACATTGTATCGACCGAAATGATGCTGAAACTATTAGTTCTATAACTTAAAAAGATTTCATAACTATATACAAACTATGCAATGGGCAAATGATATTAACCCAAAGTCATAAATTTCAATCATTTTCAACAAGATAACAATTTACAAGTCTTTATCAAAGACATTTCTCTGCATCTACACATGCCAGAAGAAGTTTTATTGCTTCAGAAAGTTATCACCACCAGGTACAAAAGTTGAGATGACGCAACATCTTCAAATACAAAAAAATGTGCAAAATTTTCGTAGCGATTCTTCAAAATTTAGAACCAATTCCTCGCTTACTAATGTAATTCTTCAAATTTCGACGGCGTGCATCTGCTAAGCTTCAGAAATGATGATCCTATATAAGAAAGAACTATTGGTCAGAAATATTTAGGCAGGAAGACCCACTAATCTATATATCTGCAGGCCAAATTAAGACTGACTAGCCTATAATATAATGAAAAGACCCAATTGGTCTAAATGAATGTTTTCTTTGCAGATTCTTTGCAGAAAACAGATAGAACCAAAAAGCTTTGATGAATAAATAAGCAGGTACGATAAAAACTACTATGTCGAACATTTCAGACAAAAAGGCGAAAACTTTCATGCTATAGCACTTCAAAATTCCATTTTTTTCATAAAAAGCTAATATATATCATGATTATCAGCTATAAACCCCATTAGAGCTTATGAAGATTACTTCGTTTGGCGCGGCTTATTTGCTCTGGTGAGTTGGGTCAAAAACGTCATTATCATAGATTGTATGTTAGGCAAGACAAAGGTTATGACCGCTACCAAGAAAATAAACTAGTTTTGAGCATAAAATGCATGAATTTTTTTAGGTGAGGTCGGGCGTTCACGAACGACGGTTCATTACCACCGCGTTCACAACCGCCACCACTGCGCCAAACGAAGCCTTACGCGGCTTATTTGCTCCGGTGAGTTTGAACAAAAACGCAATTATCATAGAATGTATGATTGGCATGACAAAGCTGGTATAAACTAGTTTTGTGCATAAAATGCATGAAATGTTTTGTGTGAGGTCGGGCGTTCACGAACGACGGTTCATGACCGCCGCATTCACGACCGCCACCATCGCGCCAAACGAAGCCTAAGTCTCAATAAGACGTAATCTAATAACTATTTCTACCGGTAGAAGGAAATTTTTCTGATAGCAGAAATGCTAAGTATTATGCATTTATGTTATGCTGGCTGCCACCAGTCTGCCGACCGGAAGCAGTTATTGTAGCAAAAAGTATGCCGGCAACAGCAACCACCATATTCAAGAGGGAATATTATATTAGCAATCATTGTTAAGACAAAAGTTAAAATAAGTGCACGGTACTATTCATCAAATAATGGAGGAAAAAAAATGTTGTTGCGTGTAACGCATCTTAGAACACCGTGTGCAACCCCCGATCCCGCCATATATTACCGCCAGCACAAATTTTCGCGCGTGATTGATCTAAAATACGATCACTTTTCAATACGACCGTATTACACAAATAGGGCTGCATATTTTCGCAAACAATCTGTTATTTTATGGGCTTTTTTAGTCTTTGCCTTTCATTTTATTTTCTCTGCTTGTGCTTTATATACAGTTTTCCCTTCCAGTTAATGATAGCTTTTGGGGAATACCCGATTTTACTTCCACCGGTTCAATATGGTATCAATGCACTCCTAAACCCTAGCCGTCCCGCTTCCCCCCAAGCATCGCTGCGACCTTTGCTCGCTTGGCGACGGGCGGTTGCCGCTTGCCGGCGCTCCTGTTGGCGACGGACGTTTGTTCTCCTGTGGATCTCCAGTGGCAAGGAGAAGGAAGTTTATTAAGGGCGCTCCTGTAGACGACGGGTGTTTGTTCCTCCAGTGGCAAGGAGAAGGAAGTTTACTAATGGCTCCAGGTGAAACTACGAAAAAGGGTATTGATGCTTCTTCCCCTTTTTACCTTTCACCTTCAGATAATCCGGGAGCAGCCATCAGTAATTGTTTGCTCACGGGAGACAACTTTGATATATGGGAAAAGGCTATGGTGAATGCCCTCAAGGCCAAAAAAAAACAACCTTGGTTTCGTCAATGGGGCCGTCACAAAGCCGGCGCCACCAACACCGGAAGCTTAATATTGGGAAGCATGCAATTCTATGTTGATTTCTTGGATCATGAATTCCATCGACAAGACGATACAACCCAGTGTGGCCTATTTGGAGAGTGCTAAAGTTGTTTGGGATGACCTTGGTGAACGCTTCGCCATCGGCAACGCTCCTCGGGTACACGAGTTGAAGAATGAAATCGCCTCCTTTCGTCAACAAGGACTGACCGTCATGGCGTACTACACAAAGTTGAAAGGGCTTTGGGATGAATTGAGTAGTCACTCAAAAATTCCAACTTGTACTTGCGGTGCGGCTAAAGAATTCCTACGGGAAAAAGAGGAAGAGAAACTGCATCAATTTCTCATGGGCCTCAATGAAGACATGTTCGGAACTATTCGCTCACAAATTCTCAGCATGGATCCTTTACTCAACGCAAGAAAAACTTATGCCCTTGTCACTCGTGAAGAACGTCATAGAACTATTGTTCGGGGTCAAGCAGGCCACGGTGACATCGCAGTCATGGCCATGCACACATCTGCAAAACATCGCTCGAGTGGTCCCAACAACACGAGACAACATGGAGGCGATCATTCACGCGTTACAAGAGACAGGATGTGCACTCATTGTCACAAATCTGGCCATGATGTCACCGAATGCTTTGAGTTACATGGTTATCCTGCTTGGTTCAAAGGAAAGAGGGCGCAAGAACCATCAGAAGTGGGTCGCCACCGAGGGCAGCATACTCGTGGTGCGATCAACGCCGCCAAGGCTACCATTCCATCATCGGCAGAAGGAGGATCTTCTGCACACTTGTCGGCTCTCTCGCAAGATCAGATTCAGAAGCTTCTATCGCTTCTCGATCGCACTAGTGAAGGTTCAGATAGACTTTCTGATAATGTTGTTGCTCACCACACTTGGATTCTTGATAGTGGTGCATCGAACCACATGATTGGCATGAAAGCCCTCTTGCATGACATAAAACCGACAGAGCCTGTACCGGTTCATTTACCTGATGGGTCCCAAACCACGGCAATCATGGTCGGTCGGGCAAAATTGAGCCCATGCTTGGAATTGACCGATGTTCTTTATGTCCCTACTTTAACTTGCCATCTCATCTCTATTCGGCAATTAATTACTACCTTAAATTGTCAAGTCAGCTTCACTAATGATCTTTGTGTGATACAGGACCGTACCTCGAGGACACCGATTGGAGCGGGTAAACTAGGGGGGTCTATTGCTACACACCTACACAGGGTCATGCGGCCATGAAGGTGGAGAAAACAGACTTGCAGACAATTTGGCACCGTCGGTTGGGACATCAATCAGAGAGGCATTTATCTTTTATTTCTGGTATTGGCACTCATTTTCATTCTGCTTGTAATATTCCGTGTGATGCTTGCTACCGAGCAAAACAAACTCGATCTATTTTTCCGTTAAGTAAAAACAATGTCTTGGACTGTTTTGATTTGGTTCACTGTGATGTATGGGGTCCATATCGGACGTCTTCATCATGTGGTGCTTTCTATTTTCTTACTCTTGTTGATGACTTCAGTCGAAGTGTTTGGGTGTATCTTATGCGCGAAAAGTAGGAAGCGAGTAAATGGTTAATGTCTTTTTGTAATCTTATCAAGACACAGTTTGGAAAATCCATCAAGTGCATTCGGAGCGACAATGGATTAGAGTTCGATGGCCCGATGAGAGATTTTTACAACAATCATGGAATCATCCATGAAACCAGTTGCACTGACACACCGCAGCAGAACGGTCGAGTGGAACGAAAACATCGAAACCTGCTTGAAGTTGCCCGTGCCTTGCGCTTTCAGGCCTCCCTACCCATTCGATTCTGGGGAGAATGTATACTTACTGCTGCTTATCTCATCAATCGGATGCCCACTACACAACTTAATCGAAAGTCACCCTACGAGATCCTTTTTGGAAAGGCACCGACCTACACCAATTTAAGAGTGTTTGGTTGTCTTTGCTACGCACACAACCACCAGAAGCATCGTGACAAGTTTGGTTCCCGCAGCAGAAGGTGCATCTTCATTGGTTACCCCCATGGAAAGAAAGGGTGAAAATTATATGATTTGGAGGACGAAAGATTTTTTTGTTCCTGAGATGTATCATTTCACGAAGACATCTTCCCTTTGGCACAAGTTTGCGCCGACCAACCTAACACTAATGTACCCGATCAACAACAAGATCTACCCAATGTCGTGGAACCCGCAATGTCTCTCGTAACGCGTGGAGATGATGGTGCGGTCTCTGTCCGTTCAGGTACGATCTACCCAATGCCTTCCTCCATGGAGACTTAGAAGAGGAAGTGTACATGTGATTGTCTCCTGATTTTCGGCCGCATAACCCAAACAAAGTGTGTCGACTTCGGCAATCCATTTACGGACTGCGCCAGGCTTCCCGGAATTGGTTTACAAAACTTACCAACGCGCTAAAAAATTATGGCTTTGTTCAATCCTTAGCTGACTACTCACTTTTCACATATCAATGGGGAACCGTTCATATGAATTTGCTTGTCTATGTTGACGACATCATTCTGGCCGGGAGTGATTCCCTGGCATGTTCTACTTTCAAGAAGTACCTCCATACATGCTTCCACATCAAGGATTTGGGACCACTCAAATATTTCCTTGGTATCGAAGCAACAAGATCATCTTCTGTCTTATTCCTCTGTCAACGCAAATATGCACTTGATATTATTGCGGAAACTGGCCTTCTTGGGTGCAAGCCGGCAGAAACACCAATGGAGCATGGGCTTCAACTTGCTTTATCCGCGGGGGAGGAGGCAGCCGGAGCTGCGTATCGCCGATTAGTGGGACGCTTGATCTATCTCACCATTACTCAACCAGAGATTTCTTATTATGTTCACGCTCTCTCTCAATATGCTCAAGCCCCTAAGAAGGATCATTGGTGTTGAAACCAGTACTTGGTCTCTTGTGGAGTTCGGGGTCCCCAAAAAGGGGGTGACCTCACACTTACTTCTCTCAAGGGAGAGCGCTGGGCCGAAGACTTAAGGAACTAGGAACAGGAACGAAGGCTCAGCGAGGAGGTCCCACCACACACCCGGAAGATCTTAGAGCGCTTCCCCTCTCAAGTCAATGCTGAGCTTGGGGCACCTTTGGAAGCACACTTCCCCCACCAAAGAAACCTAGGGGAAGAGTAGCCCAAAGAGAGTGATGCCCCAAAAGGTGCCCCCTTGGTCCTATTTATAGAATTCCGAGCTTGATCTGCCAATAGCCAGATTCTGGACAAAGAGATTACAAATATGCCCCCAGGATTGGCCTGCTAACAGCCAAATCCCGTTGTTCTAAGATTCTATACGCAGACCATCAGGGCATCCCGGTAAATTTGTCCCTGCAACCCACGACGCCCCCCTTTGGAACTAGGCGAGTGGGGGCAGGCCACCCCTCCAATCGCCCCCTTGGGGCTGGGCGAGTGGGGGCAGGCCGTCCCTCCACTCGCCCCCTTGGGGCTGGGCGAGTGGGAGCATGCCGCCCCTCCACACGCCCCCTTGGCGCTAGGCGAGTGGGGGCAGACCGCCCCTCCGCTCTCCCCCTTGGGGCTGGGCGAGTGGGGGCAGGCCGCCCCTCCACTCGCCCCCTTGGCGCTGGACGAGTGGGGGCATGCCTCCCCTCCGCTCTCCCCCTTGGGGCTGGGCGAGTGGGGGCAGGCCGCCCCTCCACTCGCCCCCTTGGCGCTGGACGAGTGGGGGCATGCCGCCCCTCCGCTCGCCCCCTTGGGGCTGGGCGAGTGGGGGCAGGCCACCCCTCCACTCGCCCCCTTGGGGCTGGGCGAGTGGGGGCAGGCCGCCCCTCCACTCCCCCCCCCCCTGGCACTGGGCGAGTGGGGGCAGGCCGCCCCTCCGCTCTCCCCCTTGGGGCTGGGCGAGTGGGGGCAGGCCGCCCCTCCACTGGCCCCCCCTTGGGGCTGGGTGAGTGGGAGCAAACCGCCCCTCCACTCGCCCCCCTTGGCGCTGGGCGAGTGGGGGCAGGTCGTCCCTCCACTCACCCCCACTCTTGGGGCTCGACGAGCGGGAGGTCGGCTGCCTCCCCGCTCGCCCCCACTCTTGGAGCCGGGTGAGTGGGAGGTCGGCTGCCTCCCCACTCGTCCTTCTTCTGGTAATAACCTAGTCTGGCTCCTCGGACTTGAGCCCATCTAAAGGCTCACCCGTCCCTCTTACCTGGACAGTGCCTCTTAAAAGATGTTGGGCCTAAAGGCATCTTGGGCCCTGGGGACCCACTCGGTGAATACAGGGTTGTACACAATCCCCGCTTTTTCGAGCGGGTCACACGCTCGGAAAGAAAAGTTCAACCCGGCATATTCGGCTAGTGGCGCTGAGTGGCGCTGAGAAGACTCCGCACCATCCCGGAAAAAATTTACTTAGCCTCCCAGAGAGGCCAACCTGCCCTGCCGGCTAGCGAGAGCCCGGCCAGCGGAACCATCTCGGGAGAAAAATTACTTAGCTTCCCTGATAGGTCAACCTGCCCTGCCGGCTAGTGAGAGCCCGGCCAGCGGAACCATCTCGAGAGAAAAATTACTTAGCTTCCCTGAGAGGTCAACCTGCCCTGTCGGCTAGTGAGAGCCCGGCTAGCGGAACCATCTCGAGAGAAAAATTACTTAGCTTCCCCGAGAGGTCAACCTGCCTTGCCGGCTAGTGAGAGTCCGGCCAGCGAAACCATCTCGGGAGAAAAATTACTTAGCTTCCCCGAGAGGTCAACCTGCCCTGCCGGCTAGTGAGAGCCCGGCCAGCGGAATCATCTCGGGAGAAAAATTACTTAGCTTCCCCAAGAGGTCAACCTGCCCTTCTGGCTAGTGAGAGCCCGGCCAGCAGAACCATCTCGGGAGAAAAATTACTTAGCTTCCCCGAGAGGTCAACCTGCCATGCCGGCTAGTGAGAGCCCGGCCAGCGGAACCATCTCGGGAGAAAAATTACTTAGCTTCCCCGAGAGGTCAACCTGCCCTGATGGCTAGTGAGAGCCCGGCCAGCGGAACCATCTCGGGAGAAAAATTACTTAACTTCCCCGAGAGGTCAACCTGCCCTGCCGGCTAGTGAGAGCTCGGTCAGCGGAACCATCCCGGGGCTAGGCACTTTTTGCAACCTTCTCGCCACCGAGCGATCCTCGGCCCTGCCAGCTTGGTGGGAGTCTGGTCAGCGGGCCAGCATCGGGGCTAAGCACTTTTTGAAACCATTCATCACATTAGTCATCATATTACATGCAAGAAAAAACTAAGTATGGAAGTAAACCCTCGTACTACATGGACTTAAGGGTAGAAAAAACTAAGTATGGAAACCAGAACTTGGTCTCCTACTCCCAGGCATGATCTTCCTCGATCCCCTCCGGTTGTCATCGTTGCTGCATCGGACCTCTTGTCCCCCTTATTTCCAAAAACTCAGGGCAGGCGGACGTCGCGTGACCTTCCTCCTGGTGGAAGTCAGAGTAGGGTAACGTTACCGTATCCCCCCATCTTCCTCTTCTTTCTGCTTTCCTGGCTCTCTTCCTTCTTCCCCAGCCAATCGCCATGGTTTGCTGAGGTGGTGGAGAGGGTGCCCTCGGTCCCTGCCTCCACCTTGGGTGGTCGGGTCTCTCCCCTTGGAAGTTCCTCTCTCTTTGGTCAAACTTCCTTTCGGGATCTTCCACGCCCCCTCTCTGCTGCCTTGCCTCCGGCTCACTCAGCTTGGCCAACCTTTTTGCGAACTCCGGGTTGGCCTCCTCACCCTCAATTTCTTCCGCCGCCCTTTCCATCAATTCTTCGAAGGATAGGGGGGTCTTCCGCTTTAAGCTCATCTTGAAGAACCCCTCCCGCAGCCCCACTATGAAGGCGAGCTGGAGGGTGAACTCATGCACCTCCTGGGTGAGGAGGACTTCTTCCTGGAACCTGACAACGTAGTGAGCCAGCGACTCCCTTGGCTCTTGCTTAATCTTGAAGAGTGCATCAGCATCCTTCTTCCTCTTCTTCGACGTCGAGGAGCGCAGCAGAAAACCTCGACGCAGATCCCCGAAGGCCCAGATAGACCCCACGGGGAGCTGGTGGAACCAGTCCCTCGCTTTCTCCTTCAGGGTGGTGGCAAAGAGCCGACACTGGAAGGCATCGGACATAGGCCTGATAGAGACCATGTCCTCGAACCACTGCAAGTGCAGGACTGGGTCATCCTTGCCGGAGTAGTAAGACATCTCCGGCCCCCTGAACCCCTCTGGAACCGAGGCCGAGAGGATCAACTCACAAAAGGGACTTCCCTCGCCTGCTCGGCGAGTGGTTCGCTCTCGCAGAGTAAGCTCGCAGGCCACTGCGCTCGCCGGGCTACTGGAAAGCCGCCGCCCGGGGGGGGGGGGGCTCGCCCACCCACATCTGCTCAACCCCCTTTGGGGCGGGGCGACTGGGGGCCGGATGCCTCACCGGGGGCTAGGCGAGTGGGGGTCGGATGCCTCCCCACTCGCCCCCTTGTGGCTGGGCAAGTGGGGGAATGCCGCCTCCCCACTTGCCCCCTTGGGGCTGGGCGATTGGGGGAAGGTCGCCTCCCCACTCGCCCCCTTGGGGCTGGGCGAGTGGGGGAAGGCCGCCTCCCCACTCGCCCCCTTGGGGCTGGGCGAGTGGGGGAAGGCCGCCTCCCCACTCGCCCCCCCCCCCCCCCCCCCCCCCTTGAAGTTGGGCGAGTGGGGGAAGGCCGCCTCCCGGAAAAAATTTACTTAGCCTCCCAGAGAGGCCAACCTGCCCTGCCGGCTAGCGAGAGCCCGGCCAGCGGAACCATCTCGGGAGAAAAATTACTTAGCTTCCCTGAGAGGTCAACCTGCCCTGCCGGCTAGTGCCCGGCCAGCGGAACCATCTCGAGAGAAAATTACTTAGCTTCCCTGAGAGGTCAACCTGCCCTGTCAGCTAGTGAGAGCCCGACCAGCGGAACCATCTCGAGAGAAAAATTACTTAGCTTCCCTGAGAGGTCAACCTGCCTTGCCGGCTAGTGAGAGCCCGGCCAGCGGAACCATCTCGGGAGAAAAATTACTTAGCTTCCCCGAGAGGTCAACCTGCCCTGCCGGCTAGTAAGAGCCCGGCCAGCGGAACCATCTCGGGAGAAAAATTACTTAGCTTCCCCAAGAGGTCAACCTGCCCTTCCGGCTAGTGAGAGCCCGGCCAGCAGAACCATCTCGGGAGAAAAATTACTTAGCTTCCCCGAGAGGTCAACCTGCCATGCCGGCTAGTGAGAGACCGGCCAGCGGAACCATCTCGGGAGAAAAATTACTTAGCTTCCCCGAGAGGTCAACCTGCCCTGCTGGCTAGTGAGAGCCCGGCCAACGGAACCATCTTGGGAGAAAAATTACTTAACTTCCCCGAGAGGTCAACCTGCCCTGCCGGTTAGTGACAGCTCGGCCAGCGGAACCATCCCTGGGCTAGGCACTTTTTGCAACCTTCTCGCCACCGACCGATCCTCGGCCCTGCCAGCTTAGTGGGAGCCTGGTCAGCGGGCCAACATCGGGGCTAAGTACTTTGAAAAACTTTCGTCCATCGAGCGATCTTCGGCCCTGCCAGCTTGGTGGGAGCCTAGTCAGCGGGTCAGCATCGGGGCTAAGTACTTTGAAAAACTTCCGGCCACCGAGCGATCCTCGGCCCTGCCAGCTTGGTGGGAGCCTGGTCAGCGGGCCAGCATCGGGGCTAAGTACTTTGAAAAGTTCCCGCCACCGAGCGATCCTCGTCCCTGCTAGCTTGGTGGGAGCCTGGTCAGCGGGCCAGCATCAGGGCTAAGTACTTTGAAAAACTTCCGGCCACCGAGTGATCCTCGGCCCTGCCAGCTTGGTGGGAGTCAGGTCAGCGGGCCAGCATCGGGGCTAAGTACTTTGAAAACTTCCCGCCACCGAGCGATCCTCGGCCCTGCCAGCTTGGTGGGAGCCTGGTCAGCGGGCCAGCATCGGGGCTAAGTACTTTGAAAACTTCCCGCCATCGAGCGATCCTCGGCCCTGCCAGCTTGGTGGGAGTCTGGTCAGCGGGCCAGCATCGGGGCTATGTACTTTGAAAAACTACCGGCCACCGAGCGATCCTCGGCCCTGCCAGCTTAGTGGGAGCCTGGTCAGCGGGCCAGCATCGGGGCTAAGTACTTTGAAAACTTCCCGCCACTGAGCGATCCTCGGCCCTGCCAGCTTGGTGGGAGCCTGGTCAGCGGGCCAGTATCGGGGCTAAGTACTTTGAAAAACTTCCGGCCACCGAACGATCCTCGGCCCTGCCAGCTTGGTGGGAGTCTGGTCAGCGGGCCAGCATCGGGGCTAAGCACTTTTTGAAACCATTCATCACATTAGTCATCATATTACATGCAAGAAAAAACTAAGTATGGAAGTAAACCCTCGTACTACATGGACTTAAGGGTAGAAAAAACTAAGTATGAAAACCAGAACTTGATCTCCTACTCCCGGGCATGGTCTTCCTCGATCCCCTCCGGTTGTCATCGTTGCTGCATCGGACCTCTTGTCCCCCTTATTTCCAAAAACTCAGGGCAGGCGGACGTCGCGTGACCTTCCTCCTGGTGGAAGTCACAGTAGGGTAACGCCACCGTATCCCCCCATCTTCCTCTTCTTTCTGCTTTCCTGGCTCTCTTCCTTCTTCCCCAGCCAATCGCCATGGTTTGCTGAGGTGGTGGAGAGGGTGCCCTCGGTCCCTGCCTCCACCTTGGGTGGTCGGGTCTCTCCCCTTGGAAGTTCCTCTCTCTTTGGTCAAACTTCCTTTCGGGATCTTCCACGCCCCCTCTCTGCTGTCTTGCCTCCGGCTCACTCAGCTTGGCCAACCTTTTTGCGAACTCCGGGTTGGCCTCCTCACCCTCAATTTCTTCTGCCGCCCTTTCCATCAATTCTTCGAAGGATAGGGGGGTCTTCCGCTTTAAGCTCATCTTGAAGAACCCCTCCCGCAGCCCCACTATGAAGGCGAGCTGGAGGGTGAACTCAGGCACCTCCTGGGTGAGGAGGACCTCTTCCTGGAACCTGACAACGTAGCGAGCCAGCGACTCCCTTGGCTCTTGCTTAATCTTGAAGAGTGCATCAACATCCTTCTTCCTCTTCTTCGACGTCGAGGAGCGCAGCAGAAAACCTCGACGCAGATCCCCGAAGGCCCATATAGACCCCACGGGGAGCTGGTGGAACCAGTCCCTCGCTTTCTCCTTCAGGGTGGTGGCAAAGAGCCGACATTGGAAGGCATCGGACATAGGCCTGATAGAGACCATGTCCTCGAACCACTGCAAGTGCAGGACTGGGTCATCCTTGTCGGAGTAGTAAGACATCTCCGGCCCCCTGAACCCCTCTGGAACCGAGGCCGAGAGGATCAACTCACAAAAGGGACTTCCCTCGCCTGCTCGGCGAGTGGTTTGCTCTCGCAGAGTAAGCTCGCAGGCCACTGCGCTCGCCGGGCTACTGGAAAGCCGCCGCCCGGGGGGGGGGGGGGGGGGCTCGCCCACCCACATCTGCTCGACCCCCTTTGGGGCGGGGCGACTGGGGGCCGGATGCCTCACCGGGGGCTAGGCGAGTGGGGGTCGGATGCCTCCCCACTCGCCCCCTTGTGGCTGGGCAAGTGGGGGAAGGCCGCCTCCCCACTCGCCCCCTTGGGGCTGGGCGATTGGGGGAAGGCCGCCTCCCCACTCGCCCCCTTGGGGCTGGGCGAGTGGGGGAAGGCCGCCTCCCCACTCGCCCCCTTGGGGCTGGGCGAGTGGGGGAAGGCTGCCTCCCCACTCGCCCCCTTGGGGCTGGGCGAGTGGGGGAAGGGCGTCTCCCCACTCGCCCCCCCCCCCCCTCGAAGCTGGGCGAGTGGGGGAAGGCCGCCTCCCCACTCGCCCCCTTGGGGCTGCGCGAGTGGGGGAAGGCCGCCCCCCCCCCCCCCCCCCACTCGCCTCCCCCTTTGGAGGCCGGGCGAGTGGCGGCCGGATGCCTCCCCACTCGCCTCCGCCGGCACCTCCTTCCCAGATTGCTGGTCGGGAGTGTTCTCGCCCATCTGCTGGGGCGGGACCTCCAGACCGCCTCCTCTCTCGCATTCGCCTATCGTGGCAAAAGCTAGTTGCAAGGTCTGCAGGACCTCCCGCTTGAAGTTTTCGAACATCGTCACCACAGCCACTGGCGGCTGCGAGTGGCCTGGGTCGGGTCCATCTCCTCCATCTCCATCCATGGAGCTCGGCTTGAGATTTTCTGTGCTGGTCACTCTCCACGCTCACCACACCATAAATGTTGAAACCAATACTTGGTCTCTTGTGGAGTTCGGGGTTCCCAAAAAGGGGGTGACCTCACACTTACTTCTCTCAAGGGAGAGCGCTGGGCCGAAGACTTAAGGAACTAGGAACAGGACCGAGGGCTCAGCGAGGAGGTCCCACCACAAACCCGGAAGATCTTAGAGCGTTTCCCCTCCCAAGCTAATGCTGAGCTTGGGGCACCTTTGGAGGCACTCTTCCCCCACCAAAGAAACCTATGGGAGAATAGCCCAAAGAGAGTGATGCCCCAAAAGGTGCCCCCCTTGGTCCTATTTATAGAATTCCGAGCTTGGTCTGTCAATAGCCAGATTCTGGCCTAAGAGATTACAAAAATGCCCTCAGGATTGGCCTGCTAACAGTCAAATCCCGTTGTTCTGAGATGCTATGCGCAGACCATCAGGGCATCCCGGTAAATTTGTCCCTGCAACCCACGGCGCCCCCCTTTGGAACTGGGCGAGTGGGTGCAGGCCGCCCCTCCACTCGCCCCCTTGGGGCTGGGCGAGTGGGGGCAGGCCGCCCCTCCACTCGCCCCCTTGGGGCTGGGCGAGTGGGGGCAGGCCGCCCCTCCACTCGCCCCCTTGGCGTTGGGCGAGTGGGGGCAGGCCGCCCCTCCGCTCGCCCCCTTGGGGCTGGGCGAGTGGGGGCATGCCGCCCCTCCACTCGCCCCCTTGGCGCTGGGCGAGTGGGGGCAGGCCGCCCCTCCGCTCGCCCCCTTGGGGTTGGGCGAGTGGGGGCAGGCCGCCCCTCCACTCGCCCCCCCTTGGGGCTGGGTGAGTGGGGGCAGGCCGCCCCTCCACTCGCCCCCCCCCCCCCCCCCCCCCCCCCGTGGCACTGGGCGAGTGGGGGCAGGTCGTCCCTCCACTCGCCCCCACTCTTGGGGCTCGGCGAGCGGGAGGCCGGCTGCCTCCCCGCTCGCCCCCACTCTTGGAGCCGAGTGAGTGGGAGGCCGGCTGCCTCCCCACTCGTCCTTCTTCTGGGAATAACCTGGTCTGGCTCCTCGGACTTGAGCCCGTCCAAAGGCTCACCCGTCCCTCTTACCTGGACAGTGCCTCTAAAAAAATGTTGGGCCTAAAGGCATCTTGGGCCCCGGGGACCCACTCGGCGAATACAGGGTTGTACAATTGGGATGCCGCATTACGTATTGTTCGTTATCTCAAAAACAAACCGGAACAAGGTATATGGCTTCGGGCAAAGTCGGATCTCCAATTACGTGCTTATTGTGGCTCTGATTGGGCTAGTTGTCCTATCACACGAAAGTCCGTCACCGGATACTTTGTCACACTTGGGCATTCACCTATCTCTTGGAAAACAAAGAAACAAAATATTGTATCACGCTCGTCTGCTGAAGCCGAATACCGTGCTATGGCATTCACTTGCAGTGAACTTATTTGGCTAAAATCCCTACTATCTGATCTTCAAGTGACCCATGATATGCCCATGGAGTTATTTTGCGACAGTCAATCCGCTTTCCACATTGCGGCCAATCCAGTATTTCACGAGAGGAAGAAGCACAAAAATTGATTGCCACTTCATCCGTGAGCAAGTTCAAGCCAGAAAAATCACCACTATACATCTACGTTCTAAACTCCAACCAGCAGATATTTTTACCAAAGCGCTTCGAGCATCTCAATTCAAGTTCCTGGCTAACAAGTTGGGCATCTACAATCCATATGCGTTAAGTTGAGGGGGACTGTTATTTTATTGCCTTTTTTAGTCTTTGCCTTTTATTTTATTTTCTCTGCTTGTGCTTTATATACAATTTTCCCTTCCAGTTAATGATAGCTTTTGGGGAATACCCGATTTTACTTCCACCGGTTCAATACAATCTACACCGTTGAAATCACGGATCGTACGGCGGGATTTGCTCCCGCACAGTAATTTAGTATGATCAATGTGCGTTACACGTACCTAAATATTTCTCAATAATGGAGCCACTATATTTGCCAGCACCATTGTCCAAAAGATCAAAAGAAGAGGAATATTTGCTACAGATTTGCAATAGCCCTTTATACTATTCATCAAGCATTTGGAGCTACTAGCCAATAATTCGCTATTGAAGAAAAAGTCTTGATCGCTACTATTCCTCATCAGTGAAGTCTATTAAGCAATTGTTCTGATTATTGGAAAAAATATCATCCTTTGTTACTGTTAGGACGATATTCAACTGCAGTAAGGTGACTATGCAGTTACTAGTTAAATACTATTCATCCACAGAAATTTCTATACTGATATTCACCTGTACTGAGTGTTGTTTTCCATTTATTAGTGTTTACCCCGAAGTCGGCAATCACCTCCTCAAAGGAGACCGCTCTAGATGCCCAGCAGTTATCCTTTTAGTGACCTCGGTGACCGCCGCACCTCCCTTTTTTGAGAGGTCGCGGTCACCCATTTAGTGACAGCGGTGACCGTCGCGATCAACCTCTTAGTGATTGCGGTGTCCGTCGCACCTCCCTTTTTAGAGAGCTCGCGGTCACTCTTTTAGTGATCGTGATGACCGTCGCGGTCACCCCTTTAGTGATCGCGGTGTCCGTTGCACCTCCCCTTTTAGAAAGGTCGCGGTCACCCTTTTAGTGACCACGGTGACCGTCGCGATCACCCCTTTAGTGGCTACGGTGACCGTCGCACCTCCCCTTTTAGAGAGGTCGCGGTCACCCTTTTAGTGACCGCGGTGACCGTCGCGGTCACCCTTTTAGTGATCGCGGTGTCTGTTGCACCTCCCCTTTTAGAGAGGTCGCGGTCACCCTTTTAGTGACCGCGTTGACCGCAGCACCTCTCCTTTCGGGCAGCCCGAGATTCCTGAGCCTGCCCATTCGGGCAGCCCCTGATTTCTATAAATAGTGGTCAGATCCAGACCAGATGGACGGAGGCACGGGGGCCAGAAACTGTGGACTCATTTGAAGTGACCGGGCGAGCTCTATAGTGAACAGAGCGGACAACCCTTCTGAGGTCGCCTGGTCGACCTCTCTTCAGAAACCGCGAGATCCCCTCTGCAGGCTATGTTTTCTGTTTTTACATGTATATTAATAAAAGTGCCAGCAGCAAGTGGTATTCGACGTTGCGGGTAAATCTGGCTTCGCCGCTTGCTTGCAGCAATCTTTTCCTCACCCTATCTCTTGCTCATTCATTTGTGACTCAAAGTAACAGGTCACTCAACATCTACCTCTTATTCTTCAGCTTGAGCAGTGTAGACTTGGGACATTTTTTGTGCCAACAGAACGAACACGCGACCTTCAGATTTTGAGTAGTCGATGAAAATAGCAAGTCGCAATGAAGATGCGAGATTTAACTCAAAATGATACTCAAGCTTCAAACATCCATAACTTTTGATCTAGTTGTCTGATTTTAGCCCACAATACCTTTTCGGAATGAGCTCAAAGCCCTCCATCCAATGAAGAATTGGATTTACCCGTTCGAGTTTGTTAAGCACTCTCAGATTGCCCAAATTCAATTTTGTTTAGAAGTTATCGCAGTTTTTCTCTTTCGGCAATTTTTGTCTCGATGGATTTTCCATCAAAGGCTCCTAAATACCCTTCCAGCAAACCAGAAACACTTGTCCAAATGAGCGACTTCAACCTCCTACTAGCCGAGATCACTCACCTCAAGAGACAAGATGATTCTTTACCTAATGGTGTGACAGCTACTAATGATAAGCCTTCTGATGACCATGTCGAGCATTTATTGCGACCTGATGCAGAGGAGTTATTCACCCCTTCCCACGAGCTCCATAAAGTGAAAGTGAGTACTCAGCCTCATCAAGTTGGTGAACTAACATCTCCTTCAAGAGAAGAGCAAGACTCTTCCCCCTTTTCAGATATCATCCGCCATGAACAAGCTCCACTTGAGTTTAAAGTGCCTCGTATACCTCAGTTCACGGGAAAAGAAGATCCGGCCCACCACTTGCAAAATTTTGAGTCTTCCATAATTCTGCGAGACCCATCTGATAGTATCCGCTGCAAGTTATTATAGATGACCCTTAATGCAACTAGTAGATAATAGGGATGCAAATTTGGCCCGGGCCCGATTGTCCGGCTTGGGTCTGCCCGAGCCCTAGCCAAATAAGGGGGCCTCGTGAGCCCCCTTAGGCCTGTCCTGGTGCCTGGCCCAGGCCCGCCTAAAAGACAACTTTAATGCTGGGCGACCAGCCCAGCATTTAAATGTTGGGTTGGCGCCCAGCAATCTAGCTGCCAAATGGCAGCTAGCCTTGTTTTGGGGGGCCTGCTTGGGCCCGGTCATGTGGGCTCAGCAGGCCCCCTTATATTAATAAGGCTCGTGCCCGGCTTAGGCCTGGTTTTAGCAGGGCCCGACCTGGGCCCGGCAACAAAAAACCCAGGCCCCCTGGGCCTGAACCCGACAAGCCTTTTTTGCACCCCTAGTAGATAGAGGGACAAAGGTTAGCTTACGATGACTCAATTTATCATAGAAGTTGAAAATGAATGGCAAAGAATATGTTATTAACACATCCAGAGAAAAATGAATAATTAAAAGAAATAATTACCCAAACCTCCCCTGTAAGTTAGCATAATTACTGAGTGCACCCCTCTTAGATTCGAAATTACAAAAACCTCCCCTTAAGTTTTCATTGCATTACATCCATGAACAAAAATACCCTCCTGGAGGCCTGGACACTGTTCACCGAGGGGGGTATTTTTGTGCATGGATGTTATGAAATGAAAACTTCAGGGGAGGTTTTTGTAATGAAATGAAAACTTAAGGGGGGTTTTTGTAATTTCGAAACTAAGAGGGGAGCTTTCAGTAATTTAGCAAAGTTAGAGGGGAAGTCCCGGTAAATGGCTAAATGATGACATCAGCCTCAAATAATTTCGAGAAGGCTAAATGATGACATTAGAACCTATGCATGACTTAAATACAGTTGGTTGTAGGAGAGACTCAAGATCTATATTAAGTGCTCAAGACTACACAAATTTCTCAATGTGGGACTATTCAAAAACATATTATAAAGACGAAGCTACTTAACATAAAACTACCTTTATATCCTAAATCAAATTATGCATATAATCATCCTGATGATGCATATTTTGACTTAAATATGCTTATTATTATTATTATATTTTTATTATAAATTATATAAATTTTCTCTTAATTATATCATAATTATCTTATTATTAATATTTTATAATTATTCGTACTAATATTGCTTTATTTTAATTTATGACAGGCTTGGGGGGAATTTCGGCACGATTCGATGCAAAATGCCCGCTGTCAACTTTTGTACGAGAAATAATTCTCATGCAAATAATTTTTGCATGCATGTTATTCCACCATCTTCTCTCTCCACACCATGCATGAAATTATCCTTAATTTATTATATTTAATTTTTCATGCATGGTCACCTTTATTATGCATAAAATATTTTATAAATTTCAAAACATGTGCACTCTTTCTCTCTCTTATATTATTTCTCCATTTAAATCTTCTTCCACCCCTTCATCTCCTTTCCCTTCATTTTAATTCATGCATTATTTAACCCTTCATCTTCTCCTCCACCTCTTCATGTCCCCACTTTATTTCTCCAATTTATTCCTCCACATGCATGGCCGGCTCTACCTCATCTCCCTCTTTATTTCATTTCATTTTATTTTTATTTCCAAGCATGTGTCCGATCACTCTCCTCCTCCCCTCATTATTTCTTTTTATTTTCATCAAATCCTTTCATCCTCCCTTCTTTATTTCTCTAAATTAAATTCATCTTCCACCCCTTCATATTCCACTCAATTAATTCTCTCATTCCATGCATGGCCGACCACATCATTTCATTTCTTCTCCTCTCCACCAATCAAAATCAAAGAATTGTTATTATTGATAATTTATTTTCATGCAACCTCTCATCTTCATTTCCTTATTTCTCTTGGAGTCCAAAGGCCACAATTTATTGTAATGGATGATTCTAGATGGTTTTTGCATCTATATAAGGAGCACAAATTCAAGGCTTTAAGGAGGTTGGAAAAATTCAAGAGTTGGAGAAGAGAGAGAGTTCAAGAGAGTTCTACCTTGTATGAGAGTTTAATTTCATGTTGTTTCTTATATGCTTTTGTTTCCATTTTGCTTAATACAGTTGTGTACTCTTATTATTTCCTCTTAATGAAAATGCAATCTTTCTCTTTTATTGTTGTTTCTTTCCTTACTATGAGTAGCTAAATTTTCTCTTAGTGCTTGATTGGTTAGTATTGGGATGAAGATTACATTATAATCTATCGTCTCTAATTCTTAGATTTCTCGTTTCGATTTATTTCCGATTAAATTTTGGTTGCGAGTTTATATTGCTAGTATATAAATTTCGCCATCCGATTGGTATTCTAGTTGGCCGAGAGGCTCGTGAATGCTTTAGATCTCTCGGAAATAAAGAGATTTGGATATTCTTCTTTGAGAATTGAAGATATCGAGTCTTTTGGATTTGGGATTAATCGTTCATGCAATTTTAATTTTATTTCATATAGTAAAATTACATATCTTGTTAACAGTTAGAGATATTTCTACAGTTCAAGTTACTTCTGAAATCTCTTCAATAGAAGATCACAGAGAAGAAAAGTAATACCTCTTTCTCAGGTGTTGGAGGACTTGGGGAACTGATTTCAGTGTCATTCCGGATATTAGTAAAGTTTTCAAATTGGCATCATTGATTGCTAGATGCTTCTGCCTGCTGCACGGGTCTCATAGCAGATGAAGAGGCCTTTTCCAGCCCCGATCCGCTCGAAACCTTCACAGAGGCTGGCCTGATAACACGATCCGAGATAACAAATCCACGACGAAGTTCTTGGATAACGATGCCCGACTTGAACTGTTGAGATTTCTCTCGTGCAATGGCTTCATGGACCTGAATTGCAAAGAAAAAAATTAGATTATGCTACGAATGTTTGATGACAAAAGGGTTTAGGGGTTAAGATTTAGAGTTTGAGCAGTGAGAGAACAGTGGTTGTTCTAAGCATAGTAGTGGAAAACACGTAGTATTTAGATAGCTATGTTCGCAAATGTCATTTCTCCAAGACAGTGTTTCTGGGTCAAAACATCACTGCAAGAATCCACAGGTGCATTCAGAAGTTAGAGGTTATGAACACCCTTGACAAAAAAATTAAAGTTTGGGGCACAAAATTTTGCTCCACCACAGTCGCTCTGTTTCCTGCAACATTTCAATACTGTTGCTGCTTAAATTCCACTGTTCTCCCAAACAGAGCCATAACTGAAAATCTTTGGGAATAATTATGTTTTTCTAGATTCATGTTTGATTTCTGAGCATTCTGTTTCTGTATAGTGTGGCTACCTCATTCACTGATTAATAGTTTTATGTAAGGCCAATTTTCAGTTTAATGTAAGCTAATTTCATTTTCCAATTATACATCTAGTTTATTGTCAAGTTAAACTGTTCTGCGTAATTTACCTTTAAGTTAGTCATTAAGCTTTAGGTTTATTGAACATTTGTAGAATTAGGGCTTCATATATTTCTATTAACACATACATACATATATATACCTCTACAACATCTCTAAACGCACACCACTCCTAAATGCACACCACACATCTAATACACGCCAACACTCCTCCTCAAGGTGGGTGAAAGATATTTACTAAACTCATATTGTCAGAATTTCTAATCATATCCTTCGAGCTAAGACCTTTGGTCAAACAATCTGCGGTCTGATCATTGCTCGCAATGTAACTAAGCTTCAGTAGCCCACTGTCCAGCTTCTCTTTTATAAAGAACCTATCGATCTCAATATGTTTAGTCCTATCATGTTGAACTAGATTGTTTGCAATACTGATAGCTTCCTGACTGTCACACCACAGCTTCATCTTATGTCCTCGATCCAATTTCAGCTCCATCAGCATTCCCTTTAGCCACAGAAGTTCAGCAACCGCCAATGTCATAGCTCGATATTCTGCCTCTGTTGTTGATCTGACCACCACTGATTGCTTCTTGCTCCTCCAGGAGACCAAGTTGCCTCCTATAAACATGCAATAGCCTGAGGTGGATCTTTTGTCATCTATGCAGCTTGCTCAATCAGAGTCACAGTAGCCCTCAATCTTCATGTGTCCGTTCCTTCTTAATAACAACCCCTTTCCAGGGGAAGTCTTCAAGTATCGAAGGATCTGGTACACAATATCCATGTGGCCCTTCCTAGGGTCATGCATATAACGGCTCACCAAGCTCACGACAAAGGAAATGTCCAGACGCGTGTGGCTCAAGTAAATCAGCTTCCCAACTAGTTTCTGGTGCATCTCTCGATCGACTGGTTCACCTGTCTCAGCATCCAGTTTACACTTCTGATCGATCGGTGTTGCAACAGGACTGCACCCCAACATCCCTGTCTCTGTGAGGAGATCCAAGGCATACCTCCTTTGGGACAGAACAATTCCCTTTGCACCATAGGCAATCTCAATCCCAAGGAAATACCTTAGCAAACCCAAATCTTTTACTTCGAACTCCTTGCCCAATGCCTTCTTAAGGCGGACGGTCTCCTGCTCATCGTCCCCTGTGATGGTCATGTCATCCACATACACCGCAAGTATAGTGATGTGGTGAGCTTCATTTTCCCTGAAGAACACCGTGTGATCAGCATTGATCTGTCGGAATCCCATCCCAATCATGGTCTTCCTGAATCGGTCAAACCACGCACGGGAAGACTGCTTCAAGCCATAGAGGGACTTCTTCAGTCTACAGACTTTGCCTTCGGTCTCAGCTGTGCCAAACCCCGGTGGTATCTCCATGTACACCTCCTCCGCTAGCTCTCCATGAAGAAACGCATTCTTCACATCTAGTTGATGCAACCTTCATCCACCATTTGTTGTCAAGCTTATCAGAGTTCGGACAGTGCTCATCTTAGCCACGGGTGCAAATGTCTCATCGTAATCGATGTCATAGGTCTGCATATACCCCTTAGCGACCAATCGAGCCTTATAGTGCTCGACAAGACCATCCGGGTTCTGCTTCAAAGTGAAAACTCATTTGCACCTGACAGCCCTCTTGTTCTTTGGTAGGTGTGTAAGCTCTCAGGTATTGTTCTTCTCAAGAGCTCTCATCTCCTCCTTCATTGTTGCTTGCCATTTTGGATCAGTTTTGGCAACCTGCCAATTGTTAAGTACAATAATACTATCCAACGAGGCAATGAATGCTTCATGAGAAGAAGAGATATTATCGTAGGATACAAAAGAAGCAAGGTCCCAACCGTACCTGTCTGGAGGGTTGCCCACATTGTTGCGAGTAGTCCTCCGGACCGTAGTAGGAGGAGATGGAGGGGTAGAGGGAATGATCTCACCAGAAAATGACTGTGGTGGTGGAGGTGCTCCAGGAGTAGAGACTGGCATAGACGAGGGACAAGGCACTGGCATTTTAGGAACGTGTACTAGTTCTGCAGTCTGTTTCCCTCTCCTATGATATGTAAGCAGTTCCCCCCTGAGTCGTAGGCCTCATGCCTCTCATTTCCTCCTCCTGCTCTTCATTACTCCCATGCTCCTCCACTGATCATTCATGTCATACTTCCAAATCTGTCACCAAACTCTCCCTCTCTCGCCTCATACTTTCGGAATTTGGCAATTCTGGTGTGAGTTTGGCCTCCTCCTGTCGGTAATACTGCTCCAGCTCTCTGAAGTGGACATCCAGGCTCACAAAACTTCTCTTCTCGACTGGACTCCAGCACACGTACCTCTTCTGAGTACCAGAGTAGCTCACAAAGATACACTTGAGTGCCTTCGCATCAAGTTTTCCAACACTCGGTCTGTTGTCATTCACAAAGCACACACACCCAAAAACTTTTAACGGAAGCATCCCTCCATTATGTCCTTGCAACTTTTGACACAGGGATTTCCACCCGAGAATGCGTGATGGCATTCTGTTGATCAATTGTGTTGTTAACACAGCATACCCCCATAAGCTTTAAGGGACTTTCATGTGGAGCATCATACTCCTTGCCACCTCCATCAGATGCCTGTTTTTTCTCTCTGCTACGCCATTCTGTGTAGGTGTGTATGCACATGTTATCTGATGCAGTATCCCATGGACTGATAGGTACTCTGCCAATGCCCGATTAGCTTAGTTATTAAAGGCGCAAGGCGCACCAAGGCGCAAAGGAGTCTTGGAGCCTAGGCGCAAGGCTCAAGGCGCAGGCGCGCGCCTGACGAAGGCAAGACACAACCACATCCATTTTAAATAATCAACATCAAAAATCATTTCCTCTTCTCGATCAGATTCTTCATCTATTCTACTAATTAATCATTCATTACTATCGTTTATATCTCTTAAAAAATAAAATCAATGTAGTCACTTGCATCATATCTAAGTCCCAATGCACAATTATCTTTCATAAACACTAAATCAATCAAAAAGTATTTGAGTTCTTATATTATTTCATTATTTATTTTTGAAAAAAAAATTTACAACAAAAATCTCATTCAGGCGTGCCTTTTATATTCCAAAGGCGCAAATAAGGCGCATGATGGCGCAAACCTCTGAGCCTGGTGAGCCTTGAGCCTTAGGCACGCCTGAGGCGCGCCTTTAACAACTAGGCCGATTAGTGTACTATGTTCCATTGTCCGACCTTAATACCTTTATTATTGTGTCGTACTGTGTTTGGACATGTTTATGAAAGTCCCGAAAATATGTTAGTCATTCAAGAAATTTACGGCAAGTGTAACACCCTAATTTTTAATGCAAAATAATCTTAAAACTGCAGCGCGAGCGAAACGGATCGAGCAGTGTCTAGCCGAGGTGTGACTTTTGGTTATGATTGTTTGTTGCTCGGTTAATCAATAATTGAATTACAGTTACCAGAAGTTGTTCGGCGTGTTTTAGTACTTGCGCGAGAGCATTGGGCGTAGATCTATGTGTTAAAGAGGTATGATCTTATTGAAATAAATTTTAAGAACTTTTTCTCCCTCTCTTAATAAAGCATAATCGTGGTTTTACCCCCACCCACGATTACGTAACCGCACCGGTTGCGTCTTTTACGAGTCAAAACTGTCGCACTTTCCTTTTACTTCCTCGACTTCCTTAATACTCGCATCTTGCGTTTTCTATTTAGTCGTAAGCCTTGTGATCTCTCCCTCCCGCGCGTCTTCCACTCTCAGTCGCACGCCAGAAGCGGGAAATCCAGCCGCAGATCACACCCCTTTTCCCTCGACCTTTCCCCTTCCCGTTTCAGTCGACGACTCACGCAAATGTAGTCATCTTCTGCATGGAAGATGACGATCAGCAGCAGCAGCGCTTAGTTCTCCCGTGCCCTAGACCAGATTTCGAGCACCTTCTCCCACTGAAGAATCTCTCTTCGTCGCTCCTAATAAGGTAAACGCTACCGATAACCCTAGCCGACCCTCCTACCTCCTGTTTTCCTTCCAACAGTCGGTTATTGGTCTTCTTCTCCGCAGTTTTGAGGTGTCGACTCACCTTCCTTCCCCCAGATCCCGCAAGGGTAATGCGTTTCCAGCCCTAACCTGCGGATCATGCCGTTTTGAGTAAGTTTTCGTGAAGCTTTGGCAGTGATCGAACCCCACTTCTCTTTCGGAATCCAGAAAGTAATTTTCATCACTTTTCCTAGCAAATTTTAGTCGTCTTATGTATTCTTCGTTTACGATTTCAGGAATCGAAACTCTCGATCCCTTCCATTTCAGAAATTGGTTGACTTGCAGTGGAGAGATCCGTTGTTTTGGAGCAAGGTAGCAGTCCTTTGTAAATATTTCTTCAATTCAGTCTTTATCAATTTTTTTAGGATGATGAGTTATAGTTAGGATGCTCATCTAATCGAACAAGGAGTATGGTAAATTTCAGGCTACGAGCGATCGTTATTACTCAACGCAAGAGAAAAGAAATTTTAGGAGTATCAACGTAATCTAAACAACTATGCCGCCACGCCTTGTGTACGAGCGCTGCAACACCTCGGTAAGAAATTCATTTCCTTTTAGCTAGACATATCACTTATTATAAATTTATTTATTTGTCGTGCCAGAACACTTGTGATATTACAATGCACGTAGTCTTTTAATTCACGATTACAATCAGATAATTTAATACAGAACTCACATGAAGTTGAATCGACACTAACATATGAGTTCATATTAAATGTTATATAAGTCAACTAAATTCGACATACAAATCAGTGCATGACAATATCAACAGACAAATAAGTAATTACAGAATATACATGAAATCAAATAATAGTAGTACATGAATTCATATTCAGACAATAATGTATTACAACACTCACAAAGAATTGAATCATCAGTAGCACATGAACTCATATGTAGACAAATAATTTATTACAAAACATACATGAAATTGCATAATCAGTAGCATATGAATTCATATTAAATGTCTATTGAATTAGCATATTCCGATATACATATTAGCGCAAGGAATAACATCCTAACGCACGAACAACCCAACTGAAGATGTTATATGCAATTAGACTAAAAGCAAAAGGTTAAAATATATAATAAGCCTCTGACTAGTGGTCTTAATTGGACGACATACTGTATTGATCGTACCAACCACTAGATGATTGGTTTAGAGAGGGGGCATGAGAGGTATTTTTTCCTTGTGATTGATGGAGGCACACCATCATACTCATAGGGCGTAGCAGACCTTATGAGCCTCAAGTTTGGGGGTTGACACCCCATACAAGATTAGTAGATTTGAGCCCGTGTCTGTGAGTCTGTGACAGGGAGATACTAGAACACATATGTTCGTTAGTAGAGACTCAAATTGTTAGAATGTGCATAAGAATCTACTTAACAAAGAATGAGAAGAAAAGAAGGTATGAGATATCTATATTCCAAATGCAAGTCGAAAACCAGAAATCTTTATATGGGTTAATGATTTCGAAATTGGAAAGAATTTCAATTTAACATCATGAAATAGAACAGACATTTATGCTTAAACGTATTTTTACTAGAAAGGCATGCACAGAACATAGTTTACATTTACTAGTATAAAATGTTACTTTTAAAAACATGCTCTTGTAATTTGTTTCAAGATACTTTTTATTGTCACTGGGGGGAAAGTCTTTCTTGCTCGCCAGTGGGTTGATCCGTTTTCGGAATTTTCATTACAGGAATTACGGGTCAAGTTGTTCACTCTTACTTCCTAGTTGGCTTTGGGTTTTCAAGCGTTAAGGTACTTTATACATTTTAATTCCAGTCATTTATTTCCGTTGTAAACTAGTTAATCTTGTTATGATACTAATTTATATTGTTGCTTAGTTTGCTTCACATCATAAGTTTCGGCCAGGCTTATGAAGTGATGTCAAACTAGGTAGGGGTGTTACACAAGGCCCCCAAACGTCAAAATGCACAACATCAAAAAAGGAAGAACTTATACGTCTCGTGCTAACATAAGAGCTCCTAGTAAGTTTGCTTAAGTCGCATGCATCACATACAAGTTTATGTTGATTTGTTTTTTGAAATAATAAAGGAAATAGTCTGGCTAAAGTGCCGAAAGAAGAATGCCCCAAACGATGGTGATGTAGTAGGAGCGTATCCTCTGCACTCATCTTCGTTCCTCCTCCTGTCTCCTCTATCATAGATATAAGAGCCACATCCAATCCTTCCCGATCCAAATACCATAGCCCGTCATGCCAGGTCTCAGTCCCAAGTATTTGCCTCGTCCCTTTCTCCTAGAAGGTCACCTTGAGAATATCAAAATAACCGACACATTTTAGCTGAAGGATTATGGAACTAATGAATAGAAGGTTAACTGGAAAAGGAGCATGCAAGACGTTGGATAGTTTTACCAAACCTGTACTGTTGACCGTGCCCTTACCGACCACTAATTGAAAAGTCTCATCTGTCGTGTGGATGTTATCAGCAGTAGTTAGGCGAGTGTAGGAGGAGAACTCACCCGCATCTCATGTCACATGTCGCGAAGCACCAGAGTCAACGATCCAATCCGATGTACTGGAAGGGTGGGCATACATAGCAGAAGTTGATGCCCCCCCCCCCCCCCCGGTTCCACTCTTGCTACCTTCACCAGCTTGTTTCCTCTTGAGGCCCCCCCATCATGCTCATTATACTTAGTAGAGTCTGCTCCTCCTTGGTATAAATAACATCAGCCTTCTCATCACATCCACTAATGCCTAGATTGGCACGATAGCCACCTCTGCAACCAAGACCCTGGCCACGTCCACGACCACGTCTACGACCACCAAAATCCACCTCCTTGGGTGGTCTGGGGAAAGCATACAACAGATGACATGTCTCCCCACAGTTGTAGCACTGTCGTGTTTCCTCTCGTGGTCTTGGAATACCCGTGACAGTAGCCGCTAGTGCGGACTTTACGACATCGGAATCTCTCCCGTCCCTGCCTGGAGTTTGAACCGGGTCTCCTCCTGAATCATGGTCGAGATGGCCTCTGACAGAGTAGGGATCTTCGTACCCGACAGACGTAAGGCTCTCCTCTGATCGAACCGTTCATTTAACCCCTTCAGGAACCTCATGGTCCTCTCTTCTACTATAATCTTGGAAGTCTTACAATGTGGGTCACTGCAACGCATACCACCAGAAGCATGGTCATAGTCCACCCATAGTTGTTCTAACTCTGATGCGTACTCCTGCACAATCTTCTCACTTTGAACTGTGTCATCAATTTCTCCCTTCACCTGGAAGACCCTGAGAGTGTTCCTCACTCCATCATATGTACTGCAGTTGTCATGTGGGTTGATTCCCACTCATCTCCTGCAGTTGGGTTCACTGGTTTCTTCAACTCCCCTGTCAAGAAACCCCCAACCTTATGCGTTGTAAGAGTCTTCCTCATGCGGCGCGACCAACCCAGATAGGTGGTCGGTCCTTCGAGCTTCAGGTCAACCGGTGGAAGATCCAACTTCACCGGTCAGGGTGATGAACCCAACAGCTTCAACAAAGTAACCACCTCTGCCGGGTCTAACATCTTGAGGACGTCCACCATCCTTTCGTAGTCGTCACTTACTAGTGCACACACCAATCAAGCAAACACAGGCCCCCTTAGCTGGTTCGTCGAGAGGACATTCAGAAATCGTTGAGAGTGCAATCGTCGAGTGCTGCCAATCGTCGAGTGTTGCCAATGTCGAGTGTTGTAAATCGTTGACTTGCTGCCAATCGTCGAGAGCTATATTCGTCGAGTGCTGTATTCGTCGACTGTTGTATTCGTCGAGTGTTGTATTCGTCGATTGTTGTATTCGTCGAGCTTCAGGCCCCCCTTAGCTGTATTTGTCGAGTGCTCGCAATGTCGTTGAGTGTCGTCAGGGGACTTCAATGTCATTGTCGAGGAGGCTCCCGTGCTGCAGCGCTGTCCTGCAGCAATGTTGTCGTCGTCGAAGAGGATCCCGTGCTGCCACGCTGTCGTCGTCGAAGAGGCTCCCGTGCTGCCGCGCTGTCGTCGTCGAATGTCGACTTCAATGTCATTGTCGAGGGGACGATCGAAGATGCTCCAGCGGACGGCTCCCTCTCCAGGCCCTCTGATACCATGTTGAATTAGGGCTTCATATCTTTCTATTAACACATACATACATGTATATACCTCTACAACATCTCTAAACGCACACCACTCCTAAACGCACACCACGCCTCTAATACACGCCAACAACATTTTTGTTTGTATAATTTAATATGCTTTAATAGTCAATACTTTTACATTAGATTATTATCATTATTATTATTATTAGTACAGTTTTAAGTCCTAATATAATTAGATTGTTTTCAATCTGTTATTTAGTGTTAGCTTAATATATTATTAGGATGTAGCACGGTGTCTCCGGTGCATAAACTTAGATGAACTCATAAGAGTATAGAATGTTATCGTAGAATGGCAATAAAATTAAGCAATATTATGTTCAAGACTCCACTTATCCTCAGTTGTAACCCTCTTGGCGCATCCGGCCAATGTGAGAAGAGAAACAGGAGGTGAGGAGAAAACTTCAAAGAGGAGATCCATTTGGCCAGCCCACGCTCCCAATAGCATACTCAGTGTTGTAGATGTTGGCCGACATAAAGATTTTGGGGATAAAACGTCACGACATCGATATTTTAAGCAAAAATGTCATTTTTAAAAATATCACCCGATATATCGGTTTAACCCAATATATCGGGCGATATTTCGCGACCGATATATCGTCGAGAGTATTATTAAGTCATCTTGGTGCGACTCCAAGGTGGACCCTGGTGCGACGACAAGGTGGACCCTGGTGCGACGACAAAGTGGACCCTGGTGCGACGACAAGGTGGACCCTGGTGCGACGCCAGGTGGCAGGAGGGTGTGACACTTGTCCTGCATCATAAAAGTGCACTTTTATCATGCAGAACAGGCGTCACACCTGCCTGCCACCCTAGAGTCCCACCAGGGGGCCCACCCGGGAGTCCACGCGAGCGGCTTTATCAGGGATGCAGTCTGTACACTCCAACCCGTCTCTGGCCCCACCACAGGGCCCAGCGGGTTGCTGAGGCCGGGGAACGAACACCCGGCCTCCTTAATAAAGAGTCTTCAGACAGACTCTCATCACCAACTGAGGGGTGTACGGGTTGCATCCCTGATAAAGCCGCTCGGGTGGACTCCCAGGTGGGCCCCCTAGTGGGACTCCAGGGTGGCAGGCAGGTGTGAAGCCAGTCTTGCATCAGTGAGTCTATCAACTGGTCCGACCTGCCCCTCATTTAGGGCTTCCTTCGAAACCCTAATTGAAACATCTTCCATGTTCCAGTCGGCACTCCTTCCTTCAAGCGGCCAGCCGTCCAACCCGCGCACCTCGCAGCCTATCTTCCGCCTATTTCAGCGCCCGTCTGCTCCAGCGAGGCCATCGCCGCTTCCAACAGCGTGTCCGCTCGTTCGCTAGCAGTCCACCGATCCGACCACTCCTTCGTTCGCAAGCGCCGGTTCTGTACCGGCCCCGACTCGCTATTTCGCACACTAAGCCATTCCAGCGCCGCCTGCCCTCGCCACACCTTCTAGGCGACACTAGCACCTCCCCGCAGTCCCCTCTCTCGTTCGACTTTTTCCAGCAACCCGATCATCCAAATCAAGCAGTCCGCCTCGCATCTTTTCCGCACCCAGCGACCGATTACTGCTCCTACCCGTGTCCGGCCTTCCTCCAGCGCACGATTCCCGTGCGCTTCGACTTCCTGGGGCCGCTCTTCTTCTCCTCTGGCTGTGTCGGCTGCCCTCCTGCAGCTCTTGCAGCACCACGGCGCCTCTCGCCGCTATAACCGTCATCGTTCCATGCCCACGACTCGTTTAATGGGCCCTTCACGCCGACGAGAACGCCTCCGCCACTGCCTCCGTTGCCTCCTAGCGCATGGATCACATCGAAGCCCAGCTTGCGGATCTAACTCTCCTACTTCGAGGGCTTACGACCACGGCGGTAAATCGCCCTTCGGCCACGCCACCACCGCCATCACTTCAGCTGTCCCGGACCACATGGGGTTTCTGCACCCCACTGCGGACATTTCCCCGGCCCATCTCCGTCGGAATGAGATTCTTAGCCACTATCTATATGGAGGGGTGGCTCGCCCGCGCCAAGCAATTCTTCGACCTCCAGTCCACCACCGCCAACCAGAAGGTCACCCTAGCCACTATCTATATGGAGGGGTCGACGCTCCATTAGGTGCGTTGGATGCGCCAGCAGGTTCCTGGCCTACATTGAAAGAGGAGCTCCTCAGCCACTACGACACCCGTCAGGCGGGAAATGCCTTTGAACGCCTCAGCTCCGTCCGTCAGTCAGACATTGTGGCCAGATCAACGAATTCATCGAGGTCGCTACGCACGTACCCACCTTTCCCCGACCACTACCTGGGGTACTTTCCGGTGGGTCTGCAACCCCACCTCCGGGCTCGCCTTCGGGTCCACAACCCGTCTACTCTTTCTCGCGCCATGGAGCAGGCTCGGGTCCACAACCCGTCTACTCTTTCCCGCGCCATGGAGAAGGCTTGGTACCTCGACGAGGAACTCTACCCAGCTCCACCATCCTCCTCGATTCAGCCTCCCCACCAGTCGGCGCCACCGCCGCCGCTTTTTCCTCTCTTGGCTCCCATGCAACCACCTGAGCCCCAGTTGCTAGGCCAACCTCCACAACCGCCAGTCCCGCTTCCACAGGCACCCCAGCGACCCCAGTGCTTGTCTCACCAGCAGCACCTAGAGCTTCGCCGCAAGGGCGTCTGCTTTCGCTGCGAGCAGCCATACTCGCTCATGTTGGAATCTTGTGATCTAGAAGTAGTCAAGGGATTAGTCTTACAGCCAAAATAATACGAGCCTAAAGGGTCGCACATAAGAACGTGTGGAAATTGGAGTGTTTGATCGTGTTGGTTTATGAAACCAAATTCTGAATACATATATATGATATATGATGTACGGTATTTGAGGCATACGACCCAAGTCACATCCGTGTATCAAGGGCGTGTGAGCTCAAAATGGAGGGATAATGGTTAGATGCGTCTCTGGGGAAAAGGCACGACTTTCGAGGGCACCCGCCCGTGTGCCAAGGTGTGCACTGATTTTTGTTCGTACATATTCGCACTTATAAATAGGGCATCTTATCCAGAACAACGAATGTCGTTTTCAGAAGTCTTAGTATCGTAAACCACAAAGAACACATTTCTACAAGATCGAAACTAGCATTTCGAAAGAGAGAAAAAATGATCATCTTCCAACCCCGAGTTTGTTGGGCGGACTGCGAGATGTTTCCGGCATTCGTGTAGATACCTCTAGAGACGCGGATACTATTCTGTATTTGGATTCAAACGCCAGTTATTCTTCTCAAAATCTGATTTCGATGCAGGTACAAACTCTATTCATGATTTAGTGTGTTTCGCATGCATCCTGTTGAGGGTTTCCTGTATTTTAGCTACGCATTTGATACCCTTGAAACCCAACAGCCCACCCACTTCTGCCCTCTCAAAAACCCGTGTATGTTGATTGGCTCTAAAGATGACGGCCCTGATTTCGGGGACTTGCATGCACTGATACTCCCCAACGACCTTTACGGACCTAGACCTTGAGGACAATGTCGCTTTTTAGGCAGGGCATGTTGATACGACGCATGTCACCACGCATATCTTTAGTATTCTATGTAGACCTAGGGCATGTTTGTACATTGTATCCTCCCCACTCTATATATATCTTTAGTATTCTATGCAATTATACGCAACTTGGAGCACAAATTTGCAAAATAAATCAAGCAAAAATCTGAAAGGAGGGAAAAGCGAGATCCTTACCCAAGGAAGTCGAATTATGCCTCAAGGAGGCGAGGGAAGGAAAACCCTAGCTGGTCCCCTCGAAAATACAGGCCAAGACGAAGAAGACAAAGAGGAATTAGGGTTGCCGGCTCATGGAGGAGAGAAGGGTTGTTGGCCTGAGGAAGAGAAGGAGGAGGAGGGTGGCTGCCGTCCTGGGGAAGAGGTCGTTGTTGTCGGCCCCTTGGAGGAAGAGAAGAGGCGTCGGCCTCAGCAGAAGGAGGAAGCTACCGGTTGTTGCGGCTTGGAGTGCGGAGAAACCACCAGCAGGAGCAAGAGGTGACGTCGGCGGGACGAGGAGCAAGAGGCGGCGCCGGCAGGAGGAGCAGGAGCAAAAGGTGGCGTCAGTGTTGCTTGCAGGAGACGGGAGCGGGAGTGGGAGGCGGAATCGGGAGACCTAGAGGCTTGCGGCTTGCATGCGGGAGAATAAATCGGGGGGGCTGGGGGTTGCGGCTAGGTATTAGAAGGGAAATAATATTTTGTTTTTATTATTATTTTTTAGAGTAAAGAAAATATGGGTTGTTACATTCTCCCCTACTTAGTAAATTTCGTCCCCTACTTAGTAAGTTTCGTCCCGAAACTTTCTGAGGATTCCCTGAATGGGGCCTTTTATGGCAAAGATTCAGCTTACTCGGAAAGTTTCGAGACGAAACTTACTAAGTAGGGGAGAATGTAACAACTCATATTTGCTTTACTCAAAAAAATAATAATAAAACAAAATATTATTTCCCTTCTAATGTCTACCCGCAGCCCCCACCCCCACCCCCCGATTTATTCTCCTCCACGCAAGCCGCAAACCGCAAGTCGCCAGGTCTCCCGATCCCGTCTCATGCAAGCAGCACCAACGCCGCCACCTGCTCCTGCCTCTCCAGCCGGCGCCGCCTCGTGCTCCTCCTCCCGTCGGCGTCTCCTCTTGCTCCTGTCGGTGGTTTCTCCGCACCCCAAGCCGCAGCAACCGGCATCTTCCTCCTCCTTCTGCTGAGGCCGGAGCCTCTTCTCTTCCTCCAAGGGGCCAGCAGCAGCGGCCTTCACTTCCTCAGGACGGCAGCCACCCTCCTCCTTCTCTTCCTCAGGCCATCAGCCCTTCTCTCCTCCATGAGCCGGCAGCCTTAATTCCTCTTCGTCTTCTTTGTCTTGGTCGGTGTTTTCGAGGGGAGCAGCTAGGGTTTTCCTTCCCTCGCGTCCTTGAGGTGGGATTCGACTTCCTTGGGCAAGGATCTCACTTTTCCCTCTTTTCAGATTTTTGCTTAATTTATTTTGCAAATTTGTGCTCCAAGTTGCGTATAATTGCATTTCAGATTTTTGCACATCTTATAATCGTCCAATTTCTAGGTTTTTGTGCTCCTCGGCGCCATTCGTCGCCCTAATTGGCGGGATCTCTCCAAATCCCTCTCCGATTTAGGGTTTCCCTAACCTAAGCGCCACCAAGTCTCCTTTTCCACGTGGTAATCTCCTCTCCCCTCACATTTGAGGGAGGTAATTTCCTAAACCCTCTCGTGCTTTAGATTTTGTAAAATAATTGTCTGTGTTAGCGTAGTGAATTTCTTCAATTTTGCTTTCGTCGTTCTTGAACAGGTTCGAATTAGGGTTTCTGATTTTTGCTTGCGACGCTTAGCCTCCGCCGTCAGTTTCAGTCGCACCTTAAGGCAAGTAGAGATCTCTCTCTCTCTTACAAACATTGAGTTTAATTATTTCGTCTGTTCTTATGATTTTATGACTTCACTATTGAATGCATGTTTCGTCAAATAAGCTTAGATCTTGAATGTCTAAATTGACTTGTTAGTAGTTTGAGGTTTCACGCGTTTGGAATAATACGAGTTGTGAATGTGAATGATGATTTTAATTGGATTTCCACTTAGGTGAATTGCGTCTCATTTGATGGACAATTGAAAGACTAGTAGATCTTTTTTAGCATGAGCATTAACTGGTATAACGACAAATGTTTAAGGTTTCTTGTTAGCGAATAAATGAATTGCGTTATATGTAAAATGTTCGAATCTTACACATGTTTACTTAGAAGATAAGTATATTGAAATGAATTAATCTGAATGAATACTTAATAGCCTAGAAAATGATGATAGTAATCTTATCACTCGTGAATACTTGAACCCGCAAGTTTCAAAACTTTCTATCTAGTTCTTCTGTGTCATCGAATCTTGTTTCTTATGTCTGTCTGGCTCTAAACTTGTGTAATTATTGTTTCATGACTTGATCCCCCCATTTCATGTTTGTAAATTCTACTCTTGTATATCTGAATTAGTAATTGGTAACATATCTTGATACGCTAGAAATCACCAAATTATGAATCATTTAATTCATTAATAACTTAAGCAAACAAATGAAAGGTGGTGTTTAATTAATGCAACTCCTCGACTTGGGTTCCCTCTTGAATCCCTAACAAGAACAAAGGACCGGTCATAGCTAGCATGAACTCCCTGGCTCAAGGGTGAGGGCTCGCAAGAGCCACCCCTTAGAGATCACGGACAGAAATCCTGAATCTCTGACAAGTCTTGAATCTGAATTTGAATCCTTCCGAATCATGAATCATGTGCATCAACTAAAGACACTTAAACCTTTCATTTGTTCCAGCTTAGGTCATTATATAACCGAGCATCTGCTCTACCCCGGAGTCATCTAATAATTCTAGATATTTCTGCTTGACTCATTTACTTGCCTGTCTTGTTAGCTTGCTTCATGAAAACTGATAAACAAATATGTCTGTTTCTCCTGCTTGTACTTTATTTTACTTTGTTCTTGTTCATTTCAATGTTCTGAGGCTTTTTCCCTCTTATTTTGGAATTTGTCTTAGTATCCGTGACTGCACCGCCTGCCACCTGAGCCGATCTATGTCAAGCTCCAGCTTCTGGATGTTTATCTTCTTGCCATGACAGGTTCTATGTTTATGTTTCATTTCATTTAACTGTCAGATATTTCTTTTATGTAATAATTACGATTAGTCATTTTCGTTGTTATCATGGACAACTGCAGGGCTAAAAACCTATGTACTGAAATTGGATATGTTGCATGTTCATGTTCCTTGGGATTTGCAGCGTATGAAATTTGTATCAGAACATTGTATCATGAGTTTGTTAAAATGCATGTGTATTTAACTCTTCACTGCCATATTTCTAAAGTTTCCGCATAAAAACAATCTATTGTACTCTAAAGTAATTATTCTAAAACTAAGTATCAGTATCTCAGCCTCCGCCTAACAGACATGGAGATTCTTTCCCCTATTAATATGGCATCACGACCCGCCCGTAGCGCACTCTGATATTTGCTAATAGACGGGTCGTGACAACAATCATGTTCAAGTACTTTTATAGAAAAACATGCATAGAACTATATCATACATTTCTTTAGTATAAAATGTTATTTTAAAAGCATGCACACATAATTTTATTCAAGTTATTTTTAGAGTCACTAGGAGGAATAATTTTTCTTACTCACCAGTTGGGCTGACCCCCGTCTTCGGACATTTCTTTTCAAGGGTCACAGGTCAAGAGATACGCCAAGAATAAGCTTTTGATGATGTCTACTTTTAGTTTGTTTTTCCGTTAAATTGTTGTATCATTTAATTAGAATTCAGATGTATCGGACTCTTTTAAATTTTAGTATTTCGAATTATTTGCTCATTTCATTTCTAGTTGACTTTGTGAATCAGATATTGAGGTCTTTCTTTAACCTTAACTCCAGTTTTAAAATTTTCCGGTGTGTATGTTAGATATTACCTGCTATGTACCGATTTATGTATTGTTGTTTAGTTTGCTTCATTTCACAAGTGTCGGGCAGTCTTATGAATTGATGTTAAACTAGGTAGGGGTGTTACACCTTCAGTGTGCTTGAGCTCAAGTTCCAGGCTATTCTTCGATTGCTAGAAGATGATCAAGGCAATAAAGTTCTCTCTACAAGATCTAGGATAATGGAAAGTGAGTTGCTTGAGTTTCACTCTATGATTAATGTAATGTAGGTTGGGGTTATTAAAAAAATCTGTGAAGGGAATCGAGATTAGGTTTAGGCCTGCAAGCGGTTCGGTTCGGTTCGGTTTTAGATAAAACCGAAATCGAACCGAATAGGCTCGGTTTTTACACACCCAAAACCGAAACCGAACCGAAATGGATCGGTTCGGTTCGGTTTGGTTCGGTTTTTTAACATCGGTTCGGTTTTTCGGTAAAGCTAAAACTTATTATCCCCCAAAATAAATTTTAATGTTTGTCCAAGTGATTTTCTAATAGTAAATCTAGAAAGCAGTTCATCAACATTGAAAAAAAATTGAAAAAACACAATAACATTTAGATTAACTTGTACATTTAATACAATAAGTTCAAGTATTAGTTTAAAATAAAAATCAATAAGTACAATACATTTAATTTACTCGTTCACGCTCGGGTAATTGTTACAAACTTATGATAAGATAAGTGATATTACATGGTCTCGTTATTTCGGGTTCAACTTCAAACTCAATGCTCACAACCTCATGTTTTAATACGACGGGACAAACTCCAAGTCCAAACTTATAATCGGTTCGATTTTTTCGGTTTATCGACCCTATAAACCGAAACCAAACCGAATAGGCTCGGTTTTCAGCCCCCCCAAACCGAAACCGAACCGATCGGTTCGGTCCAAATTCGGTTCGGTTTGGGTCGGTTCGGGTCGGTTTGGTCGGTTTCGGTTTTCTGTGTACACTCTTAATTAGGTTACCACTAACCTAATCTATGATGTTTTTTAAATTTATTCTAAAGTTTTTGAGGATGCTCTTTCTGAGGCTGACTTGGGCGTTGTTTTAAGAGTTATGGTTATACAGGTAGTAAACCTTCAAACCTCAATAATGTGGAAATTGTCGAGGAATATAGATTTATGGCGGATATAATAGGAAAAGTGATGATATTAACAGTAAGGTGTTCAACACGTGTTATTTTGAGAAAGAAACTGGACCGAGGAAAGTTGTTCAAACTCATTAAAGATAGGATAGTAATGCAAGTCATCCCCTATGGAAGGCCACTGAGCATTCTTCTCATCATCTCTTAGGGTGCGTTTGGTTTGACTGTTGCTGATGAAAAGCTGCCGATTAGAAATGGAGTTTTGAAAAAGAGCTGTTTCTGAGAAATGAAGTTTTGTTAGAAAACTGTTTGAGTGAAATGGAGTTTTTAGTGCTTATTGAAATGGAGTTTTATAAATTTTGTTTGGATAAAATGGAGTTTTTGAAAAAAAAATTGATACGTATCAAATACATACAAATACATACAAATACAAATCCATACACACACACAAATACATACACACAAACCACAAAAAACACATACCCACACCTACAAATGCATTCATACAGCACTCTTCTTTGTGTTTGCTGAAATCAGAAATCAAATCAAACTCCTCAATATTATTGCAGAAGAAGTTCTAGTTCAGGCAAGACCCCTTCATCGCGCTGCTATCAGGAATTAAATTAATAAAAAATCCACCATTATTCTTCTTCAGCGAGGTTCAACGATGGAAAGGGAAGGAATCAATCAAAAATCCATCATCATTTTTGCGTCAGTGAGCATCGATCGTGCAAAAGCCATTCACAATGATCTTTGATCGTGCTCTGCAAAAGTTAATATTTTAGAGAGAGAGAGAGAGAGAAGAGAGGGAGGGGGGAGGGAGGAGAGGGAAGGAGTTTACCTGGGCTTCGACGATGGAAGAAGAGAAATATGAGCGGGGGGTTTAGCGATGAAAAATGAAGGACGATGAATCGAGCGAGAAAAACTCCCGCTTCCTCCTTCTGACCACGTCTGGACCGGAGCTCCCACCTGCTTTTTGAATTTTGCCTATCCGTGGCTTTTTTATAAAATGACGTTTTGGCCTAACAGCTCTCCCAAACAATTAGATTTACAGTTCCTCCGTTTTGGGCCAACCGCACCGGAGCCCATCAGCTCAAACAAACGCAGCCTTATCCTCAGATCACTTTCTCTATAGGTCTACCTCTACCTCATTGCAAAAAATGTACAGCACTCTCTTCTCCAAATGGAAGAGAGTGATCTCAAAGGCTCATGCCAACAGGCCCATCCTGCCACTCTCCCTCTTAATATCCCTCCACCTCAACCTTCCATTTTGCCTCCATCCACTCATATCACCCCTCCAGATCATCAAGATCATGATATTATCTGATTTTCCTGTCTCCACTCCACATTATGAACCGTCTCCATTTGTGGAACCCATCCATGCCACCATCTCTCCACCTCCTCACCATCCTCATGTTGCAGAACCAACATCTCCACACACCCATTCCCATAAATTTGACACCCTACAAGCTCAGTCAGATCTCCTTACACCTCTTTTCCAAACTCTCTCGAACAACCTTATATCTAAAATAGATTCTCTCTGAAATTTTCTCTTTCAAAATTGAATCTATTCAAACCCAACCTTTTTGCTCTGTTGGAATTATCGAGTCAATATCGGTTTTGTAGTGTCTTTATGTATTTGAGGTTTAGTCTCACACCGCCTATCGGTGTTTTATGTCATGTTGTAAGTCTTATATAATGCCCCTCCTTGTGGGATGAATAAATCAATCAAGCATTTCTATTTTACTTTCCAACATGGTATCAGAGGAGATTTTTTTCTACAAGTGAAAACCTTACCCCCCCCCCCTGTCGGTCGATCAACTTCTCTTGAGTCTCTTCCGCCTCTCGATCCGATCAACCGGCGCTACTTGGGCTCCCGTCAAGCCCGTATGCCCCCGCTCCCGTCGACGGAATAGTCGATTGATTCCGGAGACGGGAGTGATCGTCTCTCCCCTCGACGGGAAGGCTGCTTCAGTCGGCTCTTGTTCCCGTGTCACGATCCCGTAGTCAGCAAGATGTCGTCGAGCCTTCATCCTCGAAGATCCCACATGCCGCTGTTCCCGTCTCTCTCTCTCTCTCTCTCTCTCTCTCTCTCTCGTGAAGGGGCTTCTCGATTCCCGTCTCTCTCTCTCTCTCGTGTTGGTGTCTTCGAACTCTGTCGCAGATCCCGTGCTCGACGCTCCCAGCGGCTGCTTCATCGTCGATCCAGACGTTCTTCCACTTCCATCGACGCTTCCACTTGACGATCTAGCCTCTGATGGAGCAAAGACATCGAGGCTTCCATCTTTCGACGACGAAGGTGCTTCTTCTCCAGATCCTCTCACTGTTTTCTGATCTTCCTGTCGATCCAGTGATGATGTCGAGCCCAGCTGCGGTTTCTTCTCCTGTCAGCCGCTGCACTCAATTTTCTGATGATTCCGGACGACTCCTGTCGTTGCCCCTCTGGTTTCTATCGCTTCCGGCCGCTGCTACCTCTTCCGAGTGTTGATCTCTCGCTGATGATGAAGCTTTGTGATAGTTTTTTTTGTCATTTTTATGTGCTTTTAATTGTCTGTTGCTATTATTTGCTTAATATGGTCATGTTATGCCTTCATGCACGTGTGTCCCACGTGAGGGGGAGTGTTTGGGATGTGGGTGTAACATCACCCATACAGCTAGACCCCCCAGGTAAATCTGTCTTGGCAAGGTCATGACAAGGCCTTGGTAGTGTAGAAATCCCTTTAACTTAGGCAAGATTAGGGTTGAAAGTGCCTTGGACTGCAAATAGCAATTTCCAGTGACCAAGCTTAGGGTTGGACTTTAGGGCCTCAACTTGACCATTTGACCCCACCATAGTATCCCTAACCCTTTAGGGGTCCCCTTAGAGCACCAAGGGCCCATTGGGGTCAACCAAAGAGGCTAGTTTGACCAAAGTCAACTCTAACCCCAAATTGGTCAAAATAGCCTAATTAGAGTCAATTGACCTCCACCATGCCAAGTTGATCACTCATCTAGGTCTAAAATATCATAAGAGACCTAGTAGACCTAAAAGCCCCATCATGGGACCCCCAGTGGTGCAAATTGACCTATATGCCCTTTTAGGTCAAAATGACAATTCTTCACTAAGTGCCCTAATTGACCACCACCATATTAAATTGACCCTACCCGTAGTGTTACAATATCATAGGGGACCCAGTGGATCAAAAAGCCCCTTGACTGGGTCAACCCTAGAGCTCAATTTGACCAAAGTCAACTTAGCCTGTTTTGGTCAAATCAACTTATATTGGGTCAACTAAGGCTCATGTGACCAAATTGACCCCACCAGTAGTTTCTAAATTTAATTTGGAGTCCAATGGACCCAAAAGCCCCATCCTAGGGTCACTCAATTGGTCAATTTGACCAAAAGTCAAACTTACCCAAATTAGGTCCAATCTCTTAAACCTAACCCAATCCCTTTGGGCTAGCTCAATTGGATGGTCAACCAACCCAGTAGGCTGACATTAAACACAGGAGAGAGAGAAAAATCGACCATTGAAAGTGCACAGTTAACCTCAATAGAATTCTCTAGAGGGGGGTGAATAGAGATTAAAAATATTTTGTGCAAAGTTAATATATATATATGTGTATGATCACAGATTAGAGCTTCCCACACACCAACAAGAATTAAACAAATGAAGTAAATGCAAGAAAAGAAATCACAGCACAACACAAGAAAATATAGTGGTTTCCCAAACTTTGGGTAGTCCACTCTTCTACCCCCTTGGTAGGAATTCACGATCTTGCACTGAGTCTTTTGATAAGGAGACTCTTAGAACCACCCTGAGTCTTTTTTAAAAAGGAGACTCTTAGAACCACCCTGAGTCTTTTGACAAGGAGACTCTTAGAACCAGTACACTGAATTTTTTTGAAGAGAGATTCTAAAAACTCTTTTACAATATTTAAGTAAGAATAAGAAAGAAGAAAGAAATAAGAACAAGAATGAATCTTCTTCCTAGCAAGAAGATTGGAAGCACAAGAAGTGAATTAAATCTTTCTTCTATAGAGAGAAGAAGATTTGTAGTTTTTCTCTCTTTGTGAGAGCTATCAGAACTTGCAGCAGAATGACTTCAGAAGCAGGAGAAGAAGAAGTGTTTGAATATTGCTGCAGAACAATTTCTCAATTTTCTCTCTATACTTGGGAGCTCTTCCTCTTTTTCAAATGTAAAATGGTGAATCACTTGTGCTTGTTTTTCTGCCGACCTCCTCTTTATTTATAGCTCTGTTAATTCAAAATAATACTATAGGAGGATAATCAATTATCAGTCAGAGAAATAGAAAGATGAAAATGTTTCCATAATATTTATTTCTGTAGAAGGAAAGAACTAATTCTGATTTCAAATAATGTCCAAATAAGTTTAATCAAATTAGCCAAGAATCAGATATAAGGAAAGAATGATTCAGAACGGCTATAAAATATTGACATTTATTCCATACAAATCAGATCTACTGAAAGAAGGAAAGAGATCTGGCGCATATTTAAATCTGTCATATAAATCGACGTGCGTCGATTACCATTCGACGTAAACGTCGAGTTCTTCTTGGCTGGACGTCGAGAGGAGAATAAGGAAGGTGCGTCGACTAAGGTGCGTCGACTTCTCCATATGCGTCGACTAGAAATCAGAGTAGCGTCGACAACACATACGTCGAAATCTTCCTAGAGTTACTTCGACTCAATCTGAAGGAAATGTCGACTACATTTCGACGTTGCGTCGAATACTATTCGACGCATATTTACTTAACCTCGTTTTTCTTTCTTAGAATTCATATTCAACTTATTTCTAGGGGTTAAGAGAAATCATTTCCCCAACAATCTCCCCCTATTTGTCTTAACCCTACTTAGAGAGAAATTGTATTAGCATAAAATCAATCCAGCACAGCATTTGTATAGAAAAGAAATATGTCACTCAATCAAAAGTGAAATTTAGAAGAAAAGATCATATAAACAAATTTTCAGAATCATATAAACAGATTTCATGTTCATACCAAGTAGTATTCAACTATAGGGTAAGATATATCAGCATTGTTTTCAAATATTACTCAGGAGGGGTAGGAGGGGTTTTTCTCTTTCTCTTGAATACTACTGTTTTAGGAGAGGAGGGTTTCTCTTTCTCATTTGTAGGAAGTTCACCTAGCTCCCCCTGAGCAGATTGCTCCCCCTGGGATGGAACTTCCTTTAATCTTTCTACTTCTTCTATTTCTCTATCATCTCCAGCTCCAGTTGCATCTAGCTGTTCTTTTTCATTTCCAGCTTTATTCATATCAGTATCCAGCTCCCCCTGATTTGTAGTTTCTTTATCTTTCTTCCCAACTGCTATATCTTCCTTTTCAGTTTCTTCTCTGCTTGCCTCCCCTTGTAATAGTACTACTTGACTTGCAGCCTCTCTTGCTATATGAAGTACCTCTAAAGTTTGTTCATCATTGTGTAGCTCAGGTACTATCTCATTCCCAAGGATTTTGTCAGATTTTGAAGAAGGAGGGGACTTGTGAGAGAGAGATTTAGGATTGGAGGGCTGCTCTTCATCTAGATTCTCCCCCTTCTTGACCTTCTTGGCCAGGGAGGTTAAGAAAGACCTTGTCACTCTAGAGGAAGAGAGAGGTCTTTAGGCCTTGCACAGAGGCACTGACCCCATCTATTTGGGTGTGCATGTGAAGGATGGAGGAATGAATTTGGGAGCAATGCTCATCCAACATCACTTGGAATTTTTCAGCTGCTGATTTGATGCACTGAGTGATGAGAGCCTCAGTGGATGAAAATGTTTCATGGTGTGAAAGGTGAGGAGGTGATGGAGGAGGAAGAGGTGACAGAGGAGGAGAGAAGTGAGTTGATTCATGAGGTAAGGGTGATAATGGAGGTAGAGAAGATGGGAAATTTGGAGGAGGAAGAGAAGGAGAAACTTCTGTTTGAGCAGGTGTTTGAGAAGAGGTAGGTAGAGTAGGAGTTGTGAGGGTAGTAGAGAGTATTTGAGTGGATGATGGTGGTAGAGAAGGGTTGTCTCTTTGAGGAGGAGGAGGAGAAAGCGGAGGAGTTCTTTCAGGGATGGAACCAGGCTTAGGGATTTGCCTGGTCCACTTAGAAAAGAGAGCAATTGACATCCTCTTCCCTGGAGGAATGGGGATTCCTTTTGACCTACATAGGTCAGGGAAGGAGTGGAAGAGTACTTGGCTCATGATTCTCATGTAGGCATTTTCCTTGTGAGAGTATTTGGAAGCTATCATCTTGAGAAGGCAGCTGGCCCAGTCAACCTTTTTCTTCAATACAAGGGCCCCCATGATGTTCAGCTGCTGTTTGGGCATTGCATCATGGGCTGAAGTCTTGCATAGTAGTATCTTCCCTACTATATCTGCCAGCAATCTGTACTCATCAGAAAAGTCTATCTTTTTCAGATGGATTGGCCTATCTTTTGAGAAATTCATGGTGGTGAGTAAGTGCTTGATTTCATCAGGTGTGAGTTCAATGGATTCATCACCTAATATGGAAATAATTAAGACTTGTTTAGTCATTCTTTTTAGAGGCTTTTTTTCTTTCCTTATTTTATTTAAACAAAGATGATATTAGGATATACCTGATGGTAGATCAAAGGTGGACCTAATATGTTCTGCTGAGATTGAGACTGGTGTCTCATATAGTGTTCCCTGGATTTCTCCTTGTTCAGATATCTGAACATGAGTTATTAGCTCTGTGAGCTCTGATTCCAGGAGCTTGCACCTAGTGGAGATGAGTTTGTCCAGTCCTGCTTCAGTAAAGAGAGCAATGATGCTCTTGTAGTTTTCTACGGCTGCTTGGAAGGACTCAAGGTCAATGTCGAAGCCTGAATTGGTCTTAGGAGCCATTTTAGGTTAATGAAAGAGAGAGGAAGAAGTCGGCTGGTCTGAGGAGCAAGAAGGATGAAAGATGCAGAGTAGTGAAGGCTTCCAACTGAAGAGACTATTTAAGTCAGGTGAAGCGTCGAAACTGGGCTCAAGTCGAGGCTTATTCGGTACTTCCGTGGATGTGACCGAAAATATTTTGGTATTGCCGCTCGTTTTCATGAAGTCGACGTTACGTCGAGTGGAATTCGACGTGAGCGTCGATATAGTCTGATTTGGGATGATAGGATTTCCTATCGACGTATGCGTCGAGTGGAGTCGACGCATGCGTCGATTTTACTTATTGAGTTGAGTTATCGACGGTGCGTTGATTAGAGATCGACGTGACTTTTAATTTTCCTGAAGAATTCTAGGTGTTTATCTCTACCTAGTTCTAAGTCAGTCTTGGACTAATTTTTACAGATAGTTTGATTGGTTGTACCAGCATTGTTTGGCAAGGTGGCCACTTTTGTTACATATATGGCACTTGATTATCTTATTATTATGATAATTTAGTTTAGAGAAGAATAAAAGGGTTGATCAGGATAGAAAGTTTTATTTTGGTTAAGATAGAAATTTTGGTTAAAATGGGAATTTTGGTTACCATGTTTAGGGTAGAAATCATGATAGAGGTGTTAATTAGGATAGAAATCATGATTGGGATGAATGGGTCCTGAATATGAGTTAGGATGAAAGGCTTTTGGAGGAAAGGTATTTAAGTTGCTCTGAACTTTTGTGCGTTGATATCTATTCGACGCATGTTGATAGTTGCGTCGATTTATATTCGGCGCATTCCTTAGATTGCGTTGATCTGGTATCGACGCATGGAGGAAGTTGCGTCGATTGGATGTCGACGTATCTTTATTCAAGCGTCGAGTAGAGGTCGAGGCATCTAAGAGGGTACGTCGAGTAGAAGTCGACGCATTATCATTCATGCGTCGATATGAAGTCGACGCGACTGTGTCTTCATAAATTTTTATTTTATCTTTTTCTGTTTTTACTCCTTTGTATGTTGTTTCTTTTGGTTTGGTTGTCTCTTCAGATGAAGTTTGTGAGTCATCAGCTGAATAATATGATGTTTCATCAAATTCCTTTATTTCCTTGAAAAAGTGTTCTTTCTTATGTTGTGATTCTTTTTCTTGGTTTGCTGATTGGATGGGTTTAGTGAATTTTACAGGGCTCATCCATGCAGGCTTGTTGGATGGAATTAGGCTGATTGATGGATCAGCCCCTAGCCCAAGATTTTTGTGTCTTATTGTTTGTTTTTCAGTGATTTCTTTAAGAGTTTGGCTTCTCATTTTTATTGATTCTTCAAAGGCCTTTGCCTGAGAAACCTTATCCTTAAGGAACTGATTTTCTATTCTAGCCCTTTCTATTTCCTTCTCTCTTATGTTAGCCTTTAATACCTGATCTATTGAGTTTATATCCTTTTTATTTCTTTGGTTCTTGACCATATGAATTTGTTCTTTTAGGTCATTGATTTCTTGTTTAGCTTTTCATTGATCTAGACACATTCCCATAAAATCATTTCTGAATTTATCACTTTGAAAATCTATTTCATCAAAGATGCTTACCTCATCCTTATCCTCAGATTCCTCTATGAGAATAAGGCTATCTTCTTTTTCATCTTCAGAAGATATGCTTTCTTCTGATCCTGTCTCACTCCAAGATTTAGCACCATCATCATTCTTGGGGCCTTCAAAGGTCATCAAGCATAGGTCTTCTTGCCGAGATTCTTCATTGTAACTCTCAGAGGATGAACTGTCCTCAGAGTCTGTTTCACTTCAGGCTTCTGCAATAAAGCCTCTTTCTTTCTTCTTCCCCTTTTTCTTGAGATCCTTTCTTTTCAGATCTTTCTTTGTTTCAGCATTCTCTGGACATTCTGGGGCAATATGTCCAGGTTTCCTGCAAGAATAGCAAATAATTTCTTTAGTGGGAGTTTTGTCATACCTTGGTTTTGACTCCCTACTTTTTGATCCATCTGTCTTGACCCATTTCTTAAATCTTCTGGCTAGGAAACTGAATAGTTCTTCAGTGACAGGAGTCCTTTCTTCTGTTGCCTTTAAAGCTATGTTCCTGTCTTTTGAGGAGATTAGAGTGTTTTCTCTTTTTTTTTTTCTCTTCTCTAGTTTTCAGCAGTTGCTCATAGGATTTGAGTTTTCCTAAGAGAGCATCTGTAGAGATTTCCTTTTGTCCTCTTGTGTCTCTTATTGCCCATATTCTTGAGTCCCATGAACTGGGGAGACTCACTAGCAATTTGTCATTAATCTCAATGAGGGAGATCTCTCTATCCAAGTTTTTCAATTGGTTGATGATTAGACTGAATCTGTCATACATCTCAGAGATACTCTCTTCATTCTTCTTTTGGAAGTTCTCATATTGGGAGATCAATAGGGCTTTCTTATCTTTCTTTTCATCAGCACTTCCTTCCACCATCTTTGTAAGAGCATCCCAAATTTCTTTGGATGATTCACAGTCAACAACCCTTTGAAAGATGTCATCTGAGAGAGTTGAGACAAGTATGTTCATGGCTTTTAGATCATATGTTCTAGCCTTCTTCTCATCTTCTGTCCACTCAGATCTTGGAACAAGTGTTTGTGTGACATTGCCACTTGCATCCTTTCTATAGGGCTTTGGGGGACCTGTCACAGTAATATTAAACAAGTCAGCATCAATGGAGTTCATATAAATTCTGATTCTTGTTTTCCAAACTGCAAACTTTTCAAGATTGCACATTGGTGGTCTGGTGGAAGCATAATCTTTGATTTGTGCCATGTGAAAATTGATTGTTAGAAAAATATATATATAAAAACAAGAGGTAGGATCTTTTTGATCAAGGAGTTAACCATTTTTAGATCAACCTCCCTCTGATACCAATTGAAAGTGCACAGTTAACCTCAATAGAATTCTCTAGAGGGGGGGTGAATAGAGATTAAAAATATTTTGTGCAAAGTTAATATATATATATATATGTGTATGATCACAGATTAGAGCTTCCCACACACCAACAAGAATTAAACAAATGAAGTAAATGCAAGAAAAGAAATCACAGCACAACACAAGAAAATATAGTGGTTCCCCAAACTTTGGGTAGTCCACTCTTCTACCCCCTTGGTAGGAATTCACTATCTTGCACTGAGTCTTTTGATAAGGAGACTCTTAGAACCACCCTGAGTCTTTTGACAAGGAGACTCTTAGAACCACCCTGAGTCTTTTGACAAGGAGACTCTTAGAACCAGTACACTGAATTTTTTTGAAGAGAGATTCTAAAAATTTTTTTACAATATTTAAGTAAGAATAAGAAAGAAGAAAGAAATAAGAACAAGAATGAATCTTCTTCCTAGCAAGAAGATTGGAATCACAAGAAGTGAATTAAATCTTTCTTCTATAGAGAGAAGAAGATTTGTAGTTTTTCTCTCTTTGTGAGAGCTATCAGAACTTGCAGCAGAATGACTTCAGAAACAGGAGAAGAAGAAGTGCTTGAATATTGCTGCAGAACAATTTCTCAATTTTCTCTCTATACTTGGGAGTTCTTCCTCTTTTTCAAATGTAAAATGGTGAATCACTTGTGCTTGTTTTTCTGCCGACCTCCTCTTTATTTATAGCTCTGTTAATTCAAAATAATACTATAGGAGGATAATCAATTATCAGTCAGAGAAATAGAAAGATGAAAATGTTTCCATAATATTTATTTCTGTAGAAGGAAAGAACTAATTCTGATTTCAAATAATGTCCAAATAAGTTTAATCAAATTAGCCAAGAATCAGATATAAGGAAAGAATGATTCAGAACGGCTATAAAATATTGACATTTATTCCATACAAATCAGATCTACTGAAAGAAGGAAAGAGATCTGGCGCATATTTAAATCTGTCATATAAATCGACGTGCGTCGATTACCATTCGACGTAAACGTCGAGTTCTTCTTGGCTGGACGTCGAGAGGAGAATAAGGAAGGTGCGTCGACTAAGGTGCGTCGACTTCTCCATATGCGTCGACTAGAAATCAGAGTAGCGTCGACAACACATACGTCGAAATCTTCCTAGAGTTACTTCGACTCAATCTGAAGGAAACGTCGACTACATTTCGACGTTGCGTCGAATAGTATTCGACGCTGTGTCGAATACTATTCGACGCATATTTACTTAACCTTGTTTTTCTTTCTTAGAATTCATATTCAACTTATTTCTAGGAGTTAAGAGAAATCATTTCCCCAACAACCATGATGAGTAGGAGAGAGAAAAACCCAATTTTGGAGGAGAGAGAAGGTGGTGTTCATGGTCATTAAGGGGATACACCCCTTGGAATCCCCATTGATGACCCCTTTCATCTCCCCTGATGCATGGGGAGGGAATTCCAGGAGTTTTCTGGAGGAATTGAAGGCAGGGGGAGGCATAAGGGTGGTCGGCCATGGGGGATATGAAGGGTCACTTGGTGACCTCTTAATGGAGCCCTCCTCCCATTAAATTGGCCCTCCCATTAGCTTCATAATGGAGAGAGGAGTTGAAACCCCCCCTTCCCCGAGAGGTTTGAGCTGTCTGTGCAAGGAATTGGATGGTGTCGAAATCTCCAAGGAGGAGCAATGGTGGTCGATGGTGGAAGCAACAAATCGACCCCAAACAGGTCTGGTTCTCCTCCCTAACCTCTGTGGTGTAGATCTCAATCGTCGGCGGCTCGATTCGTGGCCAATTGGTCGTGAATCGAACCAGCCAAGCCACCCGTAGATCGGGTTGGGCTTCCTTCCCCAGAACCCGATTCCGGCCACCTCCGGCCGATCAAACACTGCTCATCGCCGGCCACCACCTCAACGGAAGTGGTGGTGGCGTTGGTTGGCCGGGGCGGCGCTCAGGTGGCCGGGAAATCAAAGATCAAAACAGCCCAGGCGCGACAAATCCTGGCCGTTGGCTCATCGGGGACGATGACCACGCGCTGTCCGATCCGCGCCAAGATTCGCGCTGGCCGATTTATTAAGGATTTAGATAATTAATTTAATTGAATATTTATAACTGCAGTAGTATTTTAATTACTAAAAATACTAGATGCCCTCTACAGAAAAAGTGCCCAACATGAAAGTTGTAAGCCTTGGCCCCTAGGATCATACAAAATTGGCTTCACCCAATTTGGAGTCCTGGTTTGACCTCAGCACCCATTTTAGTGCAAAGTTTGACTGAACTTTGAATGGATGCCCACACCAAACCACTAGTCCAAATGACTTGAAATTTGGACTAGGAGTGAGTCATGCCTAGGACTAACATATCCAAAAATGGGATTTTTTGGAAAACATTTTCCTAAAGTTTTTGTAAAAATTTAATAATCAATGTATAAATTATTTGGAGGGTCAAATGACCTCCAAACTCCACCAAATTTTGGGGTGTTCTTAGGGTCATGATAAACCCCTGGTTAAAATTTCACCTCATTTGGAGGTGTTCTGGTTAGGATTTTACTCAGCCATAGTTTGGCCCATAAAGGGCTATTTAGGGTAAATCACCCCCTTGGTATTTTGAGTGGTCAAATCACCTCAACAAGGCTGATATTTTGGCCACTGACCTTTTAGGGTATAACACACCCTCCAATGGAGTTTGGGGTGGTTTGGTGTAGGGTAGCCCTAGAACCCTGGGGTAGGTCCCTTAGTGGGGATTTTTAGGGCTGTGAAGGACATGGGGGTGTTTGTCCTTGGAGAGGAGTGTAATAGACTCCCCTGAGTTCTATGAGTGATATAACACCCTCACAAGAAGTTTGGGTGGATTTGGGGAAGTATGGACTTAAACCCTAGGGTAAACCCTAAGGGGTGTATTTAGAGGTCAATGAAGGAAGAAGGGTCAAACCATAACCTAAAATTTTGGGGAGATGGTCATGGTGACTAGAGAGTCCTCCTATGAGAAATTGGTGGGGTTTGGAGTTGCCAACCCTAGGGAATAAATCCTTGGGTAGATTTGTAAATATTTAGGTTTTTGGGATTTAGGAAAGATTAATACATAGGGATTAACCAACTTCTATCACCAACTTAGTTTTGATGTTATTAATCCCTGGAGATTCTATTAGAACCATTGGAAGACCTTTGGAGGTCCAAATTATAATTATTCGTATCGTTGGCAATTTTTGGGATGATTAATTTTAGGGTGTTAGTTTTCTGTAATTTCATGAAACTTTGCTGGATGTCATTTCATACCATTATGAACCCACAGTAATTTTCTCATAATTTTTGGATTGATATTTTTGGTACTTCTAGTTCAAATTGGAATTAATTGCAAATACGACCTTTGTGGAAATTACAAATGTAACATCTATGGAATATGGTCAAATTTTGTAGGACTGAATATTTTAGTATGAATCACCTCTGTATAAATTTGCATAAGGTTTGGAGTTCATATGAGGGTACCTCCTTTGGAAATAATTGAAAATTAGTGGGTTTAGGAATTTTTAAAAATAGTAAACCTTGCTGGAATTTTCTAAAAATTCATATTTACTGATTACTAGGTACCCTTGATTTATGTAAAAATTTTAGTAGGCATTGGAAGTCAGAAAAGTGCACTTGTAGTTCAAACCTTAGGAGGTTGTATTTTTGAAAATTTGCTTTAAATATTAATAATGTTGGGAAAAATACGATTCTCTGGAATTTATCTTATAACATCATGATAGACCTCCAGTAAATAGCTTGGGTCAGTTGGATGAATATTTGGAGTACCTATAGTTGTGAGCTTCATATAATTAGTTTGGTCTGCGTATAGTAAAACTGTGAAATTTGAGAATCAAGTGGATCCTTAGGAGGGATGGGAGGTATGAGGTTTACCTAGTGTAGTTGAGAAGGTATGATGGTCAACAAGAAGGATTATAGATGGTAAAGTGTGCTTGGTGAGTTGAGGGTAAAGTGGTGCTCGGGATCGACGAAGGATCATCTTGGAAAGTCATAAGTCACCTAGGGTTAATTCAATTGTAATAACAAGGAGGGTGTTCTTATGGGTAGATACCAACAACACTAAGTGTCTTGAGAAAGGGAACTTTGGGGTGTCATTCCATTTCGGTTCCTAGTACCGTAGCGAGCCTCTTACAGGGTAATCCACGGGAAGTCCAAGATTAACCATAAACTGTAGAGTAAAATGTTATACAAGTATAACTTAATAATACACACACCCACACCCCGTGGTTACGAGAAGTTAGTTAGTTTGGTTTTACGAGCAGTAGGCTCGGTGGTTGTAAGAGCGAATTGCTAAGTCAGGTGAGCTTGTGACTCAGTGGTGTTTGTAGGTACGGACGGGTTGGTTCGACGAGCCGATGGCTCGGAAGGTTATTGATGGCGGGCAGGTTAGCCCGGGGAGCTTATGGCTCGGAGGTAGGTAGTAGAACATGTTGCATGTGCATTGAAGGTGGTGGGTCTTCGGTGTTGGACGGTCGTTCACACCGACGTCAATACGTTGACTCGGCGAGTGTGGTATTTACACTTAGCCTTGAAAGTCTGGTGGTCCAGCCAGTAAGAGTACGTCGATGCTCCGCGGTTTTGCGTTGAGGCGTACGATAGGTCTAGGTAGGGTAGTGTGAATACCAACCTAGAGGTGGGCGAGGCCTAACCCACCGCTTCCGTTTGCCACTACGGGAGTATCCTGGGAGTCTAGCTCGCTCCAAAAAGGGGGAACTAAAGGTCTATGCGCATAGAGTCGTAGTGAGTGAGTTGCACTTGTATGAACATAGCATAACAGCATATCTTGCCTGTCATAGCATAGACATTGCATTTCAACCCCTACCCCTATCGTATAAGTCGGTTATGGGACTTCTTATACGATAGGCCTTGCTAAACGACCCCTTGGTCTATAGGTTTGTATGGGCATTCCTATAAATCAATGGTTACTTTTCTATTACTATTGTCTTTACTTACTGCACTTTATTTATTCATTACCTGCTCTTACTATGCCCCTTTACTGCTTCGGTTATATATATACACATGTGTAGTGTAGAAACATTTCCGGTATCACTGTCACCTGCTCTTTGTTACACCCCTTGCTATCCTCCGCTTCATCCTCCCGCACGGTGCCTAGGAGCCATTGGGGGTGGGGTGGGGAACATAAGGCTTAGTCTTTTTGACTAACGGTCGGTGGACCATATCATTTTAGGAAATCGAGGAGACGCAGCAGCATCAGAGGCCGGAGCAGACGGAGGCGGGCTAGTCAGTACGGGAGCACAGGATTCTGGATCTGTGAGTGATTAGTAGTTAGCTTCCGCGAGTGATCTTGTAGTGAGGATATGATGTACAGGGCATAAGCCCTTTTGTAACCCTTGTTATCTTTTATTCAGTTATTCATCATGTGGACATTTATATTTCATGTTGATTCTGTGGACTTGTCTTCTTTAATGTACTTTTCTTCGTGATCGATTTGGCCGGCAGGATCGGCGTTTTGTAGTGGCGACCTTCCCGAGTGAAGGTGTCACCGCAAAGCGGCGGTTCTGGGTCTAAGGCCCGGTGTCAGGAAAAAAAAAAGGGGTCTTACAGTGGGTGACCCGGATGATCTTTCCCGTTGTTCGCCTTAATCTCACACGGCCTCTAGGCTTTTGTTATATGTGGGTTTGTGTCTCCCCATATTTGTCTTTCGATTGGTCATGTGTTGGGGAGCGATTATATTGGTGTTCTTGTCTCATCGAGTTGTGATGCATGGGACCGCGACGTGTGGGACTGTGACATGTGGGACCGCTCTTGTGCGGATGTATCCCCGACAGATTATCCCCGGCGAATTATCCCCGGTTGCTCGAGTGATGATTTGCACCTCATTTTTTCGTTCCTTTTTTCACATGTTGTGTGTGTAGTTGATGTTGGTTGACCGGTTTCCAGCGAGTCCACGTCGTGTGTGGGTCCTGCGTCGTGTGTGGGTCAGGGTCGTGTGTGGCTATCCCCGACTTGATTCCCCGATTTGGAATTTCCCCTGGTGGCTCGTCTGATGATTTGTCCCGCATCATCTACCTCCATTGTCGTTATTTGTTGTGTCCAAGATGAAGGGTCCCCCCTTCAGCTTGAGGGGGAGTGTTGGAATTATCGAGTCAATGTCGGTCTTGTAGTGTCTTTATGTATTTGAGGTTTAGTCCCACACCGCCTATCGGTGTTTTATGTCATGTTGTAAGTCCTATATAATGCCCCCCTTGTGGGATGAATAAATCAATCAAGCATTTCAATTTTACTTTCCAACATGATCCAAATGCCAATGTTGAAGCTTTTTTTGCTCCCTCCCAATCCATTCCTACTCAGAATTCCAAGTGACAACCCAGCTGAGGTAAGTTTTGATGTGCATGAGCAAGAGGAAGGATCAAGTGGTCAGAGACGATATCTTTACACACTATCATATTACTCGGGTGATGGGCGCACTTGCAGTTATTTTACATTGTTTTTTCTGCGTATCAATGCTCATCATAGTTATAAGTCTAATTACGATGCATATTATTTTTACCTCACAAAATCATCCACATCCAACATCATCATTCATAATAGTTTAAGTCATCTCCTAATACAGATTTGGAGCACTAGTCCATTTCATAAGCGTTTACTCACATCGACCATGCAACGAGGCATTGTTTTAAGGGTGCAGTCACATGCTATTATTATTATGTAGACGTATTTTTCCTCTTTATGTGTTACATTTCTATTTGAGAAAGAGACCATCATATAAGAGGAGACATCATATTGTATCTTACCTTATCGCTTGATTAATTTGAAGAATTTGGCTAGGGCATCTCGAACGACCCACCATCTAGCTTTAGGGAAGTGAATTGGTCATTCTGCTTCTATTTCCAGTGCATGCACCTATATCCATTGCCCTCTCATCCGCTTCTCGTGTTCTTCGTCGGTTCGTGTCTCGTTGGCCGACCGCTCCGAGCATGCGCTCGCCCGGTCTCGCCTACGCCGCCAGGCCCATCTAGCTTGCAAGATCATTTGTCCTCCAACCTACACCGGTTCCGCAACTCGGCCGCACCTCCCCCATTCTCTCTAACAAAGATTCACTCTACCTCTTTCATATGCTCTTCTCTTGTATGTCGGTGACCCGCAACATGACCCGCAAAAAGGATGCCCCCTACTTCGTTGATGACCTGCCCGACTGCTTCAATTTGCTCGATACCAATATCTTGATCTCCAAATTGTGATTCGGAACATACATTCCCTTTTCACCAACGGCCCCTACGCTACCGACATCGTCCAATGCGTTGGTCGGCAACTCCGGAGACCCACATTGGGTTCCTCCATCCGTCGAGCGGAACGCCCTCCACCCACTTGCGCCACATTGACATTCCGGTTTAAAACGGGACCGATCTTATGGACTGGATCGTTCGTACAGAATAGTTCTTCAAATTGCAGGGAACTCCCGATGACCAACAGGTTTCGCTGGCCACCATCTACATGGAAGGGTCTGCCCTCCATTGGATGCATTAGATTCACCAATCCAACTCCTCTTGTTTTTCCATGACCTCAAAGAGGAACTCATTCATTGTTATGATTCTCGTTAGGCTAGCAGATGCCTTTGAGCTACTCAAAACAGTTCGCCAAGTGGAGTCAATAGACTTCTACATTGATGATTTCATCGAGATCGCTTAGTGGGTTCCAGGATTGGTTGCGGGCCACTACTTGGGATATTTCTTAGGCGACTTGCATGCGTATATCTACACTTGTCTCCAAGTGCATAACCCTTCGACTCTCTCGCACTATGGAGCAAGCGCGGTTTGTCTAAAAAGAGTTTGATGCTCTCTCTACGGCTCCCCTGCTTCAGATAGTCTCATGCTCCACCCCCCACAGACATCACCCTTCCTCTTCCCGCTCACTACTGGAATCAAATCCCCCTTCGCACTGCTTATCCCATTCGGACTACGTCAAGCTACGTAGCAAGGGTCTTTGCTTCAACTACAAGCAATCGTATTCCCCCACGCATGAATGTTTGAACCGGAATTTACGAATGCTCCTTGGAGGACAGGATGATGACATTTGTCAAGCTAACCATGAAGCTTTGCGCTACAATTCGGGACCAAGATGTGATCATCATGATTAACAGTGGTATTAGCTACAACTTCCTCTAAAGCGCATTAGTAGACACATTATAGTTGACTGTCGCACCGGCGTCAGGATTCCACGTGCTTTTGGGCGATGGCCATCGTGTTGCCACAGTCGGGTGTTGCACAACACTACCCATGATGATAGGCTTGCACTCTTTCAGCGCCGACTACTATGTATTTGGACTTGGCGGTGTGTATGTTATTCTCGATGTCATGTGGTTGTAGACCCTCGGCGACGTCAGGGCCAACTGGTTGCAATACAATACCATTTCCTTCGAGGCTCTTGAACTCACGCATACACTTGTCGGAAACCTTACATTGGCCCATTCCCCCAATGGATTTTTTCCTTACGCAAGACAGTTGATCAGTATCTCAACGTCCTTTTGTGGCATATTAGCGGGGATCAGCCACCTTCCATGGACCCCCCACCCCTACCAGGACATTCAAGCTCTCTTATAGCGTTATAACATCCAATGGGTGGTTTTCAAAATAACACACAAAAAATATGTAGGTCCCTAGTGGGTGGTTTTCACCCATTATGGTACACTTCATCAATGGGTGTGCATGGGTTCCACATCGCGCATGTGAACCCTGCCATCGTCACTCAACTCATAGCTTGCCCTAGTGAGCCCCAACACACATTGGGTCACCCAATTAGGTCAATTCACCAACCGGGGGGTGCCCTTGACCCACTAATGGGCCCAAGGGGTCCCATTATGACCTATAAGGAGTGGTGACCTCTCTTTGATTTAATTATATTTATATGATTTAGTTAATTATTTAATAATTAAAACATCATTTAAACAAATGCAATTATGAAATGAAGAAATTGACCTCTTTTCACCCCAAATTTTCACCAAACCCTCCCAAAAATAATTGGAGTGGATTAATTAATTAAAATTAATTAATTGAATTAAATTTATTATTTACATCAATTAAATAAAAGAAAATAGAAGGGGGTCCCCAATAATTATTAAAATTTATGGGTGACCATGGTTGGACTTGCTAAGGGTTATGATAATTGATGGGGCATTAATAATTAATTAATTAGATTTTAAATTAAATAAAAGCTTGATAAATGAAATGAGACCTAAAGTAACCTAGCCCCAAACCTGACCCCCAAAAACATCCTCAACTCTCACTCGTTCTAGTGGACCTGGCTTGCCACTTCACCCGGTCAACAAAGTCAAAGGACCAACTTAAAAGTCTTTACAATAAAACCAAACCCTACCTATTCAATACCAGCCCCCTATTGGGAGCATCGAAGACACACCTCTCCCAATGCCTAGGGAAGACCCAGGGCCGCCTGGCAGCGGCGGCAATGGCGGAGCAACAAAAGAGTTTGATTGTCCACTAGTGGGGCTAGACACTGTCTATTTAATGGGCCTACATTGTTGGTATAGGGTTTTCCCACTCCCATGACGCCAAACGAATCGAGACGGAGCCCTGGCAGCCACTCCTCAGCTTTCCTTCCTGAACTCCGGTGATCCCGCCACCACCAATGGCCAGACATTGATCTCAACACATAAATGGCCCTATTGTAAGTTCCTTCGACTCCTCCATAGCCGTAGATCACTCTCCCGTCAATCCCCACCGACTCTAGCTAGCGGAGGTGGCAATCATGACCTTTGAAACCTCAGACTACCCACCGTAGATCCTTCTCCACGATGGCCCTCGAGGCCATCAGGGATGTGAGAAAAGAGGAGAATTGACACGACTCTCCCTCAAAACCCTTAAGGCGTCGGAGCGCCGCCTGAGGTCATTCCTGGCGACCTCTGCCTCAACATTTGGACAATGCAAATTTCCGACCACCTCTGGTGACGATTGGTCACCGGAATGGACCCCACCGGCGCGCCTCCTCCGGTGCGCCAATCGGGGGGTGGTGGTCAGAGCTAAGACCTTGTCGGCGGCGGTGGAGGGGCCCCGCAAGGGCTAGATCCACGGTGGATTACAGCCACCGTTGGATCTAGCATATTTACACAGGGTGTTGAATTACCTAAGGCAGATTGAATCAATCATCAGGGCTCTTCCAGATACGCCGCACGCCTCGTTCAGCCAGATCTGCGCACAGATCAAATAAAGCCTTCGCCAAAATCTTATATACAAAAATTGCTATTTCATCAAACTTTAGGGCCATTTTTCAACGCCTTAGAGGCTGAATTAGCAAAGGCTCATGAGAGGCACTTTTGAAGAGATTTATACCTGCATTAAATTCCATGTTATAGGTTTTTTCATTTTACTGCCTTTATCTTGCCCAAAATGGGCCGAAAATATTGAATTTTTGTCTTCCATCTTTTTTTTTTCAAACTTTGGGCTCCATTTTGAAGCCTTTAGGGTTAGATTCAGAAATATTTTATGATTGTAGTTCTTGTTAAGATCTACAACTTTAATGTAGGAATATTTAATTTGAAGCCTCTGAGTAGCCCAAAAATAGTCTCAAAGTAAGCTGAAAATATTAAGTTGTCTTGCAAATTTTATAATTTTTATCAAACTTTGGGCTCCATTTTGAAGCCTTCAGGGTTAGAATCAGAAAAAAATTATGAGAGACAAAGTTGTAGATCTGGTTAAGATCTACAACTTTAGTGTAGGAATATTTCTATTTTGAAGCCTATGAGTAGCACAAAGATAGTCCCAAAGCGGCTAAAAATATTAAGTTTTCTGTTATGCAATTTTTATAATTTTTATCAAATTTGGGCTCAATTTTGAAGCCCTTGAGGTTAGAATTAGGAAAAATTTATGAGACAGTTGTAGATTTACAACTTTGGTGTAGGAATATTTTTTATTTTGAAGTCTCTGGGTATCCCAAAAGTAACCCCAAAGTAGGCTGAAAATATGAAATTCTTAAGGATTTTGTAATTTATATCAATGTTTGGGCTCAAATTTGAAGCCCTTAGGGTCCAAATTAGGAGATCACTGTGAGACACAAAGTTGTAGATCTTACTAAGATTTACAACTTTGATGTTGAAATTATTTTAATCTATAATCTCTAAACAGCACTTATATCAGTCCAAAGTAGGGTAAATAATTCAAAATCTGCTGAGCAGTTTGCCAATAACAATTTTCTTAAGAAATCTTCTAGGAATTTTTACACCAACAAGATGAACTCCAAATTCAAAGTGTCTTATGTGAAAATTGTAGAAAATTTGAAGACCTTTCCAGATTATATTTTACAGAATTTTTTGAAGTGATTTAAAATGTCAAATCAGCAAAATAGTGGGTTTATGTTGAAATTTAATTAATATTCAACCATAAATAAATACAAAATTTTAAATATACCTGTTTGGCCTCTGCCCTCAAGACGAAAATGTTCATCTTGGGGCAGAGAACATAGGATAATTTTCTAAAATTACCTAAGGCCATTGGAAATAGTTGGACCTAATCTAAATTTAAACTCTAGTTAATCTTAAACAAACAAGTACTTGGGGATAGTTTTCTATTACTCGTGCAGTTCTACATTTTTATCTAAAGTTTGAACAAACACTTGGGGTCCTAACCAGGCTTCAGGAAAATGTCTAAGTTGCTAACTTAAACATAAAATGCGCACCTCTTGTTTCGATTGTGTTTTTATTAGTTCTAGCATGACATGCAAGTACTTGGGGTAGAACCTTAAAGAGCGATGAACAGAGGTAACCTAGTGGGCGGAAAAGCATATAGGATGCATGAAATTACTTACATTGAGTCCCCCGCCCCGATATGCCTTGGAAGACCTTCGGGGTAACATTATTATGAGAGAACTCTGGTGTGATCGGGTAAGTATTGTCGTGGATAAGAGTATAGAACAATTATATGATCTTTGAGAGGGGATGAGGCATGGATGACCTAGGAGCCCTAAGGACGCACATGGGTGCCTTGTAATTACAAGACGACCTGGGGTGCTTGTGATACCTCCCGAGAGCAAATATACATAACAATCATTCATAATCATATGCATGGGAAATTGTGAGGGTGCATAATTACTGATGTGATGGGTTCGTCGGCTTCCCCAGAGATACACTATGGGTGAAGTCGTGACGACGAACTATGTGGTAGAGGTGGTGAACACGGTTGGGACTAGCTACCCCTTCCATATAGGACAGCTCACACCTATTTTGGTTGTGTCAAGAGGATCTCCACACGAGGTAAGGATGTGTTTCCATCGAGAGTACCTATGCTTCATAGAGGTACGGAGGCCTAGAAAGGTGGTGTGTATCCATAACCTAAAAGTGGGAATGACCAACCAGCTGTCACTGTTTGTCCACGGTGGTAAGGCCTGAGAAGTGAGCTTGTTATCTTAACATATGGAGTTCCAAGATATGGATGAAGCACTACAGCAGCTAAAACGGCACCTTGAAGTCACCCAACAGTGCATGGCCCAGCAGGCCAACCATCACAGAAGGGACAGCATGTTCAGTCCGGGAGAGAGTGTACTAGTGAAGTTATGTCCTCACAAGCAAAATTCAGTGGCCATCGGAATCCACGCCAAGCTGTCTGCCCGCTACTATGGGCTCTTTATAATCCTGGAGAAGATCGGCGGGGTCGCATATCGCCTACAGTTGTCACCCACCAACAAGATCCATTTGGTGCTTCATGTGTCCCAACTCAGGAAGTCGGTGGGAGATCACCCACTCAAGTATTCTTGCCAGAGGATATGACCATGGAGACCATTCCTGTGTATGAGTCGGTCGGAGTGTTGGCTATAAAAAAAGAGGAAGTTAAAGGTCAGATCGTTCAGCAATTATTGGTGTCCTTCCCCTCGAGGAGGCTACGTGGATCTTAGAGAGCGAGATGCATACACAGTTTCCAAATTTTGACCTTGGGACAAGGTCATTGTTCAGTTGCGGGGTATTGATACGAATGTGGGACGGGCTAGGCACCAGGAGGGCATTTCCAAAGCGTTTACTCACGTCGACCACACGACAGGCCTTGTGTTAAGGGTGTAGTCACATGACGTTATTAATGTACTAGTATTTCCTCTTTATGTGTTGCACTTTTATTTGAGAGTAAGACCCCCGGTATATAAGGGCAACCCTCATATTCTATCTTACCTTATCACTTGATTAATTTGAAGAATTTGGCTAGGGCATCTCGGATGACCCAGTGTCCAGCCCTAGGGAAGTTATCATGCATTCCATTCCTCATCTTTCCCCATCCCCAATAGCAAGAAGCTACCATCTGCATTACTGAGCAATTAAATATTAACCAACATTTGTTTTAAGCAATTGGTATTATATTGGGTATCATGTTATTTTGTTTTACTTGTATGCTTTAAGTCTTGAATTATGTGTCTAAATTGTCTCATATCATTTGTAACTTGAACTAAACCTTTTGTAGGGTATTGCTGCAAGGCACCAACCAAAATCAAGCAAACAATAAACTTTATCATTAAAAAGTGAATAAAGAAATAAAACAAAATGACTCTCCTTAATTATACTAATTAAACTTAGTTTATCATATTATAGTAATATAACTAAATAATAACATTTATTCCAATAACTCAATGAGATGTATCATTTACACGGCAATTTTTAATTATACAATTACAACTCTTATAGTAATTTAAATACTAATCTTCCAAAAGAAGTATCTGCTTTACTCCGCAAAGAAATTATGAGGACATAACTTTGATGCTAAAATGGAAAAAATGGAGATTATGAAAAATTTACTTACAGATGGATCAAATGGTCTCCCAACTGTTTCTACAACAGAAACACTCATACTTCGCATGACCTCAACAAATTGCTTGTAAATACCTTGGTAACTTGTATCTATCTTCTTTTCTCTTTCTGTTTCTGGCTTCATTTGTTGTTTGACTCTCTCAAAATTGTCAATAATTGGCAATAAGCGCTTGATAACTTCTGCCTGATTATCAGATGTGACAGTATGTCGATCCTTTTCTAAGCGCTTTCTCAAATTTTCAAAATCAGCATTTAATCGAAGAAACATATCCCTCGCAGATGCTATTTCTGATATTAAGTCTGTAGATTTTATGGAAAGCTCATTCTTCTCCTTTTCAAGGTTGCAAATTGTAGCCTCAATTTCACAGACACTCTTTTCATCACCATTAAAAAAAGCTTCCCTATAAGCCTGGGTAAGGGCTTTCATACTATCATTTTGTACTGCAATGCTTTTCAATTTGGTCTCTATGGCTTGGTTGTCCTCATTTTCATTTATTGCCTGACAACAAAAGAACATAATACCATAATAAGATGTTTAGTGGAAATAAAGAGACGAAAATCTTTTATAGGTAATAGATTCGATGGACATCTGGATTCGAAATACCTCTGAAGTTTTGAACTAAAGATAAGCATGTGGTCTTTGAGGAAAATCAAAAATGGCTCTGTTATGTGCCTATTTTGGGGAAGTCGTTGGAGCTAGCGGTGGAGGCGGAGATACAAAGGACTAACCCTAGAATTGAGAATGAAGAGTCTCATAAGAACTAGAGAGAGAGAAAAGGAGACTTGAGAGAGAAGAAATATGATTTAATTCCTTGATACCTCATACATGACCCAAGGGTCACTATATATAAGACCCGCGATGGCACAAGCGTAAATAACCCCAACATAAGAGATGCGTAAATAACTTGTAACTACGACTCGACTCTTGCAACTCAACTCATACATCTAAAGACTCATAATAATATAACCGCTAATACATAACTGAAGGTGTGGGATCCATAGCATTCCACATGTCCTTCAAATCGAGCTTGTCCTCAAGCTTGAACGAGGGTTGCACGACGTGATCATCTGGCTCTTTCATTTCCCGCCAGAACAACTCCGGGTAGTGTGTTGTTATAGCGGAGGCTGCATCGGGCGGCTGGTCGCCAGCGTGCTCCCCGATGGCATAAAAGAATACATAGAGCGGGCGTGGCAGCGGTACGTGCTAAGGAGAGACTACCAAACATATCTGGAGGCGAGTGTGCCTAGTGGACAGCCGAGGGCGGTGAAAGACCAGGTGGTATGCGAGTTGCGGAGATGAGAAGCGGCGGTACTGATTGGGAAATGGTCAGCGGAAGGAATGGATCTAGCGAGGTCGGCAAAGCAAGTGGTCGAGCAGAGGCTGCGGGATGGTGACCGCGAGGACTAACGATGGTGGCACAAAATGTGACGGCACCCCCGTTGGGCTGGAAGGCGACGACGCCGATGGTGTAAACTGCGGGGTGGGAACCACGGGAGGAGATGGAGCGACACGAACTGTGGAGAGCGGTGGCGCTTCAGCTATCGGTGGAAGAGTCGATTGCTCTAGTGGAATCGGCGGCGGGGTATGTGGAAGTTGCGTCTGGAGGCGGCCTGTAGAGTTTGGCAGTGGCAGGGGTTGCATCGGCGTAATCGGCGGCCTCGGTGGAGTAATCGTCAACGGCGGTGAGACCGGCCAAGCTGGGATGGAAGGGGCAGCAGCATGTGCTATCTGGGATGACGGTTGCGCTGGTGGAGGCGGGACCCCAAAATTTCCCAACAACATCAATAGGTCAAGTCGCGACGTGGCAGCCTGAAATGAAGTCATTATCCAACAGAGGATAGCCTCATCGGCAATGCTTAGCTTCATGTCCAGCATAATTAATTGATTGAGTAATAAATCCAATTACGAATTAATACATTAAAGCAACAATTACAGCGCGGCTCGATAAAGTTGCGGTTTGGAGAGCCCGACAAGACCTAAAATAAACTTGCAACGTGCAACATGCGGCGGATGGCGCAAGGAACAAAGCAGGCACGAGAACGACGGAGCGCGGGGCACGATGAGGGCTCTGCAGCGCTGGTGCAGGCAGGGTATGCTGGAGCGGCTGCGAACAGAAGGTGTGGAGGTTGATCTCGACGATGGAAGGAGGTCAAGGCGCAGCGTGCTGTCGAGCACGTCGGAGCTTAAAACAAAAGAAACAAGAGGACTCGCGCATGCGGAGATGGCTGCTAACCAGAGAGAAGAGGTGTCGAGATCGAAGTTGCAGTGTTCTCGTCGATCCAGAGGAGGCGCGCGTGTGGTTGACTTCAAACCAAAAAAACAAGGCGTCGAGGTCGATGTGGAAGGTTGCTCTGGCCGTTTGTCGTGGAACCACGGGAAATGGAGGAAGGCAAGGCTCCGATACCAAAATTATTATGTGCCTATTTCGGGTGTGCTGTCGAAGGTAGCAGTGGAGGCGGGGATCTCAGGGACTAATCCTAAAATGGGGAATGAAGAGGAGAAGAACTGGAGAGAGAGAAGAGGAGACTTGAGATAGAAGGAGAAAATTGATTTACTTCTTTGATACTTCATACATGACCCAAGGGTCCCTATATATAGGACCCACGATGGCACAAGCGTAAATAACCTCAACATAAGAGATGCGTAAATAACTCGTAACTGCGACTCGACTCTTACAACTCAACTCATACAACTCGGCCCATACAACTCGGCTTATACACCTAAAGACTCATAATAATATAGGTGCTAATACATAACTGGCGGCATGGAATCCATAACATTTCACTCATCCTTAAAATAGGCACATAACAGACTCATACAACTTAAAAAACTGGTTTTTAAAAACCTTCCACGATGAGAGCTATGAATGTAAGTTCATGAATCCTTGGTGACAAGTAGATTCACACATGGATAGTGATGGAATGTGCTTGCTCACTGAAGGCAGTTTGGCTTCCCATGCTTAATAATTAAATCAAAATTGTGCATGCATCCAATACTCAGCGAAACCGATTGGCTGATTACTGCTCCATTAATCCTTTTGAGCAAGACATGTTGAAATTCAAGACATTTAGAACCCGATAAATGATCCTCTAGGTATAACTACAATTCCACTCAAACCTAATAACCATCGAGGAATTTAATCACGAAGCGGCCGTTCTTCATAAAGGCACTACTGTTCAATATTTTCAATCAATGATTTAAGGAAATACAAGGTCATCAAAAGAGCACAACAATCGCAGAACCAAGCAAGGTTTAGAAACACCGTGTAACTTGTTCCATGTCGAAATAGATTGCAGTCTAATGTAACCAAGATGCAATCTCGAGGTACGCTGGCGTCAACCTCTCGAGGGATAGTTCCCCTACGAGTCCTCTCCAAGAATAGATTTCTAGACTAAACTTACAAGTTACCTTCAAGACTCCTCACCCATCCTTGTATAAGAGGGGAAACTATTATTAATTACCATGATGCTACTAATACATCATAATACTACCCTAGGAGAGGGCGATCATCTAAATATGTACCCATAGGTGCATGCACATATTATATGTATCATAAGGCCTTGTTGAGGTTTCATAAAAGCTGAAATATAAGAAATACCACTGAGAACTTCTTTCCTAAGTTAAATTAAAGTTTGAAGTATTAGTTGTAATGGAATTTGCGAAATTAGTCAAATTACCCTTTCCTATCCAATATATGTAGGATTAGTTGCAATTAATCAATTCAATATTTTTCCTTTTCATTCCAACTTGGTAGCAGAGCACGCACGCGGTCGCCTCCCAATTCTCGCTCTAATTCGCTCGCTTAATCTACTCGTCGATGTTAGATTCTATCACTTCATCCCAGTGTCATTGCAGGAAGCCTCGTCTGCCCGGGCGACCGCGTTAGCCCCAAGTGACCTCGTCGAAGTCTATATGTAACCTAGGCGGTCTCGTCGATCATCCATCTTCCTCGAAGAGGACTAGCAAGAGTCTCCCTAGGCTGGATTTGTCTCCTCCACCCTAGGCCAACCAGTAGAACATGCTTCTCGCATGTTGAGCCTTGTATGACTTTGTTACGGGCTAACCCACAGAATGTTGGAGAGTCGTCGGAGGAGCAACCGGAGGCGGGGATGACGGAGGAGGAAGATACTATGGAGACGTAACTGTGGTTGGCTAGGCGGGATATGCTCAGGAGAAAAAGAGAGCTACCACAATCTCATACAAAGACAAGAGAAATAGACTAAGTTCTTGGATGCTCATTCACACAACTTATCATTAAATAGGCTTATATGACTCTTAATGACAACCACTAACTCTTAACAACTAACTACCTTTCAACGACTCATCGTTAAATCCTCTAAGAGACAATAATAAAAGACTAATAAAGGCACAACATGACAATAATAAAGATACCTAATTTATGATATAACATGGCGACTAGTCGTGCCCATAACATACCATCCCTCGTTTTCTTTGAACTTATCCTCAAGATCAGAACCATGGTAAGGACTGATGCAGTGGAGGGTGACTACAAGTGGACACGCGTAATGTGAACCTAAATGTGATATGCTTATAATGTAAATGAAAGAGACGGTCCGCGCGAAATTAACAACAGTAATTAATTAGAATAAAGCTAGCAGAGGCTCTGTCAGTTACAAACTAACAATAGAGAGAAGCAAGTTCTATTCGGAAACGATCGAGGTGCAACTATTTAAGCACAATCCGAATAAACCCTGCAAGTCATACGTAGCCCAACACAAACACATAATAATAGCATCCACAACATATATAGTGTCAAGGTTTCAACAATAGAAAATAGAACTCCAAATACAACTTACACGTGCAGGCGGTGGCGAACAACGGCTGGTTGGGGATCCAGGTTTGTTGCGAGTGGGACGGCAGCCGGAAGAAGGGCTCTGGACGGAGAGGAAAGGGTTCGGGTGGTGTGTGTGTGTGGTTAGAGGAAGAGGGAGGTGGTTGTAGGTGGGCAATGGGGAGGCTTCAGTGGGCTGGCAGCAGGGAAAGGGGGTGGTTGGAGGCCGGGAAAGAGGGGGATGGCGGCGGGGAACTCAAGCGAGGTGGTTGTAGGCTTGGGGAAGAAGGAAGGTGGTTGTAGGTGGGCAATGGGGAGGCTTCAGTGGGATGGCAGCAGGGAAAGGGAGTGGCTGGCGGCTGGGAAAGAGGGGGTTGGCGGCGGGGAACTCAGGCGAGGTGGTTGTAGGGTTAGGGAGGAAGGGGCTAGAGGGGAGTTGTGGCAAGGGATTTGGGGGGACTGGAGGGAATGCGGCTGGGGATCCGGTTGCTGGTAGAGTTGCGGCTTGCGGCGATTAGGGCGAGGGAGATGGAGACAGCTGCAAGGGAGAACAAGGGTTGTCGGCAGAGGGAAAGGGGAAGGAGAGCTTACGGTGGCTGGTTGGAGAGGAAAGGACTAAAAACATAAAAACTAATATATCAAATCGACTCGGAACAATCATCCGGACGCAACCGTGGACTCGGTTCGCCCGAACGGGTAGAAGTTCACCGCCTCCTGCGGTAATAGACTTGTGTTGGGCGTTGTGCGCCATCAACTCCACCCGACTTGAAAGCACTCATCTCCGGTGAGTGAAGACAGTCGTACTCTCTATGCAGTTGCAGGGCGAGTCGGTCGAGCTCTTCTGAAGAAATCTATGTCGCGTCATATAGAGGTCGACCGCTCAAATGAACAAGATAGCGTGCAACTCGTCCGGCGGCGGCGTAGAATTCATGGCCCATGATCTGAAGTATGTTGTCGGTAGAAGTAGGTGGCTCTGACTGAAGTGTATCTCCGTCCGACTGCAGGATCGGTGGAACCATCGACGGTACAAGGTGACCCTCCTTGAGCGACTCCATAGGTGGAAACTGGGAAGGACAGGTAGGGGCCAAAGGGGGCAAAGGCTCGGGCGTGGGTGTGGATAAAGGGTCCACATACACTCGCTCCTCGTAGTAAGGAGTCAAATCCTCTACGTTGAATACTCTTGTCTCTCCCAAAGTGCCTGACAGCACCGCCAGCATGTAGCTCCCAGATGAGAAATCTCGGAGGGACATCTGAGGAACACAGAGGAGCGAGCCCATGAATAAATACCCGTCAGAAATCGTGTAGCCCTCACGAGGGTCAGGGGGTCCCTCGATAGCGCAGTATAAATATCACAGAAATCTTGGCACTCTGGGTAATCATAAGCTAGTCGCTCAAAGCCCACTACCCGGGTGCTCATGGTGTGGAGGATACTTAGGCCTGTGCGTAAAAAACCGAAACCGCTCGAACCGAGCCGAACCGATTCAACCGAACCGACTTTTGAATCGAACCGATCGGTTCGGTTCGGGTTCGATTTGTGGTGGCTGAAAACCGACCCATAATCGGTTTGGTCCGGTTTTCACCATGGAAAAACCGATTGAACTGAACCGAACCGACCAACAACGTAACATATAAATCAATTTTATTATTTTAAGAACCCATTTATTTCCGACCAGCAGGCAGCAACGTAATAGAGTGGGTGGTTGGGTGCACCAAGAATTCGGCCTATTTTAAATCATCTTTATTATTTAAAGCACTCATTTTAATCATCTTTATTATTTAAACCACCCATTTTTTCCGCTGAAGTCAGGCACCGATAAAACATAAAACCCTAAATTCAATCCCTCGCCAGCCGCCAGGTACATGCGTTTCTTCGACAGAGGTTTCGGCCTTGCCATTTCCGCCTCGCCATTTCCACAGAGGTTAGTGAAAATTAAATATGTTGTACTTTCTGTTTCCATTTTCAAATGTTAATAGTTCTAAAAAATTTTGGTGCACTAGTTAATCTAAATCACTAAATGTTGTTCTTATAGTTCAAAAATCTCATAAAATTTTATGATAGAACGCATGTACCTAAAAAAATACTAAATAACTTCGAAGCAAATGTAGAAAACCGAGCCGACGGGTAAAAAACCTAACCAAACCGATTGGATTCGGTTAGGTTTCGGTTTTGGGTGTGCAAAAACCGAGACTATTCGGTTCGGTTTCGGTTTTACATAAAACCGAACCGCTTGCAGGCCTAAGGATACTGACTCGGAGACTCAAAGCGTCAGCCGGTTTGTTCTCAACAACCGTTCGGTGCTTGAGAACATAATGGAACTCCTGCATATACTCCACCCATTTCGCATGACGGTGGCCTAATTTCTTCTGCGAATCAAGATATCTCAGAGTCTGGTGGTCCGAATACAGAACAAACTCCTTGTGCAGGGGATAGTGGCGCCAGTAGCAAAGGGCATGTATGATGGCGTAGAACTCCCGATCATAGTTGGAGTACTTTTGTCGGGATTCATTTAGTTTCTCACTGAAGTAAGCAACTGGATGACCTTCCTGACTAAGTACCCCACCAATACCAACTCCGGACGCACAATAGAAGGTGGCTAGTCCATGGAAACTACGGGCCTCATGAATATTCGACGAAACCGGCCACTCACGAATAGATTTGACCCTATCCGGGTCAACTGAGATACCAGAAGCGGAAATAATATAACCCAAAAAGTGGACAGACGCGGATAAGAATGAACACTTCTTCAGGTTGATGTACAGATGCTCCTTTCGCAGGAGATCAAACACAAGGCGAATGTGGCGTAAGTGATTGGTGCAGCCCTGGTTGTATATCAATATATCGTCAAAGTACACTACCAGAAACCTACTCATATAGGGTCGCAGGACCTGCGTCATCACTCTCATAAATGTGTTGGGCGCGTTCGATAATCCGAACGGCATAACAAGACACTCATACAAGTCGTCCTTCGTCTTGAAGGTCGTCTTCCATTCATCCCCCTCCTTAACTCTAATCTAATGGTACCCACTGCGAAGATCAATCTTCGAGAAAATCTGGGTGCATGCCATCGAATCCAGGATATCGTCGAGGCGGGGAATGGGAAAACGATACTTCACCGTGATTTTGTTGATGGCACGGCTGTCGATGCACATGCGTCAGCTCTCGTCCTTCTTCAGGGTAAGAAGGGCTGGTACAGCACATGGACTCAAACTCTCACGAATGAACTTCTTTCGCAGAAGATCATCAACCTGCCGCTTCAGTTCGGCATGCTCAGTCGGATTCATGCGATAATGTGGCAGATTGGGCAAAGATGCCCCGGGGATCAGATCGATTGTGTGCTGGATGTCCCTTAACGGAGGGAGCTCGTCAGGGAGCTCCTCGGGCATAATGTCTACGTAAACATCCAACAGCTGGCAAACATCAGGATCTGTGGTCTCGGTCTCACTAGGGACCTCGGATGACATAGTGGCGGCCACCACAAACATAACTCCTGCCTCTAAACTCTCTCTCAGAAAATCACCCTTCCTCAAAATGTGGAGAGGTCTCGATGACCCCGCGCTAACGGATGACTCAATCTTGCCCTTGGGAGGATCCATGGGCTGGGTCGGAGTAAGGGTGAGCTTTCGACCTTTGTCGAAGAAGACATACGTGTTGGACCGACCGTAACACGTGGCATCGCAGTCGTATAAGCAGGGTCTTCTGAGTAAGACGTGTGCGACATCTATAGGGATGACGTCACACCAGACCTGGTCCTCAGTGAATGTCAGGCTAATCGGTACTAGGCATCGTTGTGTAACCTGGATGGTGGATTTGTCCACCCAAAGGACACGGTAAGGATGTGGATGTGGCTCGGCAGTAAGCTGCATCCTCTCCAACCCTTTCTTGGCGATTATGTTTACGCAACTACCATTATCGATGGCGAGCTTGCAGGGACATCCTGCGCTCGGGAAATATGTGAAGAAAATCGTAGTGCGTCGTCAATCCTCCTCGGCTCGTGGGGTGTGCAAAAGACGATGGAGGACTCCTAACTCTAGCGACCTCTCAGCGTCGCTCTCCCATCCCTCCTCTACAATGGCCGTAATCTCTTCGACGGCGGCATCCTCAGCCTCAGTGTTGGGCTCACTCGAATCCTCAATCAGTAAATTCCTAGTCGGGCATTGCGCCGTGAAGTGCTCTCATCCTGAACACCGATAACATTGGACGTCCCCAGGCTTGGGGCCTCCAGGCACAATAGCTTTCCCTATCGCATCTGTGGGAGTGCGGAGAGGGACAGTGGCAATGGTCATGGTAGTAATGGGTCTCCGAGTCATGGTGGAATCAGGTCTAGAGGTAAACTGTCTCGGGCCAGCAGTGCGCAAATATTGCTCATACTCGAGAATCTTCATTTCACTTATTATACTCTCCAACAACTACTGATTTTATTTGTCAAATCATTGGATACTGGTCAACTGGTAAAATATGCTATCTAATATTGTTTCAGCTCTAGAGTTCAATTATTATATGATCGTGAATCCCATAGTTGCAACTCTTGTTTGGATATGTCTCTATATGTACTTTTAGCATAAGGATCTTCATATTCCTGCTTCATTAAACTTAGATCAATGTTGGGGGCAAATCATTTTTAGCTAGTGGTGAATTATCATTATGTGCAGACCTAAATAATTTAAGTACATACCATAATATTATGTGCGGACCAATAACAAAAATATCTTAAGACAAGTATGGCTCCGTTTGGCACGTCTGTAGCGGTCATGAACGCGCTGGTTATGAACCGTCGTTGGTGAATGCCCGACCTCACCTAAGAAACATCATTCATTGTTATGCTCAAAACTAATTTTCTGTTCTTGGTGGCGGACATAATCGTTGTCATGCCAAACATATACTCTATGACGGTGGCGTTTTTGTCCAAACTCACCGGAGCAAAAACACAGCACCAAACAAAGCCTAAATCAAAAATAAAATTACACAAACCGATCAAAATGGGGAATCAGTTCCCTTCGGATGTCAGCCCTGTCCGGTCCAAAAGCGGGAGGCAGTGGCAATGGGGTCCTTTAGAATATCACTACGGAACACCAACTCATCGAAGCGTATCTGCAACAGAAAGGGTCCCCTGTCGTAGTGCATTCAACTGATCTATAAGTTGATCACGGTAAGAAGCGGGGAGGTATTTATCTTTCAGACGTTGCTTCATCTCGTCCCATTTGGGTGACGGGGTAGTACCCGTCCCGCTCAAGCGATCTCTCCACGCTCGACCAATAGATCTTCGCCTGCCCTATTAATTTCATCTTGGCGAACCGCACACGCCTCACGTCACTCATCTCGAACCAATCGAAATAATGATCCATGTCCATAAGCCAATCGTTAAATGCCTTCGGGTCCAGGTGACCGTTGAAGGAAGGCGCATCGATGCGGATGCGCCGAGTGATATCATCTTCCTCGGGAGTCATCTCGCGGCATGGCCCACGGTATTCGTCGCACTGGTCATCATAGTCGTAATCATATCGTGCGGGTGGGGCTCGACCTCTACGGCCAAGTGGGGGTGGGGGTCGAGGATTTCTCCCTGGGTCCTGCAGATGCTGGTAAGCACGATGGAAATTCCCTCCCACGGGAGGAGGGAGGTCTCGGCGAGGAATGTCTCTACCATGTCTCCCACGAGGGGGTGAAGCGTCTCGGGGATCCTCGGGTGGCACATCATCCGGAGGTGGGGCCGCTCGACCCTAGGGGTTTCTAACTGATCGACATTTGTGCTAACCCTAGCAATATCGCCCCTAAGGGCGTCAAACTGGGCCCCAATCTGATCAAATCGATCGAGAATGAGCTTTTGCAATTCGGCGGACGTCATGTCCGACTGTGAACTGGCGTCCCTATCGTCGGTGAGGTATGGTTTGACATGTGTTGACGAAACCACTACGTAACATGCAATGACCCTAACCTAGCGCTTTGATACCAATTTGATGCAGTTGAGGGTGACTCAAAGTGGACACACGTAATGTGAACCTAAATGTGATATGCTTATAATGTAAATGCAAGAGACGGTCCAAGCGAAATTAACAACAGCAATTAATTAGAATAAAGCTAACAGAGGCTCAGTCAGTTACAAACTAAAAATAGAGAGAAGCAAGTTCTATTCGGAAACGATCGAGGCGCAACTATTTAAGCACAATCCAAATAAACCATGCAAGTCATGTGTAGCCCAACACAAACACATAATAATAGCATCCACAACATATATAGTGCCAAGGTTTCAACAATAGAAAATAGAACTCCAAATACAACTTACACGTGCAGGCGGTGGCGAACAACGGCTGGTTGGGGATCCAGGTTTGCTGCGAGTGGGACGGCAGCCGGAAGAAGGGCTCTGGACGGAGAGGAAAGGGTTCGGGTGGTGTGTGTGTGGTTAGAGGAAGAGGGAGGTGGTTGTAGGTAGGCAATGGGGAGGCTTCAGTGGGTAGGCAGCAGGGAAAGGGGATGGTTGGTGGCCGGGAACTCAGGCGAGGTTGCTGTAGGATTGGGGAAGAAGGGAGGTGGTTGTAGGTGGGCAATGGGGAGGCTTCATTGGGCTGGCAGCCGGGAAAGGGGGTGGCTGGCGGCTGGGAAAGAGGGGGCTGGCGGCGAGAAACTCAGGCGAGGTGGTTGTAGGGTCAGGATGGAAGGGGCTGGAAGGGGGGAGGGTGGGTTGCGGCAAGGGATTTGGGGGGCTGGAGGGGATACGGCTGGGGATCCGGTTGCTGGTGGAGTTGCGGCTTGTGGCGATTAGGGTGAGGGAGATGGAGACAGCGGCTAGGGCGATGGAGACAGCGGCGAGGGAGAGCAAAGTCTGTCGGCAGAGGGAAGGGGGCAGGAGATCTTACGGTGGCTGGTTGGAGAGGGGAGGAGGAGCTTGGCGTCGCACCAAGAGGAGACCCGGCGTCGCACCGAGCGTGACCGACCGCTTCTGCAAATGGGAGCAAACTTTCGATCCCCCCAACCGGTCGAACCCTGCATGTATTTATAACTAAACAAAATTAGGACACCCGAAATGGACGGCTCATATCGTCGAGTCCGATCGGGTGTCAAACATGACTCAACATAAAAATTAATATATCAAATCGACTCAGAACAATCATCCGGACGCAACCGTAGACTCGGTTCGCCCGAACGGGTAAAGGTTCACCACCTCCTGCGGGAATAGACTTGTGTTGGGCGTTGTGCGCCATCAAGGACTCTACGCGTGAAGTCATGATTGGGCATCTGATGTCTTGAACTCTCGCCTTGTCAAAAAGATCATGTCGAGATGAAGGACACAACACGCAACATTGAAAAAGGCGTGTAGTGCTCTTATTTTAATAAGAAAAGAACGTTCAAGGCATAGCATATTTCAGGAGTATTTGCGGACTCCTGCTCCTTTATTCCAGGAATATTTATTTTTATGAATGATCTCCTCAGCAATGTTATGGTTGATCTATAACATTCTTCCAGCATTCTCCTTAAATCTTCAAACAGTTCTCGTAGACATCTTGCGGATCCCTTCTAAATCGGATTAAGTAAAACCTAAATGGAGTCCATCCCTAATTATAGAAATTTTAAAGGAAGTTAAATAGAATTTACCATGAACAGTAAAAATGGATTCGACAACATCATGACACATTGCTCGACAATCGCATTATTCAGTTTCAAGCAACAATCGCTGACATGATATGATTGTTATTATCCATCTCACAAACATGAATTACGAACAAGGACCCAGTAATTCAAACGACATCGCAAACAATGTTTATTGGGAGGACACAGCATTCGCAGAACATTCATTTTAGCTTCTGACATTTACTTAAATTACGTAACTGGGAAAGATCAAATTAAGTTATAGAAAGAGTTATACGATCACCATCGTACTGGGCTCTTCCACCATCGAATCATTCGTATTCATTCCTAGTTCACCCACCACAGTTGTAGCACCTCATTCACGCGGACGATCTTTTTAAGAGATTATCTTGACATTCGGTGATAACGATTATATATCCATCGATTTTCTATACAACATCGATTCAACACCTATGAGAGTCGAGAACTCACAGACATTCAATTATTCTGAATTACTAAGCATGATTCTCGCGGGCGCTCTTTTTGATCTCGCTAACACTGCCTCGCTCGTTGATGACCTCAGACTCCTACGAGACATACTTGTATTTACTTGGCTTATTTTTTTACTTAATCGCTCGGGCAAGCCCTTTTCCACGTAACTGCCCCCTACTAGTATAAATAAGGGAAGAACAGTGCCTTGAGGGACCACTGCCATCAGACCCCTAGTACTCGCATAGCACTCCCTCTCCTAAAAAATAGTGCTCGTGAGCTTGGCGTGTAACTAAACTTTCAATCAATAAAAACGTGCACGATTAAAGGTTCGTGTTGTGTGAAGCCTCGTCTCATTGTTTCTGGTCTCTTCACACTCGACCATTCGTGACCTAAAGTAATCTGAGACTAACAGGACTCCCATTTTCTCGTTTTCAATGTGAAAAGTTGAACAAGTGCACTTTTCGCCCCAATGATTTCGTTTCTCATTTTGTACGACTTTTTTTATTTTTTATTTTTTTCTGCTATATATTCCGACCAGTGTGTTTTTTGCATGCTTGTTCTGGACCTCTGGTGGACTCAAAGGCCTCTAACCTATTAGTGTTTGTCTTCTTCTTTCCAACTCCTATTTTTCATCGTGCATTTCTATCAATTCCAATTAGCATCAAGTCATTATCACAAGCCTGCATTCTCCTCTCGAACAAGTGATATTTCCCCTTTGATTAACATAGTTGCCCCCAGTCGCGGCCGCACCGAGGGACAAATACGGCTGGTGCTTTAGTATCCGGAGGTACTGTCGCGGTCGCACAGGGGACCTCATGCACTGTCACTCGTATATTCTATTAGGGAAATACGGCGCCCACAGAACACACAAGAATTGCAGAAAAAGCAAGCAAAAACACACAAGGATTTTAACATGGAAACCCCAAAATCGGGAAAAAATCACAACCACCCGCACCTAGAAAAATCCACTATGAAAAATGATCAAAAGGAATACACCTCTCCTCTTCCGTTGCGTCTCCTCAGATTTTCAACACATTCTAACATATTCAAAAGCAGTGAAAGCCAGCAACCAAGGCATTTCCTTGGTTCACGGTGCCATGGACAAAAAACGGACTATTATTCTACAGTAATTGTCAAAATCACAGTTATGAAACATTCAAAGAAATTATGGTAAGATGCACTTTGCACCCTAAATTGTTAAATATTGCAAGATGCACCCCCCTCCCCCCCCCCCCCCCGGTCGGGCCTCACACTGGTAGACTGAATCCGACTGAATACTATTATTATATTCAGCGCAATAATAAAAAAATATAAAATATAACGATTTGCTTCGCTGAAATCCCGCGCCCCTTCATTTCTCCTCTCCGTACTCCGCTCTCCTCGCTCTCCTCGTGAATTTCTCTCTCGCATTTCGGCGTTCTAGGGTTTGATTCCGTCGCAGCTCCCCCATCGTCTCCGGCAGTAATCACTCTGCTCTCCGGCGCTCCTTCTCCAATCCGATTATACGCAAGAGCTCTCCGGCGCAGCCTACCCATCCTCCTCTCCGCAAGGTATGTATCGCATCCACCATTATCGCATCTGTTTGGCTCTCCGCTGATGGCTATCCGTCGTGAGGATAGAATGGCTCTCCGCGTAGAGCTAAACGACTCTCCCGCTGAGATCCACTGGCTCTCCGAGGAGAGCCCTTTGTCTCTCCGCGGAGAGCCGGAGAGCGGTTTGGCTCTCCGCGGAGAGCCGTTTGGCACTCCGCGGAGAGCGGTTTGGCTCTCCGCGGAGAGCGGTTTGGCTCTCCGCGGAGAGCCGTTTGGCTCTCCGCGGAGAGCCGTTTGCTCTCCGCGGAGAGCCGTTTGCTCTCCGCGGAGAGCCCAAAATTTTTAATTTCTGTTTTTAGGAAATACGTTTATTTGTTCATTCTTCTATGACAATCCTTGGAAATAAATTATAATTAGCATATAATTTGGAAGGTGAGGTAGGAAATAACCTAGGCAAGCTACTATAACCAATTATAGTTACTCAAAATAGGATCCTAGTATTATGGCTACTAATCTAACCTTTGGGTTTGGTGACTAGATTATTTGACTATTTGTCTTTATCGGCAATGAATGGTGTTGACATTGTGCTGCGGGACATTGCGAAAACACAACGATCAGTAGAGACCCTCGTTCATCGCTGCCCTGAAATTCTACCCGAATCGATTCCGACCCAAACGCCTCCATTCTATTCGTCAGCCTTCGACCGCCCCACTACTGAGCCGTGCATTTGTGGGAAGCAATCAGGCACGTTGAACAAAATTCAGGAAGATTGGATCAAGATCCAAGTGAAAATGATGGAGGATGGCATTCGCCTTCCCATCCGAATCGATCCGCCAGTGCCACTGTGGAACAAGCGACCTGACCTGAATGCGTATCTTTTGAAACCATTGTTCGTGATTGATTCGGAACGGCAGTACAGCGTCAATGTGACAGCGGGTGCATGTCCATCTTGCAACAAAGTCGGCTTTCTTTCCCGCAAGCAATTAAGTGCCCCGCGAGTTGTCGATTGCATCGACACCACTGCATTCTCTATCAGTGCTAGATACATGTGCAAGAACTCGAACACCTCCGGTGGCTGTGGTGCCACGTTCCAGGTCATGGACGAGGCAAAAAACGAGAAGTTGATCCCGACAGCCATCATCCTTAACTATCCTGTGCAACTTTTCGAACAGAGCGCACACGACGTCGGTCTTGTTCAAATGGCATACGACTTGTACACGTCCCGTTCCGGCATTGCTGATGCAGCCAAGGTGATTCGTTGTGCACGAACGACTCGATACATGCGTCAAGCCGCACTATATCGTGGTCACGTGTCGTGGTATTTGGATATGCGCTTATGGGATGCAGCAATTGGGCAAACGTCATGGCAGAAGGATCCAGCAGTGTTCCCTGATTTCCCATCATTTTTTCAGCATTGTAACGGGTACAATGGCACTCTTGGTCCAGTGGAATCAACGCTTTCACGCCTAACCAATGACTGCATTGCTCGCCAACTTTCTTTCTTCAACCGAATGGAAGGCGCCATAATCGGGACTCATCTCTCGGCTGACCATCATCACAACGTGCCGGGACGCATGAAATTGACGGACGAGTTCAATGGCAGGAAATTTTCCCCCGTTGAAGGATTGCACTCCGTCATGAACGAGCGCCAACAAATTCTCTCCCATCAATTCACATCGACTACGGGCAATGCAGAGCGTCGATTTGTTGGTCGGAGTTTGCAGAACCGGTACAATGCTTACAATATTGATACTTCTCTGCTCATCATGTACCTTGACAAGTGCTGCGATGACCGAGAATGGCTACAAGATTTCGACAACATCATTGTTCTCCTAGACAATCATCACCTGATCACGAGGTATAGGGACAATTCGAACGGCACGGATCGAGCTCGGCAGGAACTATTTATGGCTGGCGTGGCCGAAATCATTGTTGGCAATGGACATGCTTCAATGCGGGAAGGCTCCATCATTGAGGCTGAACTTGATGCATTGTTGGATCGAATTAAAAACTGGGAAAACGAGAATGATGTGCCACCGTCGAAGCGCATTGTGACGACCAAACTTCTATCTTGCCACGAGACGCAGAAAAAGCACATCAGAAATTGCTTAACACCGCCTGTAGGGGCGTCAAACACCGTCGTGGATCGCTTCTTCCGTTCGACTCTACGTCGTGGATCGGGGAAGAACGAAAACTTATGGCGTCAAGGACGAGCCATTTTCCCGGAGACTATGTCCCTGGATGGAGGGATCTTGCTGCTCCATGCCGTGGTCGCTCAAATCAACTTTCGCAGCGAACTCCAATTTGATCCTCGCTGGGCATATTTGTCAATCTCTGGTATGCATATCATTCTCACTCAATATCTCGCAGCTCTTTCGACCGATGGCATAACTCCCTCCCAAACGTCTCTGTCGACAATGTTTCATATGTTGTCTCTCTCGATTGAGGATTGCCACGGCGAGTTTGGATTAACGGCGGCATTTGGACAATCCCTTCCTCAACTTCCAGAAATTCCAGCAGGTCAGCTAGAATCCGTTGGAATGATTGCCGAAGCAATAGCTGATAATGCAATTTGGTCGAGCCACACGTTCGATGCGATTGTGAACGATGCGCTTGAGGTTGCCGCAACTGCTGTGGAGAGGACTCCGAACGATGATCATCACTGCATTGGAGAAGACGAAGCACTACCGCTAAACCATACTGATATAAGCAACACTCCCCATTCTATTCAGTCCAGTCGCAAGCGCAGAAAACCCGGACCAACATCGCATGGGCAAAGCTCTTCTTCAAATCACCATAAAAAATCTCGCAGCCTCAACGCGTTGGGCAATGAACGTCAATCGGCATTAGAAGGCCTTAATCTCTGGGAAAAAGTGATGAGCACTTCACCAATGATCAACCCCTTCGAACGGCGCTTACTCAGAATGGTGGCTCTCAAATTTCTTCAACCCGATGAACTGCTTGATCTAAAAGATTTTCCAATTGAATCCTTGCATATTCCACAATTGCATCGAATTTGGTCTGTTCTTGTCTCGGCTTTACATAGCACCAATTACGCTTTCAAACGGTTCATTCGGCCAAAAACAGAACAGGTTCTTAAACAGCACTTGGAGGATATGGTTGCCCAGTCTCGTTTCAGATTGCCCATTCAACGAGCAGCGCCAAAACGCAGCATCATTACTGCACTAAATCTAGCCGCGTCATTGATTGCTCCAACGCAGGCGGGCCGTGAGGATAGTTTCATCCAGTTAGAAGAGACTGTCACCACAACAGTAACTCGAAGCGTCACTTTTACAACCGGCGCCCCAAGTCACAGTTCAAGTCAGCCCCTTGCAACAGATCTGCAAACATCCCCGCCCGATCTAGTAATTGAAGGATCAGCGGACGATATCATTGATCGACTTGTTCAAAACGAGATTGATGCTGGGCATGCCGGCAACATTCACTGGACCAAAGTGGTCGCCCCAGCTTACGCCCGCATTGTTGCACGTCGTGAGGATCTAGTTCAGATGACCCACAAGGAGATTCAAAATCGTTGGGATTATCTTAGACGTCTCAAAAGGAAAAGGACATCAAACACTTTGCAGTCGCATACCGAAGCGCAAAAGGAGCTCGGTGATCAAGACGCCATCTACATTCAACCATCGTTGGTTGTTACACAATCATTGCCAGCCGAAACTCCGTCCACAAATAATTTAACTCAACCAGCGTCTTCTGCAGTCATCACGACAACGGAGGAACCTAATGTGGGCATCTCGTCCGCTGTCAGCGAGATTGGTTCTCGTCCTCCATTCATGGTAAATCAACAATTGCCGACTTTCAATCAGATAATGGAGGCCATCGTCCCCGCCCCAGCTACAGGAGAGCCGTTCTCCCAATCGGAGAAGGAACTGCTCAATTACTTGCTAACTAGTCCAGCAGAGCGCTCCCATGTGAAATCGTCGACTGGTGATCAAATGTCTTGGAAGAGCCTAGCCAAGCGTTTCTTGTACTGGGGGCGAGTCGCACGGGTGTTGGGGATGAACCAGTTTCGGGTTCGATCCGATGTGCAGCTCAAGCAAAAGGTTAAGGATATTAACAAAAAAAAGAACTTGCAACAGTATGTGTGAAACCATGAAAGGTATATTTTTTATATGTATTATAGTAAAAAAATGATTTGAAAATAACACAATAATTTGCACTTATTATTCCATGATACAATTGTACCTCATTTAGGCCATTACCCAATTGGATCTCCATGGAGAGCCAATTGGATCTAAACGGAGAGCCAAATGGCTCTCCATGGAGAGCCAATTGGATCTAAACGGAGAGCCAAATGGCTCTCCATGGAGAGCCAATTGGATCTAAACAGAGAGCCAAATGGCACTCCATGGAGAGCCAAATGGCTCTCCCCGGAGAGCCAAATGGCTCTCCACGGAGAGCCATCTGGCTCTCCGCGGAGAGCTACATAGCTCTCCGCGGAGAGCAGTTTGCTCTCCGCGGAGAGCCGTTTGCTCTCCGCGGAGAGCTACATAGCTCTCCGCGGAGAGCCGTTTGCTCTCCGAGGAGAGCCGTTTGCTCTCCGCGGAGAGCCGTTTGCTTCCTCTATTTCTCTCTCCAATTTATTCTTCTTGTCCCTCTATTGTAACATATGTTTATAAATTTTGCAGATCAATGGGGCAGAAAAAGATCCATTTTTTGAGCTCGAGGTGCTATTTAAACTCATTTGTTAGCCTAAGTTCAGCAATACTAGAACGATTGGAGGAGGATCAGAAGAAGATGCTGATGGATGCCAACATCTGGCATATCTTCCATGCACCAAAGGTATCGCAGAACACTCCCCTTCTTTACGGTCTACTAAACTGGTATGATATAGAGAAGGATGTCTTCGTCATTGGATCGAGGGAGCTAACCTTCTCCCCCAATGACGTGGCAATGATATTGGGTCTGCCGAACCATGGGGAGGAAGTCATCCTGACTACCAAGCCATTTGGACCGCTAACGAAGTCCGATTTGAAGACGGAACTTCAATCGATGGAGAAAGGGTCGTCCCCTGTGACGATGAAGATATTGATTTTGCACCTTCTGTGCAATTTCTTCTTCCCCTCGAGCGCGGAGAGGATGCCAATGTTCTTCGAGGAGGTCTCCAGCTTGGAGAAATTTCAAAAGTTCAATTGGCCAGAAGCGATCTATACCTTCGTTATGAGGTCGTTCAGGTCGATGGTGGAGAAGCTGCCACCTGTTGCAGAAGAAGGCCAACTGCAACATTGGCCAGAGTCTTCAATGGGATACATCTATGGATGCACCCATGTTCTCGTTGTAAGTATCTATATTTCTAATTCCTAAAATGAAATTTGTTTAATATGTTCTAAACTATTGCAATGTTTGATATAGATTTGGTTCCTCGAGCACACCACCACCTTCGCTCCACACTATCCGTCGTTGAGGCCACGAATATTAAGATGGTCGGAGAAGGTCTCATTTTCAATGAAAGAGATGGGGACTGTTGCAAAACTCTTGGATGAGCAGGTAAATAATTTAGTTTATTCGATTAACAACCACTTTTGAACTATCCAATACAATAGTTGTATTTCTTCTTTTTAGGTGTTGGAAGTACTAGATGAAATAACACCGACAGAGAAGTTGTTATGTTCAGACGTGACAACACAGTGGACACCACCACCTCCCACATTTAAGAGAAAACCAATAGTCTCGCCATCTAGGGTAGTAAAAAAAATGAAGTTTGCACCACCACCTCCCACATCATTACCACCTCCCTCATCATCATCACCTCCCCCATCACCCAGCACATCAGCACCTCCCCCACCACCTAGCACACCATCTATCCCTCCGGCACAGTTTTGGATTGATTTCCAACATAGGATGTTAGATCAATTTGCTTTATTAGATAGCAAGATAGATAGTTCTGTAGATAGATTAGACAAAAAAATAGATAGAGTACATAGTGATTTAATTAGTTTTAGTCACAGTGTAGGTGAACGTCTTGAATCCATGAGTGCTGATATAGACACACTCATTCATCATTCCTCGCCATCATCTAGCCCGAGTATCTCTAGATCCCCCGCCCACCAAAACGCTACCACCCTCACTACCCCTCACGATACTTCCATTACTGATATTCTAGACTCCCCATTGGGAGAAAGAGAAATTAAAACTACAAAGGCGGATGAAATTGATGTGTACCCCGTTGACTATCCGGGGAGACCGCTAATAGCTGAAGAAGATAGAGATATCATCCATCAGCGTATGAGCGTCATACCATCGAGGTGCCCTTTTGACATTATACACTTTTATATTTTCAAAATTTTGATCTATGCACATTGATATTGACGATGACTTTCTAATGTTTCAGGAACGACCAAGCATTCAATAAATGGAATATAGTCGGATTTCGAGATGGCATGGATGCTCTTCTGACGGACAAATACGTCGAAGATTGTCACATTGATGCCTACGCAAAGTTCTTGACTTTGCGTAGAGATCGGGATAAAGAACTGTATCATCCGTTTATGTACATCAGTCCGAACTTTTTGGTATGATCTCCCTATCAGTGCTTTATACATTAATAATTCTGTTTGCATTGCTAAAAAATGTTACAAATTATGTAGTTGCACTTCCCAAGGTCCAATGACGGAGAATCTAAGCTTGTAGCTGCATTCCTTGAGGGCATTACCAAGGAGAATCTTGCCAATATCAAAATGATTCTAATGCCAGTATGTTATAGTCAACACTGGTATTTATTGGTGGGTATGGTTAAAGAGAAGAAGTGGCTTATACATGACTCTCTGCGTAATGCCCAACGAAAAGTTTCTGCTAAAGAAGTTGTAAGTACAGTTCATTGACATGCAATGTAGTATTGTACATTACGAGTTACTAATGTACGAACAAATTTGTGTTAATGCAGATTTCTGCGCTCCAGAAGGCGACCGTTAAAAAAGTCCACGCAGGATTTTCCAATTGGAAACTCGACTTGGCTGCTGGTATACCACAGCAGGAGAACTTCGTGGACTGCGGTGTCTTCGTTATGAAGTATATGGAGCACATAGCGAAGGAAGGGCTGATGAGCTGGGAGAGTTGCGTAGACTGGCAGAAAAATATGCCTATGTTTAGAGCCCAGATCTGTGCAGACATCTTTAAAAATTTTGTGGTTGATTGATGTAAATTAAGAAACATTATTCGTGTACATTTGTAATGTTTGTCTATAATAACAATTGTTTCATGGATGAATACCGTTTTCAAATGGGTCAAAATTATAGCTTTAAATGAAATCAGTGAAGATACAGAAGGCTCTCCGCGGAGATCCAAAAGGCTCTCCGCGGAGAGCAAAAAGATCTCCGCGGAGAGCAAAAAGCTCTCCGCGGAGATCCAAATGGCTCTCCGCGGAGATCCATTTAGATATCCGCGGAGAGCCATTTGGCTCTCCGCGGAGAGCCATTTGGATCTCCGCGGAGAGCCAAATGTCTATCTTTCGCAAATTGTGGCCGCGTTCTCTCCCTCCCTCCCTTCATTTTTTCTTCCTTTCCCTCTTTTTTCTTTCTCCCTCCCCCTTTCCCTCTCCTCCCCCTCTTTTTTCTCCTCCCCCTCTTTTTCTTTTTTCTCCCCCCCCCCCTCCCCCCTTTTTTCCCCCTCATACCAGAGTGGAACCCGGCGCCCCCCCCCCCCCAATTACAAAAAGGCTCGCACTTTGCACCCACCCACCCCCATCAGGGTGCAAAGTGCTAGGCTTTTTGTAATTGGGGGGGGGGGGGGGGGGGGGGGGGTGCAATTTGCAATATTTAACAATTTGGGGTGCAAACTGTCAAAATCCTACATTTAGAGGGTGCATGTTGTCAATTACCCTATGGTAAGGGGATGACTCCAACAGAAATCATCATCAATTCAAATCCGTACACGTTATGGGCAATTCAATAAACTTTACGAAAACATACAATCAACATCATGCATTCAGGTATCGGAGCTAAAATCAAATCGATTCTGATCATTATCAGTAAAAAGATGAAGGCAAACGACGCACAAACTTAACGCATGACAAACGAGAACTCTTATAAACGGAAGGAATTCATACAATTACCGTAGAAGATTCAAATAAATCACCTTTCGGTCGGTGTCTACAACATTAAGAGCAGTTCTGGACGATTTCCGGGAGTTTTGATCGGAGCGGAGGGTTCTGAAAGCGAGGAACAAGTTGCTTCTTGCGGGGCGGTGGAGAGGGAGAGCTGGGGTGAGGATTTTGGGGGATTTGGAGGCGCTCAGAGTCGCTGGCAGCACTGGGGAGAAGGAGAAAGAGTGAGCGGGAAAAGGCGCTGCCATTGGCAAGCTTCGAGTTCCAAACCGCCTCTAATCTCCCGAATTTTCGCTACACTTGAGAGGATGATATCTCGCTCTCTTCATCTCTCCGGAGAGAAATATTTAGGTGGAAATAATGCTTGCGGCTAATAAGCGCAGCCCTTTCCCCTTAGATGCATGCCCCTACACATTTTCTCTCGCAGAAACGGCGTCATAGGAGTCGGCGGCGATGACGATGGCGTTGGCGGCGGTGACGATGGCGTTGGCGGCGGTGACGATGGCGTTGGCGGCGGTGACGATGGCGTTGGCGGCTGTGACGATGGCGTTGGCGGAGGCGACGATGGCGTTGGAGTTGGCGGCGGGACGGCGATGACGTCGGCGGCGGCGATGATGGTGTTGGTGGCGGCGACGATGGCGTTGGCGGCGGCGACGATGGTGTTGGTGGCGGCGACGATGGCGTTGGCGGAGGCGACGATGGCGATGGAGTTGGAGGCGACGACAATGGCGTTGGCGGCGACGACGATGGCGTTGGAGTTGGCGGCGGCAACTATGGCGTTGACGGAGGCGACAATGACGCTGGAGTTGGCGGCGGCGACGATGGCGTTGGCGGAGGCGACGATGGCGTTGGAGTTGGCAGCATCGACGATGGCGTTGGCGGCGGCGACGATGGCATTGGCGGCGGCAACGATGGCGTTGGCGGCGGCGACGATGGCGTTGGCGGCGGCGACGATGGCGTTGGCAGCGGCGACGAGAGTCCAACATGCTTGAGCATATACATATTTAAACTTCTTGTACGTATTGTAAAATTATTGGGAATGCAACAATATTTATATGACCTATAATAACATTATTGAGTATCCAAGAAAATATAAAATGTGTTATCTTTTGAATTGTTATTTTACAATAGTGAAAATGATATTTTTATTATGTTAAAAAGAAATTGACAAACAAGTGTTAATAGTAATAGTGATTTGCTAATAGACAGATTGAGTGTGAATAGACAATCACTTAAAACAACGCTTGCTAATAGCGGCAAGTGCAAATAGACAAAAGTGCAGTGCTTATAGCAGCGCCCTTTTTTTACGATATTGATTATATGGGTGGTGTTAAAGGCACACCAATAATGGCTATAGGCACACCAGTGATAGATGCACACCACAAAAATGTTAATTGCAAGACACCTTGTTAAATGCACACCAACATAAAAAATCAAAATTATTTTGTCATTCCTGATATGTTCTTGACAACATTGGGCAACAAAAAATAAATACACATACTATCAAGAATAGATAGTATCAGTAAAATAATCTGGATAGATTTGAAGTATCAATAAATAGATAGTATTTACAAAAACTAGTTGTTGTAGCTATATCATCCAACAATGCAAATTACAAAAACTAGTCCAATTTACAAAAACTAGTCCTCTTTCAAAAACAAGTTGCTGTAACTAGTGGTTGTAGCTATATCATCCATTCTGCTACTCTTTCAAAAACTAGTTATTGTAGCTATATCATCCATAAACATGCAGAATTTGAGACTTTCTACAACTCCAAAAAAATGGATGTAAACAGGAATAGCTTTCTCTAGCATTAAAATGGAGTCACTACAAAATACGTCCGTTTCACTTTCCAAAAAATTCCTGCATTAAAATAGATAGTATCTAAATTAGCTTCAAACAATATGAAAAATTATATTTAGTAACATGCTTTATTTACCTTTGACATCTTGATTTAGTAGTTTTTTTGGATTATGTCATATGCAAAACTTCGGCCATACATATCATATTCCTGCACAAAAAATGCTGTTATTAGAACTAGTTACGTGCTATTATTTTGCAATGCATTTGAAATAGTGACATACCTAAATTTATGGATCATTCAAATTAACGATCACAAGCTCCATAGTTTCAGAAATTGTACTTTGTGAATCCCATCTATCTGCCACCCTTTCATGGTATCTCATCCATACGGAGAAAACAGGCGGTAGCGGACAATCAATGGACATTAGCAATCTAATGAAGTGATTATCATTTACATAGCCAATAAATACTGTCTTTCGCAAATCTGGAGGCGCGGAGTGCAATGGTAAGAACGTGAAAGATTAGTAACTCGAAAAATGAACAAAGGCTATATTGTAGCAAGATGCGACTACTAAGCCCATGTCTGGAATTGACATCCACTTGTCAATCGGTGCTGGAACTACATTGCACTCAAGAGATAGCCTTAATTCGGTAAGTCGTACTTTCCCAAATATTTTGTGTGTATAGATAATCTTTATGTTAAAGCTCCAACGACAAATCATTTCGAACTTGTAGCCAATTTTCTCCCATGTCCATAGCATGACTAATCACTCGATACCCGCAATGACCATCACCAATCACGTTTATGGCATCCTCTATATATTTCGAAATATACTTTGGCATTTCCTTACAAATGCAATCAAGAAATCTAGTGTTATTTGAACCCACTTTTTTTGCAATATTTTTCTTGAGATTAAACTTTTCGCGCATAAGAACATGTTCAAAAAGAGAAAGATCTCGCTTTGTAGATTTGAAATCATCCTTCAACTTATTATTTCTTCCTTTCGGCCGCCCTTTCAACCTTAATGGCATAATAGGTTCCAATGTTTGGGTAGTAGTTGGATCCAATAGCTCGCGAATTTTTCGCTTTAGTTCATTCCTTTGAATATCACTTGTGTTATTGTACTTACTCAGTAAACCATCCAAGTCTGATTGTATGTCAGTAACCTCCTCATCTTCTTCCTTTACAATAACACCTTCTTTTGTAAGTGGCTCCAAATGCAATTTTTCTAATGCTGATGAATCATCCATAGAGGGAATGCAGGTGAGTTGCTTATGTAATTGACTAATTCGTGGGCAAGGTAAACCAAGTGTGTTCCTTATTTTATGTGAGCAAACTGTAGCATCAGGGACCCCATTCTTCCCTATCTCTTCTTCTTCCTTTTTATTACTTATAGAGCAGCATTAGATATAAACCCAAGTAAATCAGCATACAAGACATCTCTGAAACCTTTATTTACTTGTATTGCACTTTGACCAAATGACCTTTTAATCTCTGTGTGTTGGAGGTTAATCATTTGATCAAATGTTTTCCAAATAGTGGTTAAATTACCAATTGAAACTTCAAGAAATTTTTTCAGGTGACTATGCCCACCTTCAACACGATTCGTTGTCGAATTTCCAATATGAAAAAACTTATCTATCCAAGCAGAAATACAAAACTCTTTATAAGGCTCAATTCAAGTTGTGACAACATGGCTAATTTACCTTTGGGTACATCTCCGCATATGTGGTCAACATAAAATTGAATCTTGAATTAAACTCATTCACAGTTGATGAATTAACCATGATTTGCCATACACCCAAAAAGGTATCACATTTTTTGCCTTCTTTGAAATATTTCTTACAATGAGCCAAAATATTTCGATTAATGTGCACTTGACATAGAATTATTCTAGAATGAGGAAAAACAAGTTTTATAGCATTCCACAATGCAATCTCCCTGTCAATTACAAAAACACCGGGTAAAGAACTTTGATCTAATGTACCCTTAAAGCATTCCAATGCCCACTTGTAGCTAGATTCGGTTTCATTTGAAATGAATGCAAAACCGGAATAAAAGGAAACATTAGTGGATGTCACCCCAACAATGCTAAGCAACGACAACCGGTAACGATTAGTCTTGTACGTGCAATCCATGATAAAAATGTCTGAAAACATATTTCTAAGCTGAATCGTGGTTGGATGGGCAAAAAATAAGCTTTCCAATTTGTTGGAAATGAAGTTGACATGATTGTGACTGACATAACCTGCTTCAGAGATACATTTATAAAGAAATTGAATAGGAGTTGAACCACCCAATTCCTTTGCATACATCTTAACCTTTTCATTGTATATTGTTCGTAATATTGTAGTGTTACTAGGATTCCTTTTCTTCAATGTGGATAGAATCTTTCTTGGATTAACACCTGCAACATACATATCCTGAACTATCTTTTGTTCGTTAACATCCAATCTACCGGCAAAAGAATGTGCTTCTATGTGTGCAAACTTGTGATTATGAAACCCAGATTTGACAATAACTTTCCAATCATTTAGAGTTGCATCTTTTTGTCCATGCAAAGAGAAAGGACAACCGCACCACTTCGAGCTACTCTTTCTCATGTTCCTTTTCACAAAACCCTTACTGTATTGACTTTCACGTGAAAATCCTGCTCTATCACAACCAAGCATAATCCTAGGCCGAGATCTAGCGGTAAGCTTATCGGCCCTTTGAATAGTAATAGCAAATCCAATACCCTTCGCAATATTACGAGTCCATTGTACTGACTCATCCTTACTCGAAAAAATTACGTCCGTAGCAAAATGTTTTCGAACATCAATTTCTATTGATTGCAATGATTCTTCATTACCCAACAAAGATTTTTGTGATATATCCATAAAAACAGAACAAAAATTTCCTGCATTCAACAAAAAAATAGATAGGGCTTTGATGACATCTCATCTACCAGAGACTAGCTACATAGTGCTTTGATGACACGATTCTACAAGCAAAAGAGTTGCAATGGAATGAAAATACGTAGGTTTTTGAAAGGTTACCTGATACTGAAATGTGGCTTCTGGTTGTGGATTATGAAAATCAGCCACAGTTGAAAGAAATGGGGCTTCCGGCAGTGAAATGGCGACGAAATGTGGCTTTCGGCGGCGAAATGGGGACGAAATGGGGCTTCTGGCGTGCAGGAAACCAGCCACAGTTGAAAGAAATGAAAAAAAAACAAGAACTTGAAATAGACACCCGGCGACGAGGTACCTTGCTGGAGGAAATGGCAATACACAGAGAGCTCCGGCGACGAACTTGAAAACGGCAAACCGGCGATGAGGCGGAAACAGCGGACCGGCGATGCGGCGGAAATGGCAACAGACCGAAAGCTCCACCGTAGAATAGGAAACGGCGAACCTGCAATGCGGCGGAAATGGCGGCGAGCTCGGAGGAGGAAATAAAGACCTGGCGGCGAGCTCAGAGGAGGTAAATCAGAACCTGGCAGCGAAACGGCGAGAGCGAAGCTGGCAGCTAAACAGCGAGAGCGAAAACCAGATCGCGGAAATGAGAGAGGCGGAATGAATTTTAGGGTTTTATTGGGGCCTGCCTTTAACATACGATTTGAGCGGAATATTGAGGTGTTTTAATTTTTTGTTTGGTGTGCATATAGCCATTATAGGTGTGCCTTTAACACCACCCTTTAAATATGATCGGACAAATTTTCGGAATAGCCTTAATATTAATTTAAAGTATAGAAACAGTATTCCTTTAATAAGCATTCTCAATATATGCCCCTTTGGCAGATTTGGCAGGCACGTGGGCCCGGGTGCAACATTGGTCAAGTGTTTATGGAGAATAATTAACAGAGGCTCTTATATACTCACAGTAATAACTAACAATGGCGTTTATTTATTGAAAAAAATTTAAGTAGTGTTGCGGGTCGTTCAACGCTCTCCTGGGCCGGTCGAGCTGAACCGCCTTAGCTCGAGAGTGAGCCGAACGCGCAAACAGTCAAAAAAGAGAACCAACAGTAGACAACAAGATTTTAACGTGGAAAACCCAAAAAAGGGAAAAAACCACGGGGCCTAGACCAGTTCTGAATGATCCACTAATGTTGTGAGTTACAGAGAGTTGTTTTTCAAGGGTGACATGTCACCGCTCATTACATAAATTTTGCTAAGTCCTCGGGAGCCGAGCGTGGTGAAGCGTGCTCTGAGACAGCTTTGGGCGGAGCGGCCTGAAGCGGAGCGCTGCGGAGCGGCCTGGAACGGAGCGCTGCGGAGCGGCCTAGAGCGGAGCGCTGCGGAGAGGCCTGGAGCGGAGCGCTGCGGAGCGGCCTGGAGCGGAGCATTGTGGAGTGGCCTGGAGCGGAGCACTACGGAGCAGCCTGGATCCAAGTCGCTGAGATCCTCCTCAAGTTCTAGAAGCGAAACTAGAATGCTAAATGAGATCTCTAAGGGGAGCTTGAAGGCCGATGAAGATCTTCCGAGAGTTCTCGCCGGAAAACTCAAGAGCTCCTTCTTCTCCCAGTGCCAAAAGTTCCCTCAAATGAAGGTCTGACCCTTCTTTTATAGTTTTTGAGGAGGGCGTTCTGGTAACTGCGGCATGCTGATTCTTGGACGAGCCAATGTGGATGCTTGATTCGGGGCACGCAGATTGTCAACTTTGTATTTCTGACGAGTTTGCCCTTCGGTCACGTCGGGCAGCTTGGGCAGCCCGGGCAGCCACTCTGGTGGTGGTGGCGACCGACGATCGTCGCCGGCGATGACGATGGTGGCGCGAGCGGTAGTGCTCCCCGCGGAACAGGCGAGTGCAATAGCGCTCCCCGCGGAACAGGAGAGAGCGGTAGCGCTCCACGCGGAACAGGCGAGAGCAGTAGCGCTCCCCGCGGAACAGGCAGGAGCGGTAGATCTCCCCGCGGAACATGCGAGAGAGGGAGCGCTGTCCTCGGAGCGGGAGCGCTCTCCGCGGAGCGGGAGCGGGAGCGCTCTCCGCGGAGTGGGAGCGGGAGCGCTCTCCGCGGAGCGGGAGCGGGAGCGGGAGCGGGAGCGGGAGCGGGAGCGGGAGCGGGAGCGGGAGCGCTCCCCGCGGACGCGGGAGCGCTCCCCGCGGAGAGGGAGCGGGAGCGCTCCCCGCGGAGAGGGAGCGGGAGCGCTCCCCGCGGAGAGGGAGCGGGAGCGCTCCCCGCGGACGCGGGAGCGCTCCCCGCGGACGCGGGAGCGCTCCCCGCGGACGCGGGAGCGCTAGGGAACGGGAGCGCTAGGGAATGGGAGCGCTCGCCGCGGAGCGGGAACGGGAGCGGAATTGCTCCCCGCGGAGCGGGAGCGGGAGCGGAAGCGCTCCCCGCGGAGCGGGAGCGAGAGCGGAAGCGCTCCCCGCGGAGCGGTCCGGGCGAGGCTGCGATGAGAAAACACTTGGTCTGATTCAACCCGAACCCTTTTAGGGGAACCCTATCAAGTAGGAACGCACCTAAGTATTTCTCTTATTTCAGGACAACGAAATTGTTTTTTTTTTCATAATTGTTGTATTTGCATTACATTCATAATTATAACATTCATAATTATAACATAATTATGTTCATCTAAGGAGCTTTATCCACGTTTATGTTCAAAACTAGTGTTTTTTCATGATTGCGGTCACAACCATTGTAATGTCATTCTCATTAAAATAAATAGCGAGCAATTCGTTCCAAAAGTCATTCTCATTAACATTCTCAAAATAAACTAAATACACATCTAGTGCATCCTCAAAACATCAGATAACGTCAAAATTAAAACAAAATGACTGAGAAACAAATCATCCAAAACGTCTGAAAACAGCCAGCAATTTTTTCCTTGCAATATCTAGTGCATCCCTCCATAAAACTTGCAAAAAATTAAAAGAAACATTATTATAAATATTGTATTAGATAATTAAAAGAAATATTTCAAAATCAAATACATTTTTACCTTCGATTTCCTGGATTTGCGGGGCATGTTGCCCGATTGTGTCTCAATTGTTTACAAATATCACATTTTCTATTATTACGATCAATGTGTTCATTCATTGTATTATGATGTCGACGAGTTTGAGGTCGTCCAGTCCTTCGTATTAAAGTGGGTGGCTGAAGCTCAATAATACCTCGTGCTGCATCTAATGGTTGCCACCCTGTAATATCTGGAATACCATGAAAATTTCTGTTGTACATATTTTTGTAACAAGATATTGTATAAAAGTCTGATATCACCTGCTCATGTGAACAACGTATAGATGCAAGTGAAGCAATCATATAAGCACAAGGGACATGCTATAAGACCATACTATGACAACTGCAGGAGCTTCCATCATCAGTGAGCAGTACACGATGTGCTATATTTTTGTCATCGTAGCATGAAAAATTCAGTGCAATTTATCTGGACTGACCTACATAAATATCTTGCAGCTGCTTCTCGGTTACCTAACATTGTCAATACTTTAGGCACAAATCTAGACACTACATCACTTTCTCATTTTAGCGCCCCTCTTTTAAGAAATAATGCAATACAGTGATAAAATGTAGCTGACACTAGTGTATGTATGGGCAACCCTCTCGCTCGTTTAAGTACTCCATTGAAACTTCCGCTCGCATTTGTCGTCATAGTGCCATATCTAGCGCCACCATTATATAATAAATTACATTTTTCAACATCCCTAGCCACCAACCAATCATATGCTTTTTGATCAACAATATTAATGTGTTACATATTTTGTGTAAATGTTCCATCAAGGCTAAGAACAGGACGACAATTAGCCTATCCTTCAATTGAGGGTCCGAAAGCCCAAATAATCTTTGAAATTTATTGTTTGCAGAAGTATAAACATCAAAAACTGTACTAGGGTTATACAAGCAAATTATATCTAGATATCAAAGTAGAATTTTATAAGACTCAGACTAACCCCCAAAAATAGTTTTTATTGCTTTCCGTCTGGCGTCCCATGCTTTTTTGTAGCTCGTCGTGATATTGAATTTTGCATTTATCCTGCCTCTTATCTCGCTCGGTTTGATGTCTATTTGTGTCTGAAGTACATGAGTAATAAATCTCGCAATAAACATTGCAGTGCATTGTCTGTGATCATTTTGTATGTTCGCATTTGTGCATATATGCGAGCCAGATATTTTGGAAATCAACCAAGTACCTCTGTGTTTTTTGGAAACAATAGCCCTTAGTTTCCATGGACATGGTCGACTAGAATGCATGTTCTCTAAGCATACTAGGACTAATCTGCACTGATTTGACTGAAATATTTTACATTGTACATGATTCTGTATAGACCATGCACTTATAGTGCAGTGCATCTCCCATTTTGTTCTGAAAAAATTTCAACTTGTAAATCGTGAGGTATTAAAAAGTCCATGATTTGGTTATCTTGTGAATGTTCTCCATCAAAATCTTCTTCAACCGCCCAATCTTTTATTGTTCTAGCAAATTGAATGAATGAATTATCAACGTTTATGCGATCAACCCAACTACGATCAACTGAAATTGATCGTTCAAAGATTTTTTTAACTCTACTTTGAGTTTCAAAAATATTTTCATCATCATTATCAAACGAGTCGTCACTGTTGTTATCGTCAATTTCATTTAGATCAATATTTAATTCTTGTTGCTGATACACTTCGCACTCATCAAGTTCAAATTCAACACCATGAGACATGATTATGACACATCAAAATAAATGAATTAAAAAAAATTAACATAAAAAAAAAAACTAAACACCTAAATTATTACAGAAATAAAACAAAAAAAACTAAACATTAAAGAATTAACTATATATTATTAAAAAAATAAAACATTTATTAATAATTAATAACATATCTATTAAACTACACATTTAAAATATTAAATAACTAACTTGCGGACAGACTGTAGAGGGAGTAAATCTTTGGGTAAAGAAATGCAATTGTATTTTGTGTGATTTGTTTTAAGGTCATATGATTTATTTTATAGGCTCTTACACATGTAAAAAAATCTGCAAGCAGTGTGGGACTAAATTTTGTTATACTGTACAAAAAACTCCACAAAAATCATAACCAACAAAAAACCCCACAAAAATCCATGTTTGGCTGGTTAACCACCCGACAGATTCTGTACCTGGGCCCGCCGGTAAAATTCTTCTCCTTAAACACTCGACCAATGCTGCACTCGGGCCCACGTGCCTGCCAAATCTGCAAAAGGGGGCTATATTGGGAATGCTTATTAAACGAAGGTTATTTATACACTTTAGATTAATTTTAAGGCTATTTCAAAAATTTGTCCAATATGATCGTAGCAGGAACTGACGGTCTGATTGTGTCTAACACACGATGATCATAGGTGTTGGAAACGCACGGAAAAAAAATCCCCTCACCCGACTTTTTGTCTGCCACTATACAAATGGGTTGCACTAATTTAAGAGAAATTCTGTTAGGTTATTTAGTTAATATGTTTGCGCGTATCAGGACCGACTCAGAATAACTCATTGGGTTTCGTGTCACTGGGGTTGAAAGGCTCTACGTTGGAGATACTATATAAGGTCATTCTACATTTGATGAGCCTTAGTGGACTATGTTGAGCGGAGCCTCTAACATTCTCAAGATATTTTTTAGGGTTGCCGCTCTCGCTCTCGGAGTTCTTGTTTTTTCGCCGCTCACGGTCTTGCAAGCTCGCAACTTCTTCTTCCCGTCGCCATTTTCAAGCTTGCGATTTTAGATCCCTGAAGCCGCTTGATCGCGGATCGACGTCTTTCGCAGGGGTTCCGCCATGTCGCTGGCGCATGAGATCTGAAGGAGAAAGGAGTTCCCGTCTCTCTCTCGGTGGAAGATCCGCGTCGGTGTTCAGATCTTGGGCAGATCGAAGGATCGGTGTTCTCCCGGTGTTCGCTGATCCAAAAAGTTTCTTGATCGCGAAAAAGGAGACTCTCTGTCTTTCGTTCTTGTCGTCGCCGCTGCAAGGAGGAGATCTCGCTCCAGCCGTTGCATACCTACCACCGTCAAGGTTAGATCTAGGTTGATCTCGACGATTCACTGGTCTCGACGATATCGGCGTGTGATCACGACGACAAAGCATCACTCGACGATATTGCCTGGGATCTAGATGACATAGCCTCCTCTCGACGATTTCTGTCTGGAACACGACGACAAGCACTGTCTCGACGACATTGGCTGCTCTCGACGATATCAGCGTGTGGTCTCGACGACATCGGTTTGTTCTCTCGACGCCACTCGACGGTAATGCGTGGAATCGATGACATTAGCCCTTTCTCGACGACAGGAACTGGTCTCGACGATATTGGCAGGATTACTCGACGACACAACAAGCCCTCTCGATGATTTTTGACAGATTCTTTTCTGGATTGGATCTGAAGTTCACCGATCATCCTCGCACGTATCAGGTGACCTCGTTCTAGAAGTATTTTTAATTTCTATATAAATCTAGTGTGATGTCGAAGAAAAGTGCGCTCGATGTCGCCAAGATGTAGTCGTTCGACGTTTCCGACTTCCTCAGTTGAAAAATTCAAGTCCAACTAGGAATGAAGGAACGTGATATTTTCTATACAGTTCAGAGCGATTTCGCCTCTACCGGCGAGCGCGTGGACGAATACCAGTGGAAAAAGGATGAAGATTTCTGCAGGAATTATCTGCTGAATTTCCTCAATCCCCGTCTCGTACTGACCTATCATGCCTACAAGACTGCAAAGGAGATTTGGGATCGTCTCAACGCACATTTCCAGAAGGAGGAAGTATTGCCAAAGTCGCTCATTGGGGAGAAGTTTTTTAACTTCAGACTCAAAGCAAATTTGTCAATCACTTCTCAAATCATAGAGCTAGAGAACCTGCGTAACAAGCTGGAGGACGATCAGTCGAAGATGGATGACAATTTCTTTGTGTATATGATTCTGAGTAAGCTGCCTCCTGAGTGACTCACCTTCAAGACTGAAATGCACAGACGAAAGGAGAAAATCACTCTGGATGAACTCAAAAGGTTCATCCATTTAAGGACCAAAATATTGCTGGGAAAAGCGCAGAGCAAATTGCTCAGCTCTCACAGGTTGTGCACTTTGTTTCTCGGCCTAGCAAGCCTTCTCGGAAGTCCCCGACACCTAAGGGTGATACCTCTGCACAGTTGGCGGTTAAAAAACCTTCTCTCAAAAGGAAGAAGGGCAAGTGTCATAACTGCGGCAAGTGGGGTCACTGGGCCGCTGAATGCAATGGTCTGAAGAAGCAAAAGGAGGAAGCCCCACAAAATGTGGCGAACATGGTTGTCGACAACTCCGATCCCATGTCCTTCGTGGCTATGATTGGGAGTAGTCACTGCGGTACATCTTCTGAGTGGTGGCTGGACAGCGGTGCTACCTATCACGCCACAAATGACAGAGGTCTTCTTTCAGAGGTCAGAGCAGTCCGAGATAGAGTTGAAAACTGCAATGAAGGAGAGACATATGTTACTCATGCTGGGACAGCAGATCTAGCACTCTCTTCAGGTAAAACTTTAATTTTACCAAATGTTGAAGTAGTTCCTAATTTAACAAAGAATTTAATCTCTATGAGTTTGACTGATAAGGCTGGGATGTCTTTCACAATCACAAACGGTAAAATAACGTTAACTGTTAATTCTCACTACTTTGGTTGCGCTTACCTGATCAATGGAATGTATAGACTTAGCCTAGAAAATGAGTGCATAAATCAAGTGAGTTCGTAACTGATAGATCCAAAGATATTACATAATAGACTTGGGCACGTACACTATAAGAAAATGCGCGATCTAGCTAAGAGTCACAACATCCTGTTAGATCTTTCTATTCGATTTGATAAGTGCGAAGTTTGTGCCCAGGCTAAAATCACTAGAAACCCTTACAAGATAGTTTCTAGAAGCACACAACTTCTGGAGTTGATTCATTCCGACCTCTGTGACTTTCGTAGTCATGCCACTAGAGGGGGAAGGAAGTATCTAATTACCTTCATCGATGATTTTTTCAGATATTGTCATGTTTACCTATTGAAATCGAAAGATAGGACATTCGAGACCCTTAAGATCTTCAAATATCGAGTAGAAAATCAGTTAAATCTAAAGATTAAGAGACTTGGAAGTGATTGAGGAGGAGAATACACTCAACTGGGTTTAGGGAGTTTTATGTCACTGAAGGCATAATCCTTGAAACTACAGCTCCTTACTCACCTCAATCGAATGGTGTTGCTGGGCGTAAGAATAGAACTTTGACAAAGATGTTTAATTCTATGCTTCTCACCGCTGGCATGCCTAATACCTTTTGGGGGGAAGCAGTCCTAACTGTGAATAACATTCTGAATAGAGTTCCTCACTCAAAGCTCAATTCTACTCTGTATGAGGTATGACACGACCATCCTTGTAGATATGACACTCTTAAGACTTGCGGTTGTATTTCTTATGTGCGAATATAAGACCTTAAGAGACCTAAGGTGGGACCTAAAACGACAACCTGTGTCTATCTAGGTAGTGCAGAAGACAGTGCAGCTGACCGGTTTCTGGATCTATCCACTAATACAGTGATAGAGTCTAGAAATGTTATTTTATTTAAACATAAATTTATCAAAGATCATGGCTTAACCATCTCCGGGTCTACTGACATGATCTCAGAATCTACTGTAGAACATGAAGCTGACCCCTCTGGTACTGCTCCCCAACCTATAGAGGTGGAACCTGTTCCTCTTAGAGTATCTACAAGAGATATAATCCCTAAGGATTTTGGTGAGAATTTCATCACCTACCACTTAGAGGATGATTCATTCTCCTATCAGAAAGCAATGAAATCTAGAGATGCATTAATGTGGGCAGAAGCCATCGATGATGAGATAAACTCGCTGCTACAAAACAACACTTGACATCTAGTGGATCTACCGAAAGAAGCTAAAGTTCTGGAATGCAAGTGGGTATTAAAGAAGAAATTGCACAGTGATGAGTCTATAGCCAGATACAAAGCTCGTATAGTAGTTAAGGGTTATAAATAACAGGGGGAATTGACTATTTTGACGTCTATTCACATGTTGTCACCTATCCACTATTATGATTCTTTTAGCCTTAGCTTATATCGAAAACTTTATAGTTCATCAGATGGATGTAAAGACAACCTTCTTAAATGGAAAGCTTGATGAAGAGATCTACATGTCACAACATGAAGATTATGTCCATAGAGATCTAAAGGATAAAGTGTGCAAGCTAGACAAATTCATCTATGGGCTTAAACAAGCGCCCAAGATGTGTCACATGAAGTTTGATCAAGTGGTAAAGAGTGTTGGATTTCAGTCCAGTCTCTTAGACAAATGTCTCTATTATCGCTCGATGTTAAACCAAACAGTCATCATATGCCTATATCTGGATGACATGTTGATTATGGAGTCAGACCTTGCTGCCGTGAGGGATATTAAATCCGCTCTCACAAAAGCGTTTGACATGAAGGACCTTGGTCCTGTGGATACCCTACTAAGTATGAAAGTTAGAGTAGACAAGGGACGTGACACTCTAATTCAAGCTCATTACATAAAGCAGATTCTCTCTACCTGGGGTTATCGAGACTGTAGACATGTTGAAACACCAATTGATCTAAATGTCAAGCTGAGTCGGAATGAAGGGACAAGTGTTGATCAAGTAAATTACTCAAAGATCATTGGAAGTCTCTTGTACGCCACAAGTTGCACTAGACCAGACATTGTCTTCTCTGTAGGCATGTTGAGCCGTTTTACCAGTAGTCCAGGCAAAGAGCATTGGGATGCCTTAGATCGGCTGATGAGGTACCTCAAAGGTACTAAAGATCACGTTATGTGCTTCACTGGTCACCCTCCTACTTTAGAAGGATACTCTGATGCCTCATTTTGTTCAGAAGTTGGAAACAGCAAGCCCACCAGTGGATTTATATTCATTTTGGGTGGCGCTGCCGTTACTTGGAAATCCAAAAGACAGACTTGTATAGCCCTGTCGTCTATGGAAGCTGAGTTGTTCGCCTTAGCTTCAGCTGGTGAAGAGGCAGACTGGATGGAGAATTTGATTATAGACATTCCCTTGTCTAGACTACAAGTCAATTCTTTAATCCTGTAGTGTGATAATCAGGCAGTCGTCCAAGTTCTTAAGAATGTCCTCTTTAATACTAAGTGACGACATGTACGACTGAGGCCCGCTTTTTTGAATTATCTGAAAGAACAGGGCATTATCACTTTAATCGATGTGCGATCGAAGGATAATTTAGTTGATCCATTGACGAAAGGAATGCCTAAAGACCGATCAATCAAAACAGTGGGGGAAATGGGACTCGAGGCGATTTGAGATATATGTCTTAGTTCAAGGTTAGGCGTTTTAGTTTCTCCTTAGTCCAAGTGTTTTGATCTCTTCACTTTCTTTTGTCAAAGCAAGCATGTTGTGCTCTGTTGATGTTCTTGGTTGCTGAGTATGAATCTAGTGAGTTGTTTCATTCCACATTTGATGTTAACAACTTCATCAGGATTGACTTCCTTAACTTTGAGGAGAGTGTTATTCAACATTTGATAACATGATCTGACTTGTTTAGGACCTTCTCCTGTTGATTGGTTCCATTCCACATTTGATGAGTTCCAATTAACTTTAGAAGATTAGTAACCGTGACATTCCATATAGGAACACATGTATAGTTGCGATGTCCAGAAGTCCATAAATCATTTTATTGGAAACCGATAATGGATTCTGCGATCCTTGGCGTTCCTTCCAAGATACTTCAGGAGTCGATGCGATGGCCCGAGGCTGAGCCCCGAAGATGATACAGTGGGCAAAGTCTATTGCTCACAAAATGAGTCGCAAGGACGGTGATGATTACTCCAGTGTGTAACGACCTGTAGACCACCACAATATATATAATACCATAAGCAATATTTCAGTCCGCATATAACACAGTTGTAACATCCCAAAATTCTGGCACGACAAATTCAGCTAACTAGGGGACCTAACTGTTTCAATCGATCTCCTTGGTGAGCTTATTCGGGACCAGAGTGACCTTGTTGGTCCGGTGAACCAATTATAATTATTTTACTCTGAATTTCGAGCTATAATGACTCAAATAAATATTTTGAGCAAATGAGTTCATAATGGACTCCGGTCAGTGATGTATATATATAAAGTTGGCCAAAATGGGGAGCCTTGAGCTACATGACGCCTCAAATATGATTTTTGTGCAAATGACCTCAGAATCGAACACAGTTGGTTTTGTTAGACTCGTGAAGCCAATACGAGTTCAACAAAACTGTCTGCACTCAATTACGATGAGTATCAGCGAAATTGTAACGCAAACACGAATTCAAGTAACACAAATTATCCAAAAAGCTGGGCAAACGACCTCGGAATTCATCCCAGCCAATTTTGTTTGACTCGTGAAGCCAATACGAGTTCAACGAAATTATCCGCGCTCAATTCCGATGAGTATCGAAGAAATTATAGCGCGTGCATGAGTTTTAAATAGCGCAAATTATCCAAAAAGGTGATATCGAGCAAACGGCCTCAGAATCCATTTCAGCAAGTTTTGTTAGACTCGTGAAACCTATACGAGTTCAACAAAACTGTATGCACTTGATTCCGATGAGAATCGGCAAAATTATAACGTGTGGTTTGCAAATAACGTATTTATCCAAAATGGTGAAATTGACCAAACGCCCTCGCATTTGACACTAGTCAGTCTTGTTAGACTCTTAACAATAACACGAGTTCAACGGATTTATCCGTTTGCGATTCTGACGTCGTTTGAAGGGTTTTTGAAATGTAAGTAAATTGATCCGCAAACGCTCCACTGAGCGTAAAATGTGCAAAAAACTCGAAATTGATCTCAGATCGCCCTGATGGATGAGTGTCAGCGAGAGGATCAAATTAAGCCCATTCGGGACAGTGCACAGGAGGCCCCTCGTGCCCCGTGCGATAGTACCCGGCTCGCGGTGGCGGGCTTCGCCCGCCCCCGGCAGGTGGACTTATTTTAAATTTAAAGCACCCCCCCCCCCCCCCCCCCCCCGTGCCCCCCGCGCGACAGTACCCGACTCGCGGTGACGGGTTTCGCCCGCCCCCGGCAGGCGGACTTATTTTAAATTTTTTGTTTCATTATTTTTAATTATTTTATTTTTGCATTTTAAGTACGTATGAACGGGATGGGCCCGCATATGAGCGGACTGCTCCCGCATATGAGCACTTACTTTTATTCAAAACATATATATATAATACTTAAAATGACCGTAAAAAATATGAATAAATATTCCTATTTTTATTTTGTAAAAAAATGTAAAATTTTACCAAAAAAATCAACTTCTCTCTATCTCTCTCCCTCCCGCCCCTCTCTCCATCTCTCTCCCCCTGTCCCTCCCGCCCCTCTCTCTCCTTCTCCCTCTCATGTAGGTTTAGGAGCCCTATAAAGATTCCCTCTCCCTCTCTCCACCTCTCTCTCCTCTCTTTCTTTCTCTCTCTCCATTGTAAGGTTGAGATGCAAAGTTTGTCTCATTTTGTATGGCTAATATTTATTGTACCACTTCAAACTACTTTCATATAGTAGTTAAGATATATACAAGCAACTCCGCACGGGCTTCGCCCGTGCTCGCTGACTCTTAGCGAGGTGCGCCCGCATTCGAGGGGGTTGCGCCCGCATTCGTGCGGGCTGTGCCGACATTCGTGCGGGCTGCGTCTGCATTCGTGCGGGCTGGGCCCGCATTCAAGCGGTCTGGGCCCGCATTCGAGCGGGCTGCGCCCCCATTTGAGCAGGTTGTGTCTGCATATGAGCGGGCAGCACCCGCTTATTAGCGGGTTGCGCCCGCATATGAGCATTACCCTTTTATTCAAAACATATGTATATGATGTTGGACATGTGTGTCACATCCCTTTGTTTGAGAATAACAAATCTCATATTGTATTTGATCTTGCTTTTCGTGTGTTTATAGTGTGCAGGAATTATAGGTGCAATACTCCACAGGTAGAAAGCAGCTTGGAACCAACAAACTGAACTAAAGCACTACCGCCAGCGCTAGGGATTACCGCAGGCGCTAGCGCTACCACCTGACGCTAGCTCGGTTTCGTGCACAGCGCCACGCCGCGACGGTTTCGTAACCGCTTCTACACGGTCGATACCGCAGGCGCTATCTCCAAGGTCTATAAATTGATGGCTTTTCTCTCATTTTGGTTAGAGCTTCCAGAGAGATTACTTGTGCCACAATTCCAGAGCTGCTACTCTACCAAAAGTTCATCTCCCACTCAAAGCCAAAGGAGAATTCTGGAGAAGGAAGCCGTCACGCTGCATCCGAAGAAAGATCGCTTCAACCTCGCTTATGCTACAACGATCCTTCATCCTTATCTTCAGAAATCTCATAGAGGGAGTTCTTATTATTTACTTTATTTCATTATTGTAAATTTTGTAGTAAAATCGTCTTGTGTTGGCGACTAGGTCCTTGCGCGGCTTAGGGGGTAATTCGCCGCGTGAGTTGACGACTAGGTCTAGGAGATTATATCTAGGTGGTGCTCGAGGCCATATCCGGGGGGATTGGCTAGAGCGGCTTGAGGCCATATCCGGGGAAGGATAGGCTAAAGCCAACCGGTTTGTGGGGATACAAGTCGGTATAGAAAAGGAAAAGGAATTTAATCTTGTACGCCTCCGATTTCTAGCGATATTGAAATTAAATTTATGTAAACACTTTTTATATAATACAATCATGTCTCTATTTGTGTTAACTTGATTTCTTTCATTTGGCGTAAATTTTATTATTGCAAATTACTTTTTGCTAAATTGTTAATTTGATCTCATTTATTCCTAAACAATTTAGTTACTTCTTTAAAATTATAAAAAGAATTTTTATTCCCTTATTCACCCCCCCCCCCTCTAAGGGCGCCTATCGATCCAATAAGTGATATCAGAGGGAGGTTATTCCAAACGGTTTAAAAACCAAGAATAATGGTGTCTTATGATCTCACTTTTTCCGAGGGCAGAGAATTAGTAAACCTCCACTATTTACTGGGTCAGATTATAATTATTGGAAAAATAGGATGAGGTGTTTTCTTATGACCCTAGATATTGAGGTTTGGAATATGGTAGAAGAGGAATACTCTCCTCTTACAATTGTAGTTGGAGAAGTAACATTAGAAAAACCTAAGGATAAATGGGATGATAGGGATAAACTCAAATGCAAAAATAACGCAAAAGCCATGAATGCTCTATTTTGTGCGTTAGATAGAAATGAATTTAATAGAATTTTTGCATGTACTACTGCTTATGATATTTGGAATCATTTGGAAATTACTCATGAAAGTACATCGCAGGTTAAAGATTCAAAGCTTTTCCAACTAGAGTCGGAATATGAAAAGTTCTGGATGGATGAAAGCGAAGATGTTGATTGAATGTACACACGATTCACTAAGATCGCCAATGCCTCAAAAGCTCTTGGAAAGACCTTCTCAAATGACAACTTGGTCCGAAAGATCCTTCGTTCTCTTCCTCCAAAATTCAACCGGAAGGTGACGATAATTTTAGAGTCGCACAATCTAAGAACGCTCCAAGTTGAGAGCCTAATTGGGAATCTCAAAACCCATGAGGTAGAACTCAAAATCCAATATGATGAATACAACAAGGAGCCAAAGAAGAAGACATTGGCATTAAAATCAAAGAAGGAGTGTCAAGAGAATGAGGATGATGATGAAGAAAGTCTTTTGGTAAAGAACTTCCGAAAGTTCATGAGAAATCCGGAAAGGAGAAGCACCTTCCGGAAATATTTCCAAAAGGAAGGAAGATGGAAAGGGTCATCTTCTAAGAAGGAAAAGGAGAGCGATGATGAAGAAGAAAGACCTCCACCGGAATGCTATCATTGTAGAAAGGCCAGGCATATTCGGAGTCAGTGCCCAAAATTTTTGAAGGAGAAAAAGGAGAAGCGGCACAAGGGGAAGGAAAAGAGGAAGGTGCTAAAAGCAAAAAAACATGGGATGACTCCTCCTACTCCGAAGAATCAAGTGGGTCTTCATCAAGCGAAGATGAGGAAGCAAATATGTGCCTCATGGGACATGGAAACGACAACGACAATGTCAGTGTTCTTAGCGACACTGAGGTAACTCCTCCCACTTATGATGAACTTTTTAATAAATTTCTTGAAACTTGCAATGTTTTTGATGAAAATATGAAAGATAATATTTTATTAAATCGGGAAAATGAATCTTTAATTAAAGAAAATCAAAAGCTTTCCAAAAATTTAATTGTTTTAGAAAAAAGAAAGGTGTCTTGGCAAGAGTGTGATCACTCCATTAAGATGGCAAAGGATATTGAAGATTCTCTTTCTAAAGCTCTCTCTCATACCAAAACTCTTACAAAAGAGAAGGGGGGATTAGAAAGGAAATTAGAAGTCTCTCTTGTTCAAATAAAAAATAATAATAAAGGTTTTGAAAGTAGGTGTGTCATGCTTGTGAAAGAAAACTCATCACTTAAAGCACAAGTTCATAATCTCACCATGGCCATTAAAAATTTTGGAATAGGCTAAAAATCACTGGAAATGATTTTAGGGAACCAGTGCCACGGTTCTGGAAAATTTGGGCTCGGATATCGAGGTGAGGGCTACCGCCCGGCGCTAGCCACTAACGTCGGCGCTAACACCTCATACAAGAAGCCTGAATTTTCTTTTTTAAAATGTTTTTCCTCTGCAAAATTGATTCCTTCCAGCAAGAAAATATTCCAGAAAAGGGTCTCAACCCCTTTTATTTTGTGTGCAAACTGTTATAGGTTAGGTCACACATCTAGTTCTTGCAGGAAAATAAAATAAAATACTTTAAAACAAATTTGGGTACCTAAGGCTTCCACTTATTCTATGGGTGGTACCACTTGGGTATCCGGATCTTTACTCTCATCTTCTTTCTAGATGTGCGGGAAGGCTAAGAACGATGAAGACATGTGGTACTTGGATTCTGGATGCTCTAAGCACATGATGGGCAATAAAGCAAAGTTCCTTAGCCTAGAAAAGAAGAAAGGAGGGATCGTGACGCTTGGCGATAACGGAAAAGGAAGAATCATGGGAAGTGGTACAGTTGGTAACGATTCCTTTTCGATATCTGATGTTCTTTATGTTAAAGGGCTAAAACACAATCTAATTTCTATTAGCTAATTATGCGATAAAGGATTAGATGTTTTATTTGAATCTTCTACTAATCTATGCAAAATATCAAATCCTACTACAAAAGATATTTTACTAACTGCACCAAGAATACATAATGTTTATATAGTTTCTTTTCATGATCTTTCTAAATCATCTATAAAATGCTTTATCATTAAAAATGATGAATTAGAACTTTGGCATAGATGGCTAGGACATGCTAGCACAAAGCTTATTGTTAAACTTGCCAAAAGTGATTTAGTTAGAGGATTGCCTAGATTAAATGGAACTTTACCTTCACTTTGTTCACCATGTCAAAAAGGTAAATTTACTAGATCCTCTTTCAAAAGTAAAAATTTCATTTCTACTACAAGACCCTTGCAATTAATTCATATGGATCTTTTTGGTCCCGTTAGCACCGCAAGTCTTGGTTGTAGATTTTATACATATGTTTTAATAGATGATTTTTCAAGATATTATTGGGCATTATTTCTCTCTTCTAAATCCGATGCGTTTTGCGAATTTGCAAAATTATGTACTCATATTCAAAATGAAAGTGATTTAAAAATTAAATGCATTCGCTCGGATCATGGAGGAGAATTTGAAAATGAAAAGTTTACATCTTTTTGTGATATGTTAGGCATTAAACATGAGTTCTCCTCTCCACGCACACCACAACAAAATGGTGTTGTAAAAAGAAAGAATAGGACACTTCAATAATTAGCACGCACTATGTTATGTGAATATAAAATGTCTAAGTCCTTTTGGGCCGAAGCAGTAAATACATCATGTTATGTTTTGAATAGAATCATGCTTCGCTCATCTCTTAATCACACACCATATGAACTTTATTTTCAAAAGAAGCCTAACGTATCTTACTTCAAAGTTTTTGGTTGTAAATGTTTCATTTTAAATACTAAAGATAGTTCGGGAAAGTTTGATGAAAAATATGATGAAGGAACTTTTCTTGGATATATTCTTCAAATAATAAAGCTTATATAATTTTTAATAAAAGAACTTGAAAAGTTGAAGAATCAATTAATGTGAAATTTGCTGAACTTGTTCCTCGTATAGAAAGACTTTCCGCAGGCAAAGAGGATGATCACTTACCACCTTTGGAGCATGGTGATGAGGAACCTTCCAAAGAAGAAGAAGATGAGGCCAATGAAGATGAATATGTACCTCCAAGTGCTTTGAAATTCACAAAGAATCATCCACGGGAATTAATAATTGGTGAACCATCCATCGGGGTAAGAACTCGCTCTTCTCTTCATGAATCTTATTCAAATATTTGTTTTGTTTCTAAAATTGAACCAAAAAATGTTTCAACCGCTTTAAATGATGAATTTTGGTTTTTGGCTATGAATGAAGAGTTAGAACAATTTGAGCGACATAATGTTTGGAAATTAGTAGAAAGACCATCTAATCACCCAGTTGTAGGTGTAAAATAGATTTTTAAAAATAAATTAGATGGTGAGTCTAGAATCATTAGAAATAAGGCACGCTTAGTAGCACAAGGATATTCACAAATCGAGGGGATAGATTTTGATGAAACCTTTGCACCCGTTGCTAGATTGGAATCTATACGAATTTTTCTAACATTTGCAAGCTTTAAGAGAATAAAATTATTTCAAATGGATGTAAAAAGTGCTTTTCTAAACGGGTTTGTAAAAGAAGAAGTTTATGTTGAACAACCCCCCAGTTTTATTAGTGAAAAATTTCCCAATCATGTTTATAAACTAGAAAAAACGTTTTATGGTTTAAAACAAGCGCCCCGTGCATGGTATAAAAGACTTACATCATTTCTATTAAAGCACGGTTATATTATGGGAAGTGCCGATAATACTCTCTTCATTAAGCACAATAATGATGATTTGATTATTTTGCAAATATATGTTGATGATATAATCTTTGGATCTACAAATGAAGAGTTGTGTAATGAAGTTATTTTAGTGATGAAAAATGAATTTGAAATGAGTCTAGTAGGAGAACTTTCTTATTCTCTTGGTTTTCAAATATCACAAAGAAATGATGGTATTTTTATATGTCAAACTAAATATGTCTTTGATATGCTTAACGCTTTGGATTTGAAAACCTTAAACAGGCTTCTACTCCAATGAGTGCATCACTAAAATTAGGAAAAGATGAATCGAGAATTTCAATTGATCAAACTTTATATAGAGGTATGATAGGATCTCTACTCTATTTAAGTGCAACTAGACCCGATATTATGTTTGCCGCATGTTTATGCGCTCGATTTCAAGTCAATCCAAAAGAATCTCACTTAAAAGCGGTTAAACAAATTTTTAGATATCTAATTGGGTCATCTAGATTAGGATTATGGTACCCGCACAATAATTCATTTACACTTCACGGCTATTCCAATTCGGACTATGCCGGATGCTCACTTGATAGAAAAAGCACTAATGGTACTTGTCATTTTCTAGGACCTTCATTAGTTGCATGGTCTAGTATGAAACAAAATTCGGCTGCACTCTCCACCATGGAGGCTGAATACATTGCATTAGGGAGTTGTTGTGCACAAGCACTATGGATGAGCCAAACTCTAGAGGGCTTTGGTTTTCATCTAAAACATATTGAATTGAAATGTGACAACAAAAGTGTCATTGATCTTACAAATAATCCAGTACACCATTCTAGATCCAAACATATAAATGTACGTCATCATTTCATAAGGGATCACATTAAAAAGGAAAATGTTAGAATAAGTTTCATTGGCACGAACTCTCAACTTGCTGATATATTCACTAAACCTCTTCCCGATGCAAGGTTTCAAATGTCAAGGTTGGAATTATGAGTCTTAGACATCTTTGGATGAGTTATTTGAAAAACGCTAATGTTTTATGCAATTTGAGCAATCAAGATATCTCCATAAATTACAAAATTTCTGCATAAGACTACTCTTGTTTTATGGTTTAAAACAAGCGCCCCGTGTATGGTATGAAAGACTCTTAATCAAGATCAAAAAGTGAAAATTTAAAATTCTCAAAAAATCACTTACTGTTTTCGGCTCTAGCACTAGCGTTGGCGCTAGCGTGGGACTTCATTTTTTCTGTTTTGTAAAATTTATAAAAATCTATAAAAATATGTTAGTTCATATGTACTACTTAGTTTTTGTGTTTCTGACATTTGTTATTTTGTTTTATTTATATTATGAAAAATCAACTACAAAACTTCAAAATTCAAAAGTACAAAAATATGTTTTTATGGTTTTCTATTTTTTTAAATTAAAAATTTTCAAAACAACAAAAAAACTGTATGATCTTTATTGCTAATATCAAGCATGTATGCATTCTATTATTTAGAATTATCTACAATGTTAAAACGTGTTTCTTCATATTACTATGAACATTGTTTTGTTTATCATGCTTTGATATATCTAATTAAGTGCATCAATTGTATTAAAAAATATGTGTAGATCCAAGCTTAGCATTCCTCTAAGTATGAGTAAATGTTTTGTGATTGATAATGATATATTTCACTCACTTATTTTGGTAATCAATATGTGTGTTTAAATCTAAGAGATGCTTGCTTGTGTATTATAATTGTACAATGAATTAAAACTTGCATAAGTTTATTATCTACACTACATTTGAAATACACTTAAAAATTAAGAAAATTGATTGAGTTTAAATATTTAGTTGGGTTTGCAAAACAAGTGTATTCGGAGAATGTTGACTCACAAAGTGAACAAAAAAATATAGACAAATATAACTCCACCAAATACTACTTGGAAAGAATAGTAAAGTGTCATGTGCAAACCTTGGTTATTACACCACTTTGTTAAAAATTATGTGCATTAAAAGTGTGTGAAAGTAATATACTTATGTTTTTATTGTGCACTTAACTCTACATATGTCTTGTATTTTGTGATTTAAATCATTTGTTAACATTGCTCAAAATACACTTATATGCGCTTCATTATCTTTCATAACACTTCTTCTCATGAGTATTGGATTTTAATGTTTTATCTATACTACTCTTTATATAAGAAATGCACTAGATAACCTAGCATGATCTCTACAATGTTTTGGTATCTCTTGAACTTGAAATTATGTAACATTATAGTAAATTCTTTTTTTGATATGTTCATTTTATGCTTGGTAACTTTATGTAAAACATTGAGATTTCAAAAAGGTTAAAACATCTTTACATTTTTAAACTTAAACTCATATTTATACTTATGTTTTTCATGCTTTCAAAAGGATGTTTCTTATAATCTTCCGCTTGCTTACAACTCTTATCTTTATCTTTGAAATCTCTTATACTATGTTTAAGCTCTTTATCATTTTATATATTACAAAAGCTCGATCATGAATTCTCATTTATAAAGAATGGATCTTTACTACCCTTACCCCCACCTTCTTTTGATAATACCAAAAGGGGGAGATTAATTGATGAAATCTAGAGGAGAAATCTAGAAGATTAAGGGGAGACTAATTCATGTAATCTATCATTTAGGGGGAGTAAAATATAAATTGCATTTATGTAGGGGAGCATTAAGATAGGGGGAGTATGCACTATTCTCATGCTTATCATATACTAGTTGCATTATTATCATGTTTATCATATACTATAACCACCATTGTTGATTTCTTGCTAAGAGGATTTGTTATTATCAAAAGGGGGAGATTATTGGACATGTGTGTCACATCCCTTTGTTTGAGAATAACAAATCTCATATTGTATTTGATCTTGTTTGTCGTGTGTTTATAGTGTGCAGGAACTATAAATGCAATACTCCACAGGTAGAAAGCAGCTTGGAACCAACAAACTGAACTAAAGCAATACCGCCAGCGCTAGGGATTATCGTAGGCGCTAGCGCTACCGCCTGGCGCTCGCTCGGGTTCGTGCACAGCGCCACGCCGCGACGGTTTCGTAACCGCTTCTACACGATCGATACCGCAGGCGCTAGGAGCTACCGCAGGCGCTATCTCCAAGGTATATAAATTGATGGATTCTCTCTCGTTTTGGTTAGAGCTTCCAAAGAGATTACTTGTGCCACATTTCCGGAGCTGCTACTCTACCAAAAGTTCATCTCCCACTCAAAGCCAAAGGAGAATTCTGGAGAAGGAAGCCGTCACGCTGCATCCGAAGAAAGATCGCTTCAACCTCGCTTATGATACATCGATCCTTCATCCTCATCTTCAAAAATCTCATAGAGGGAGTTCTTGTTATTTACTTTATTTCATTATTGTAAATTTGTAATAAAATCGCCTTGTGTTGGCGACTATGTATACTTGCGCGGCTTAGGGGGTAATTTGTCGCGTGAGTTGGCGACTAGGTCTAGGAGATTAGATCTAGGGGGTGCTCGAGGTCATATCCGGGGAAGGATTTGCTAGAGCGTCTTGAGGCCATATCCGGGGAAGGATAGGCTAAAGCCAACCGGTTTGTGGGGATACAAGTCAGTATAGAAAAGGAAAAGGAATTTAATCTTGTACGCCTCCGATTTCTAGCGATATTGAAATCAAATTTATGTAAACACTTTTTATATCATACAATCATGTCTCTATTTGTGTTTACTTGATTTCTTTCATTTGACGTAAATTTTATTATTGCAAATTACTTTTTGCTAAATTGTTAATTTGATCTCATTTATTCCTAAACAATTTAGTTACTTCTTTAAAATTATAAAAAGAATTTCTATTCCCTTATTCATCCCCCCTCTAAGGGCGCCTATCTATCCAACATATGAGTACTTAAAATGTCCGTAAAAAATATGAATTAATATTCCTATTTTTATTTTGTAAAAAAATATAAGTTTTTACCTAAAAAATCAATTTATCTCTCTCTTTCTCTTCGCCCCCCCCCCCCCCCCCCCCCCCCTCCCTCATATCCCTAGGAGGGCTATAAAGATTCCTTCTCGCCCCCCCTCTCTTCTCTCTTTTTTCTCTCTCTTCATTTGATGGATGAGATCAAAAGCTTGTCACATATTGATGTGCGCGATCAAAATAATGACGATCACGCGACGGTGAATAAATATTAATGCGTGCGTGGTCGAAACAATGACGATCGCGCGAAGGTACATAATATTGATGTGTGCACGGTCGAAACAACAACAATCGCGTGACAGTAAATAAATATTAATACACACGCGATCGAAATAATGACGATCGCGCAGAGGCAATTAATATAGATGCACGTGTAGTCGAAATAACGACGATAGTGCGACTGTAAAGAATATTGATGTGCACGATCCAATAATGGCGGTCACACGTGGATGAACGATAACGATGTGCGCGATCAAAATAACAATGTCCGCGTGTCGATAAATAATATTAAGTTGTGCGGTGAGATCGATGGTGGATCTTGTGATGATTGTGCGATGGAAATAAGCAGTGGTGCTTGCAGCAAATACTTACGATGATGATGGAATCAAGCACGTCATTACATAGTTTGGATTTATTGCTGAATCATCAAATCAAGGATGCATCGCTGATTTAAATAATATTTAATAACGGCTCGATGCCTTATAGGTCATTGCCGCATCCGCCAACAATTGATGTGTATGAGACAGACAATTTCAAACTCTTGATTTGATTCAAAGATATTGACCCTAAATGTGTATAAGTTCCACGGTCGTGTGACGAAATCAATGACGATCGTGCATTGGTGGTAATCGTGAAGCTTGCGGCTACCTTCGACGGTGAAGATTCTTAGTTTGTGGAATGTCTGATCGACTTAGGGTAGAATAACTATACATATGACGTTAGCGTTACCCACTTCAAGATAATTTATCAACAACATGATGTTTGTTAAATCATGGTCCCGCTGCCAACCATATGAGGTGGCTAACCCAAATCATATTTTAGGTCTGTGAAGTGATTATGATCCCTAATATGATGTGTTTATCACACTTAAATAATACATGTATTCATAATCATTTAGTGGTTTTATGATTTGGCGGAGGTGAGGATTGTTTAGTGCTTGTTTGGGTAGAGTAGCAAGTTGTTCGCCTCAACTAGCTAGTACATTACATTGTACGTAACTCTGATTGTATGAAAATATACTGTGTGTGAATGTATGTGGCGGGTCGTCTGGCTCTGTCGGTGGCACACTCCAGAGGGTTAGGACAGCAACTCTAGGATAGTGGCATGGTCGAATGGCAGCATGCACCCTAGCCTAGTTTTTTGTTTGTGTATGTGTTAGCCACCTGAAGTTCGACCTAAGTTATGTCTCAGTTCCTTATTTATGTCGCCACTATGGGCGAAGAATGTGTACTGGCTCGGACATTTGTACGTAAGATCTTGGGATGATTGTGCTTAAATACCCTAGAAGTGGTCAAGACGTGTCACTGCCTGTGACCCTAAATGTGTATAAGTTCCACGGTCGTGTGACGAAATCAATGACGATCGTGCATTGGTGGTAATCGTGAAGCTTGCGGCTACCTTCGACGGTGAAGATTCTTAGTTTGTGGAATGTCTGATCGACTTAGGGTAGAATAACTATACATATGACGTTAGCGTTACCCGCTTCAAGATAATTTATCAACGACATGATGTCTGTTAAATCATGGTCCCGCTGCCAACCATATGAGGTGGCTAACCCAAATCATATTTTAGGTCTGTGAAGTGATTATGATCCCTAATATGATGTGTTTATCACACTTAAATAATACATGTATTCATAATCATTTAGTGGTTTTATGATTTGGCGGAGGTGAGGATTGTTTAGTGCTTGTTTGGGTAGAGTAGCAAGTTGTTCGCCTCAACTAGCTAGTACATTACATTGTACGTAACTTTGATTGTATGAAAATATACTGTGTGTGAATGTATGTGGCGGGTCGTCTGGCTCTGTCGGTGGCACACTCCAGAGGGTTAGGACAACAACTCTAGGATAGTGGCATGGTCGAATGGCAGCATGCACCATAGACTAGTTTTTTGTTTGTGTATGTGTTAGCCACCTGAAGTTCGACCTAAGTTATGTCTCAGTTCCTTATTTATGTCGCCACTATGGGCGAAGAATGTGTACTGGCTCGGACATTTGTACGTAAGATCTTGGGATGATTGTGCTTAAATACCCTAGAAGTGGTCAAGACGTGTCACTGCCACCGTTTGGCCACGATGGTGGTGCCTGTGGGCTTAGCCAAAAACGCCTCGCCTCCTTGGTTTACCGCACGCCTCATTTGCACGGCGGAAATCAGGGAGCAAGCAACTCCGCTTAGGCCTTCAAACTTGACCTCTGCTCTACCTTCACCTCACAGGGTTACCACCTTCAACTGGCAGTCGATACTAGCTCGATGCGCGGCAAGCCAGTCCATCCCTAAGATAACGTCGAATTCGGCTAGTGGCAGAATCACTGCTACCAACACGAAATCATAATCGCCAATTTGCATCACAAATGCGTCCCCTCCTCATGGTAGTCATGAAAGACCCATTCGGCATACGCACACTCAGCTCCACTTCTGCCTCTGCGGATTCAGCACCAATCTTCCGGATAAAACTTTCCGCAAGAAAAGAGTGTGACGCCCCCGTGTCGAACAACACTCGAGAGGGGTAGCCCGAAACTAGCACGAAACCTAACCACGTGCAAAAATAAACATAAAAGGCCGCAACCTACATTATAGTAACAAACGAAAACTTAAACTTTTCGTACCTGTCACCACGTCGGGTTGACGTATCGCTTCCTGTTGCCCAAGATTATAGGCTCTAGGCTGCACTGGAGGGAACCGCGAAGCACTCGACTCCGCCGCTTTCCCCTTCTCTGCAACACCGGGACCCGAACGCACCGATTGTTCCTGTCTCGGCTCTGGCTCAGCTCCGCCCTCGGTACAAAACCGACTAATGTGACCCACCTTGCCACACTGGTAACAAGTCAACGGACTTTTGAATCGAAAATATCCCGAGGGTGCGCCACTCCTCTCCCCAGTCCTATTAGGACGGGGTTTCTTCTTGTATCGGTTTCCCTCAGACTTCCACTGAGATTGGGACTGAGAAGGCTTTCCTTCTCCCTGCTTTGCGCAACACCCTTTCGTTGTTGGGTTCGCTCCAAGTCGCTCTCCAGTGTGCGAGCGGCTTCGACCAATTCATTGAATCCCGCATTCTTCAAGGCGATGAGTGGTTGCCTTAAATTTTCTCTCAACCCTTGATAGAAGAGATTATCCCTCTCTTCATCATCTGCCATGGTTGTTCCCGCATAACGACCCAAACGATTGAACTCTTGCAGATATTCATCCACTGTCTTCTCCCGCTGCACCAAATGCAGAAACTGCCGCTGCAGTGCTAACCTTGTCGAAGCTGGAATATAACGCTTTAGGAAAGCGTTCCCGAACTCCTCCATGGACGGAACACGCCCAACAAAATAGCGACCGTTATGGTTCACCCACCACAACTTCGCATCGCCCTCTAACATGAAACTCGCAAAGTGAGACTGCCTCTCAGCTGGGGTCTCAGCTGCCTTCAAGAGCTCCTGGATCCTCGAAAGCCAATCCTCGGCATCCGTTGGAGTGCCCACTCCCTTGAATGTCGGAGGGTGGAAACTCAAGAAATACTTCATGAATCGATCACCCATCGGAATAGCTCTTTCCGCTAAAGGCTCTGCTTGCCTTACTTCGACCTCCGGTGTATCCGGCGTAGCCGCCGTAGTAACAGGAGTCGCAACTTGCACTACCGGTGTAGGAACCCGTGGCATAGCTCCAGCTTGAGCCGCTACCATTGCTTCCGCTAGCATGCGACAGAAATCGGCCGGGGACATGCCCACATTCACGAGGCCCGGAGCAGTCGCACTGCTTCCCGAAGGCTCCTCTTGCCTCCTCGACGTCCCCGCATCATCGCCAACATCCTAGCATAAGCAAGGAAAAAGACTTATCAAGCTCTATTCGCAAGACTCGAACAAAGGGATACTCATGATCCCGCGCAATACTCCTATGTGGACAATCTCTAACGCGATCCAAATACACTAGACCTCGCAAGAATACGCTAACCTCTCTCTGATACCAAATTGTAACACCTCCCATGTAGTGAACATATAATATGGGTCCGGCCGGGACCCCACAGCATATAACCGCCACAGCTTCAGTATTAAAAGATGATATTAACTACCCATTCTCAAAACTCAGAGGACACAGCGGAAACAAACATTAAAACCCCAGAGATTGTCCGCAATACATAGGAGTCTGATTGGCCTTAAGGCCTTACAAAACACAGTCCAAATCACCAAACATTCAACACGACAGGACATCCCAACAAAAGGGAAAACAGTAGTTTTACCTAAACTACCTTGGCATGCAAGCCGATTACAACAAAAATGCAATAACAGAAGTGCATGAGAATAACAGTAAACACTTCGTGAGGCTTAGGCCTTTTTGGCCGGCGCGCTGGGTCCAGCCTGCAATTCTTGCCCTGCAACCAAATCACAAAGAGCGGTAAACGAGGGTCAGCTATGGCTGACCACAAACGGTGTAACAACATCCCTCATCCCGGCCGTCCTCTACCAAGACCTAAAACCCCCCAGCCAACCATCGCAGCTGTTGGATCAAATCCCAAGATTTTTGGACGGCCGAATCGTCATCCCCGTCACTTTTCGCGGAGCAGAATAAACAGTGTGCACGAGCAGCGGCGCACGGTCAGTGATCGTGCGCGGCCAACATCCCCTGATCGTGCGCTACACGATCAGCCGACCTTCAACCCTTATGAATTAACGCACGATCAAGCGCACGACCACTGGTCGTGCGCGAAGGAGGCCAGTGAGCGTGCGCGAAGAACCTGCTATGGAATTTTCAGCCTATTCGGAGCGCGACGCTACCACTCCGCCTACCTCGCTGGACTACGATTTTTGGGGTGTTACAACTCCACCCCCCTTAAAAGAATTTCGTTCTCGAAATTTCAGAATTTAAACAGGAAATTCATAAAGCATACCTGGAGCAAAAAGTTCCGGGAAATCCTCCCGCATCGCTTGCTCACGCTCCCAAGAGAATTCGTCTCGCCCGCAGTTGTCCCATCGCACCTTTACAAGTTTGACTTCCTTGTTGCGCAACTGCCGGACTTCCGAATCCTCCACGCTAACCGGACGAACCCTCGTCCCCAAATCCTCCATCACCGGCACCGTCGCCGCTTCGACTACGACGCTCGGCTCCACCAGAGCTTTCCTCAACACAGAGATGTGGAAGACATCATGTAATCCACTCAGCTCTGCGGATAACGCCAAACGATAGGCTGCTTCGCCTATACGTTCCGTAACCTCGAACGGACCCAGATACCGCGGACTCAACTTCTTGAGTCGCCGCACCCGCGAAACACCCTTGAACGGCTTGATCTTCAGGTAGACCATGTCGCCCACTGCAAACTCCACATTTCTGTGGCGCGCATTGAAATACTTCGCTTGTCGATCCTGAGCAACCTTCATGCGCTCATGAACCGTCCGCACAATCTCGCAAGCATCTTCCACCACTTGCTTCCCCAACAGCTAGTGTCTCCCACCTCCGCCCAAGACATCGGCGTTCGACACTTCCTTCCATACAAAGCTTCATAGGGCGCCATTTTGATACTCGCCTGGAAGCTATTGTTATAGGCAAACTCCACCATGAAGAGGTGGTCTTCCCAACCTTTACCAAAGTTGAGAGCACACATTCTCAACATGTCCTCCATCGTACGGTTCGTTCGCTCTGTCTGACCATCGGTCTGCGGATGGAACGCGGTACTAAACTTGAGCTTTGTACCTAAGCTCTTATGTACTAGCCTCCAGTCCTTCGAAGTGAAACGCCCATCGCGATCACTAACGATGCTCTTCGAAATCCCGTGCAACCGCACAATGTTTCGAACATAGAGCTCCACGAGCTTCTCCACGCTATCGCCCTTCTGATTCGGAATGAAGTGAGCCACCTTGGTTAGGCGATCCACTATCACCCAAATCGCATCGTTACCCTGCTGCGATCGAGGCAACCCATGTACAAAATCCATGGAGATGTCATCGAACTTCCATTCGGGAATAGGGAGAGGCTTCAAGAACCCACCGAGCCTTTGGCACTCAGCCTTCACCAAAGCACAAGTCTGACATCGGCTCACGTACTCGGCTACATCCCGCTTCATCCCAGGCCACCAAAAAGATTTCTTCATATCCGCGTACATCTTTGTACTTCCTGGATGAACGGAGTACTTCGTAAAGTGAGCTTCAAACATCAACTCCTCGCGAAGCTTGCCAAAGCGCGGAATACAGATCCTTCCGTCTCTCTTCAGAATCCCACCAACCATCTCCCAAGCCGTGCCTTCACTTTGTTGAGCCTCCAACGCCCACTGTTGGCACTCTTCATCTGTGCTCGTCGCCTCTCGGATTCGATCTGTTATGTCATACTGCATTTCCATCCAGTTCAAACGAGCCACGCCAGACTCGCCTCTTGCCACACAAGAAATATCCAGGGACTCTAGGTCTCGTATCAACCGCTCATCATGCGCCGCCATCCAATAACCTTGCCCGGAGTACTTCCTACTCAAGGCATCCACCACCACGTTGGCTTTACCCGGCGTATACTGAATCTCCACGTCGTAGTCCCCAAGGAACTCGACCCATCTACGCTGGCGCATATTCAAATCCTTCTGGTCCAGGAGATACCTCAGGCTCTTGTGATCCGTGAAGATCTCCACCTTCGCACCATAAACGTAGTGCCGCCACAATTTTAGCGCAAAAATTACCGCCGCCAACTCTAGATCATGGACGGGATAATTCCTCTCATGAGTCTTTAACTGCCTTGACCCATACGCTATCACCTTGCCATGCTGCACCAGCACGCAACCCAACCCGCAACCTGACGCATCGCTAAAATTTTGAAATCCTTCCGTCCCACTAGGAAGACTAAGGATTGGAGCAGACATCAACCTTTCCTTCAAATTCTCAAATGCACGGGCACACTCTGGTGTCCATACAAACCTTTGGTCCTTGCGAGAGTGGTGAGGGGCAACGCCATCCGCGAAAAGTTCTCCATGAACCTTCTGTAATAACCGGCTAGTCCAAGGAAGCTCCGGACTTCCGTCACGGTTCTCAATACAGGCCAATCCCTAATGGCTTTAATCTTCGCTGGATCTACTGCCACCCCATCTCCACTAATTACGTGATCCAAGAAAGCCACCTTCTCGATCCAAAACTCGCATTTTGAGAACTTAGCATAAAGCTGATTCTCCCTTAGAGTCTGCAATACCAGCCTCAAGTGAGACTCATGCTCTGCCTCTGTTTTTGAGTACACCAAAATGTCATCAATAAACACCACCACGAACGAATCTAGAAACGGTCGAAAAACCCGGTTCATCAGATCCATGAAGACAGATGGCGCGTTCGTCAATCCGAACGGCATCACCGAAAACTCGTAATGGCCATACCGAGTCCCAAACGCTGTCTTAGCGATGTCCTCTTCTCGAATCTTCAACTGGTAGTACCCCAACTTCAAGTCTAACTTGGAGTACACCACCGACCCTACTAACTGGTCGAATAAGTCGTCGATTCGCGGAATCGGATATTTATTCTTAACGGTCAATTTATTCAATTCACGGTAGTCGATACACAACCGCATACTTCCGTCTTTCTTCTTCACAAACAATACCGGCGCGCTCCATGGCGAAGAGCTGGGCCTAATGTACCCTTGCTCTAACAACTCCTGCAACTGAACCTTTAACTCGGCCAGTTCCTTCGGTGCCATCCTAAACGGAGGACGCGACACCGGCCTCGCACCCGGTACCAACTCGATTGAAAAATCGATCTCACGCTGAGGGGGTGCTCCCGGAAGCTCCTCGGGGAATACGTCCTCAAATTCTTCCACCACCGGAACTTCTCCAATGGTCAACTTTGTGGAGTGAGTCTCCAACAAAGCCAAAAACGCCTCGCCTCCTTGGTTTACCGCACACCTCATTTGCACGGCGGAAATCAGGGAGCAAGCAACTCCGCTTAGGCCTTCAAACTTGACCTATGCTCTACCTTCACCTCTCAGGGTTACCACCTTCAACTGGCAGTCGATACTAGCTCGCTGCGCGGCAAGCCAGTCCATCCCTAAGATAACGTCGAATTCGGCTAGTGGCAGAATCGCTGCTACCAACACGAAATCATAATCGCCAATTTGCATCACAATGCGTCCCCTCCTCATGGTAGTCATGAAAGACCCATTCGGCATACGCACACTCAGCTCCACTTCTGCCTCTGCGAACTCAGCACCAATCTTCCGGATAAAACTTTCCGCAAGAAAAGAGTGTGACGCCCCCGTGTCGAACAACACTCGAGAGGGGTAGCCCGAAACTAGCACGAAACCTAACCACGTGCAAAAATAAACAAAAAAGGCCGCAACCTACATTATAGTAACAAACGAAAACTTAAACTTTTCATACCTGTCACCACGTCGGGTTGACGTATCGCTTCCTGTTGCCCAAGATTATAGGCTCTAGGCTGCACTGGAGGGAACCGCGAAGCATTCGACTCCGCCGCTTTCCCCTTCTCTACAACACCGGGACCCGAACGCACCGATTGTTCCTGTCTCGGCTCTGGCTCAGCTCCGCACTCGGTACAAAACCGACTAATGTGACCCACCTTGCCACACTGGTAACAAGTCAACGGACCTTTGAATCGAAAATCTCCCGAGGGTGCGCCACTCCTCTCCCCAGTCCTATTAGGACGGGGTTTCTTCTTGTATCGGTTTCCCTCAGACTTCCACTGAGATTGGGACTGAGAAGGATTTCCTTCTCCCTGCTTTGCCGCAACACCCTTTCGCCTTTGGGTTCAGTCCAAGTCGCTCTCCAGTGTGCGAGCGGCTTCGACCAATTCATTGAATCCCGCATTCTTCCAAGGCTATGAGTGGTTGCCTTAAATTTTCTCTCAACCCTTGATAGAAGAGATTATCCCTCTCTTCATCATCTGCCATGGTCGTTCCCGCATAACGACCCAAACGAGTGAACTCTTGCAGATATTCATCCACTGTCTTCTCCCGCTGCACCAAATGCAGAAACTGCCGCTGCAGTGCTAACCTTGTCGAAGCCGGAATATAACGCTTAAGGAAAGCGTTCCCAAACTCCTCCATGGACGGAACACGCCCAACAAAATAGCGATCGTTATGGTTCACCCACCACAACTTCGCATCGCCCTCTAACATGAAACTCGCAAAGTGAGACTGCCTCTCAGCTGGGGTCTCAGCTGCCTTCAAGAGCTCCTGGATCCTCGAAAGCCAATCCTCGGCATCCGTTGGAGTGCCCACTCCCTTGAATGTCGGAGGGTGGAAACTCAAGAAATACTTCATGAATCGATCACCCATCGGAATAGCTCTTTCCGTTAAAGGCTCTGCTTGCCTTACTTCGACCTCCGGTGTATCCGGCGTAGCCGCCGGAGTAACAGGAGTCGCAACTTGCACTACCGGTGTAGGAACCCGTGGCATAGCTCCAGCTTGAGCCGCTACCATTGCTTCGGCTAGCATGCGACAGAAATCGGCCGGGGACATGCCCACATTCACGAGGCCCGGAGCAGGCGCACTGCTTCCCGAAGGCTCCTCTTGCCTCCTCGACGTCCCCGCATCGTCTCCGCCAACATCCTAGCATAAGCAAGGAAAAAGACTTATCAAGCTCTATTCGCAAGACTCGAACAAAGGGATACTCATGATCCCGCGCAATACTCCTATGCGGACAATCTCTAACGCGATCCAAATACACTAGACCTCGCAAGAATACGCTAACCTCCCTCTGATACCAAATTGTAACACCTCCCCTGTAGAGACCATATAATATGGGTCCGGCCGGGACCCCACAACATATAACCGCCACAGCTTCAGTATTAAAAGATGATATTAACTACCCATTCTCAAAACTCAGAGGACACAGCGGAAACAAACATTAAAACCCCAGAGATTGTCCACAATACATAGGAGTCTGATTGGCCTTAAGGCCTTACAAAACACAGTCCAAATCACCAAACATTCAACACGACGGGACATCCCAACAAAAGGGGAAACAGTAGTTTTACCTAAACTACCTCGGCATGCAAGCCGGTTACAACAAAAATGCAATAATAGAAGTGCATGAGAATAACAGTAAACACTTTGTGAGGCTTAGGCCTTTTTGGCCGGCGCGCTGGGTCCAGCCTGCGATTCTTGCCCTGCAACCAAATCACAAAGAGCGGTAAACGAGGGTCAGCTATGGCTGACCACAAACGGTGTAACAACATCCCTCATCCCGGCCGTCCTAGCGGACCCCGGGGAACTACTTCACCCTGCCAGTCAGCACTTCGTATGCAAATGTACATAAAATGAAACAACATAAAAATAGGTGTGAGTGTCACATACAGCATCCACGTTTCTATGTTGAGCAGATAATAAAAAGGGGCCTACCAATGCAAAATGAATGCAAACCCGGGTTTCACCCAAGGCACCCTAAAGTGTATGCATCCATCACATCATCATACATCATCATCACATCACAAACATAGGGGTACTCGTCATTTCCCCGCAAGGGCATCGTAGCCCAAGGCCAAGAGCTCTCGCTGAGACCCACCTCGCCTGGCTCGCCATGCCATCGGGCTTGTCTAACAGCTCACACGCTCGGGCCGTCAACAACACACAAGACCGATTCTGAGAATTCTGGCTAACAAAAACGTCCCAAGGCCCTGGACTTACTCTCGGGACAACGTCCACCGATTGCCTCGCCTAGCGACCGTCAACGGACTCATCCGTAGCACAGACATTCTCGTCAGTCAACAATCGAAGGGACTAATCTTATCGGGACACTCTCCACACATGAATCTCAGTCTTCACGGGATAGCCAGCCGACCACAAAAACCAATCGCGCCTTCGCACAACACTAGGCATCACAAGCCCCATATTCCGCACATTATTCCTCCGCCCTAAACCCAACGTTCGTTACCACACAAAGCTACAAGGGCATCACAACGACGAGTTCGCCGTATTCAGATTTCTAACAAAACCCCTAAAATGCGCGTAAATCAACATCACCGAATCGGACCAACGACCACAAATCCGGCTTCACCCACAATGCCTAATCCGCTAACGGAGCGGATCTTTAGTGCAAATCATGTCGGGGACGGACTCAATCAACCTGATGGTTCCTTTTGAATCAAGGCGACCCGAACCCCTCTCACTCGACGGATCCGGTGCCAAAATGAAGAAATTAAAGGGATGTCATGCACGCATCCTAAAGACCGGGAGGAGAAATGTCGTTACCTTTTGAGATCTCCTCCTAGCCATGAGAAGCTTGCAAATAAACGGTGGAGAAGAAGCGCCTCGACGCCCTCTACGCGTTGCCGGTCTCGGATCGGCGAACGGAGCTCCGAAGCTCCAGCAATGGCGGATTCCCCTTCTCCTTCCTCCTTGCCTCCTCCTCCTTTCTCCAACCTAAGAGAGAGAAATGACTTGGAAATATGAGGGTTTAACTCCTCTACCAATACCTAAAACCCCCCGGCCAACCATCGCAGCCGTTGGATCAAATCACAAGATTTTTGGACGGCCGGATCGTCATCCCCGTCACTTTTCGCGGAGCAGAATAAACAGTGCGCACGAGCAGCGGCGCACGGTCAGTGATCGTGCGCGGCCAACATCCCCTGATCGTGCGCTACACGATCAGCCGACCTTCAACCCTTGTGAATTAACGCACGATCAGGCGCACGACCACTGGTCGTGCGCGAAGGAGGCCAGTGAGCGTGCGCGAAGAACCTGCTATGGAATTTTCAGCCTATTCCGAGCGTGACGCTACCACTCCGCCTACCTCGCTGGACTAGGATTTTTGGGTGTTACACGCACTCCCCCCTCCAGGTGAGTGCTCGACGCCACCTGCACCCATACCCGCCTCACCATCTCCGATGGAGACAAAGCAAGCACGTCGACAAGGGAAGGGGCTAGCCTCAGAAGAAGGTTTGAGACTCCAAGCGCGAGTGCTTTTCAACAGCACTCCTGGGACCGGCTATCCCAGCAGAGAGGAGACAGCTTTACCTGGAAGGACCAGGAGGAAGCTAAGGAGATGGAGGAAGTGATGAAGGAGATGACCAAGGTGCATGTGGCCGAGTAAGCGCAAGGAAGCGCATTGTAATAGTATGTAATCTATTTATAATGTATCGAAAGTAGTTAAAGATAACATCTAGGTCGAGTCCTCGACTGGAGACCACTCTCCCGGGCTTGTTGATGTCGGTCGCTGGGAGGCTCGTCGGGTAGATTCATTTTAGGTCGAGTCTTTGACTGGAGACCCATCGCCCAGGCTTGTTGATGTCGGTCGCTGGGAGGCTCGTCGGGTAGATTCGTTTTAGGTCGAGTCCTCGATTGGAGACCACTCGCCCGGGCTTGTTGATGTCGGTCGCTGGGAGGCTCGTCGGGTAGATTCGTTTTAGGTCGAGTCCTCGACTGGAGACCACTCGCCTGGGCTTATTGATGCCGGTCGCTGGGAGGCTCGTCGGGTAGATTCATTTTAAGTCAAGTCCTCGACTAGAGACAACTCGCCCGGGCTTGTTGATGTCGGTCGCTGGGAGGCTCGTAGGGTAGATTCGTTTTAGGTCGAGTCCTCGACTGGAGACCACTCGCCCGGGCTTGTTGATGACGGTCGCTGGGAGGCTCGCCGGGTAGATTCGTTTTAGGTCGAGTCCTCGACTGGAGACCACTCGTCCGAGCTTGTTGATGTCAGTCGCTGGGAGGCTCGTCGGGTAGATTTATTTTAGGTCGAGTCCTCGACTGGAGACCACTCGCCCGGGCTTGTTGATGTCGGTCGCTGGGAGGCTCGTCCGGTAGATTCGTTTTAGGTCGAGTCCTCGACTGGAGACCACTCGCCCGGGCTTATTGATGCCGGTCGCTGGGAGGCTTGTCGGGTAGATTCGTTTTAGGTCGAGCCATCGACTGGAGACCACTCGCCTGGGCTTGTTGATGTCGGTCGCTGGGAGGCTCGTCGGGTAGATTCATTTTAGGTTGAGTCCTCGACTGGAGATCACTCGCCCGATCTTGTTGATGCCGGTAGCTGGGAGGCTCATCGGGTAGATTCGTTTTAGGTCGAGTCCTCGACTGGAGACCACTCGCCCGGGCTTGTTGATGACGGTCGCTCGGAGGCTCGTCGGGTTGATTTGTTTTAGGTCGAGTCCTCGACTATAGACCACTCTCCCGGGCTTGTTGATGCCGGTCGCTGGGAGGCTCGTCGGGTAGATTCATTTTAGGTCGAGTCCTCGACTGGAGACCACTCGCCTGGGCTTGTTGATGTCGGTCGCTAGGAGGATCGTCGGGTAGATTTGTTTGGGTTGGTAAGGCTCCGAGAAGAGAAGACGGTCTGGGGATGTGTTGAGTTCCTCCACCTCCAGGTGGGCTAAGCCCCTAGAAAGTGTTGAAGTTCTCCACCCTTAGTTGTTCCAGGGCAGTGCTCAGTTCCCTCCATCTCAGGTCGAGTTCCGCTCGACTAGAGATGTTGAGTTCCCTCCATCTCAGGTTGAGTTTGGCTCGACTAGAGATGTTGAGTTCCCTCCATCTCAGGTTGAGTTCGGCTCGACCAGTGATGTTGAGTTCCCTCCATCTCAGGTCGAGTTCGGCTCGACTATAGATGTTGAGTTCCATCCATCTCAGGTCGAGTTCAACTAGAGATGTTGAGTTCCCTCCATCTCAGGTTGAGTTCGGCTCGACCAGAGATGTTGAGTTCCCTCCATCTCAGGTCGAGTTCGGCTAGACTAGAGATGTTGAGTTCCCTCCATCTGAGGTCGAGTTCGGCTCGACTAGAGATGTTGAGTTCCCTCCATCTCAGGTCGAGTTCGGCTCGACTAGAGATGTTGAGTTCCCTCCATCTCAGGTTGAGTTCGGCTCGACCAGAGATGTTGAGTTCCTTCCATCTCAGGTTGAGTTCGGCTCGGCCAGAGATGTTGAGTTTCCTCCACCTCAGGTTGAGCTTAGCTCGACCTAAGATGTTGAGCTTTCTCCACCTCCCGTTGAGTTTGGCACACATGAGGGGTGTTTAGTGGAGAAAGGTCCGTTCTCCACCTCAGGTCGAGTTCAGCTCGACTAGAGGTGTTGAGTTTTTCTCCACCTCAGGTCGAATTCGGCTCGACCTAAGGTGTTGAGCTTTCTCCACCTCCCGTTGAGCTCGGCTCACAGGATGGGTGTTTAATGGAGAAAGATCTGTTCTCCACCTCAGGTCGAGTTCAACTCGACTAGAGGTATTGAGTTTTTCTCCACCTCAGGTCGAATTCGGCTTGACTAGAGGTGTTGAGCTTTCTCCACCTCCCGTTGAGCTCGGCTCACAAGAGGGATATTTAGTGGAGAAAGGTCCGTTCTCCACCTTAGGTCGAGTTCAATTCGACTAGAGGTGTTGAGTTTTTCTCCACCTCAGGTCGAATTCGGCTCAACCTAAGGTGTTGAGCTTTCTTCACCTCCCGTTGAGCTCGGCTCACAGGAGGGGTGTTTATTGGAGAAAGGTCCGTTCTCCACCTTAGGTCGAGTTCATCTCGACTAGAGGTGTTGAGTTTTCTCCACCTCAGTTCGAATTCGGCTCGACCAGAGGTGTTGAGTTTTCTCCACCTCCCGTTGAGCTCGGCTCACCGGAGGGGTGTTTAGTGGAGAAAGGTTCGTTCTCCACCTCAGGTCGAGTTCAGCTCGACTAGAGGTGTTGAGTTTTTCTCCACCTCAGGTCGAATTCGGCTCGACCAGAGGCGTTGAGCTTTCTCCACATCCCATTGAGCTCGGCTCACAGGAGGGTTGCTAAGTGGAGAAAGGTTCGCCTTCCACCTTAGGTCAAGTTCGGCTCGACTAGAGGTGTTGAGTTTTCCTCCACCTCAGGTCGAGTTTAGCTCGACCTAAGGTGTTGAGCTTTCTCCACCTCCAGTTGAGCTCGACTCACAGGAGGGTTGCTAAGTGGAGAAAGGTTCGCCCTCTGCCTCAAGTCAAGTTCAGCTGAAAAGCTCGGCAAGAGTAACCCATTGGCAGGGCCCTCCGTAGATTCCCCTAAGGCCCACCTACTCATCAAATAGGTGGGTTGGACTTTCTTTTCGAGCTTGAGGCAAGCTTGAAAAGAGCGGGGATTATGTACAACCCTCATATTTGTCGAGTTGATGTGATCCGACGCAGGTGAGATCACAATAGTGAAAGTAGTCGTGGCACGGCGAATCAACCTGTTGAAGAGGTTCGAAGCCACCCAAGGCAAAAGGAGGGGGAGGTAGGCGATTCGGTCCACTCTCCCGCTTTCCTCCAAGGCCTAGGGGGAGTGGACCAAAGGTCCACTTCCCCGGCCCTAGGGGAGGTCCACTCGCCCAGGCCTAGGGGGAGAGGGGTGAGTGGACCAAGGGTCCACTCGCCCAGTCCCAGGGGCGAGTGGACCTTCGGTCCACTCGTCTGCTCTATATGCTAAGGGAGAGGTGGATTGTTCAGGAAAGGGTGGAAGTGGACGTCTCATCTCCACTCGCCTCCCCCCTGTGCTGGACGTTCAGGTTCATTGTTGAGCTACGGATAGTAGATTTTTGGCTATCCGCAGCCCAATTTTGGCAAGTTTATAAATAGACCCCCATGGGCACCTTGGGAAGGGCTGGACTCTCCTCTCCCTCGCATGTATCTTGTGAGCAAGCACTACCCCCCCCCCCCCCCCCTCTCATCCCCCTGTCAACTAAGGTTGATGGTGAGGTGGTTCTTAGTACCCTCCGAGGTGCCCAGGCTCAGCATTGGCTTGGGAGGGGAAGTTCTATTTGAACTTCCGGGTGTGTGGTGGGACCTCCTCGCTGCAGCTTAAGGCATTCATTCTCAGACTCAAGTGTTCTTCAAGGGTAAGGCCTTTCGGTTCTCAGCAACTAGTCAAAGGTTCTAACTCGGGTCAAGTAAGGGTTAGCTGCATCCCCCCTTTCGAACGTCGAGACCAGTTCTCTGGTTTCAACACACTTATACTTTATAGCGTGCTAGCTATACTTTTATTTTCCTATTGTATATATTTATATCATCATTCGTTACAATTGCATATATATTGTTGTCACTTTCTGCAGCGTGGTATTTCTTTTTCTTTGAGCGTTAGGGCTTGGGGGGAGCGGGAAGTCCACTCAGTCTAGTTTGATTGACGCGCTCGTGCTTTATCATTTTAGGAGGAGACTTTCGTTGATGGTGATGCAATCATGCCTAGGTGCTTCTAGAGTTATGATGTGGACTCGACATGGACTCGACGTAGACTCAACATGGACTTGGCGTGAAGATAGAAGACATTATGATGATCATTGTTACCCTTAGTAATATCATCAGTCATATAGTTAGCTCGTTGTAATTTACATATTCACAACATTTTATATATCAACTTTCATCCGGCTTTGCATGTTACCTGTGAGCCCATGGATTTTCTATAGACTGTTGTACTTGGACTGTGAGGCCATCGTGCCGCTGTTGTGGCTATTTCTGTTTTGTCTTTATTTACTCATATATTTCTATGACCTACTACGTGGCTACTAGTCTTCCGTTAGTACATCTTCTGCTACTGCTTATAGCGTACCCTGGTTGGGGTGTGATGGTTGTTTGCTTATCACCATCGTCGATTCTTAGATTTAGAAGAGAATGATGGAGAGAGTTGAGACGTTCATACCTCTACTCTTTCGTTATTCCTTTCTTTGATATGGATTGGCGGTGGTGTGCAATAATATCCTCGTGGTCGTGCCTAGTTTACGAAGACAGGTCTTACAACAACACAATGTATCTTTAATCACAATGAGTTTGCAGAAAGTACGAAACACAAACTTTTATTTCATTCAAAGCTTATTTACATCTAGATACAAAGAATAATACATATGTAATAATTAACATACATGATCTCTTACTCTTCTTGATTCTTCGGCTTGAGGAATATTATGATTTTCAGGGGTAGTTGAGTTGACGTTATTCGACTCCTAACAAGTTAGCCACAACTGCGTTAGACTAAAAAGATTAAGTGAGAATTTACGTCTTTAACTGATGTACATACAGATAAATTGAAAGAGTAACAATGTGCATATACTTTTCATTGAATTAACCGTACAAGAAAAATAATTGTATAAGTGTATCTATATGTAAGTAAAACAGAACTAAAAACAATAATGTGAAATAGTAAAATAGTCCAGTTCTAAAGTTATTATGTTCATCATCAGTATATAAATGGAAATCAATTTTATTTGTTTAAATTTATAATGAGACAGTGTCGAGAGCATCAATATAACAATATCAATATCAGCATTTCGGCCCGATCCCTCAGGATCAACAACTACCAAGTTAGTACATTAATCACAAGTTAATTCTTTTCAACCGACTACTTTGGTTGTCGAAATAATTCAGTACATTTTTGCCCCCCTCGACCTTTCTCATGCATTTAAACATTGTAGTTTATTATTGTATACTTGCATTTCAATTAAAGAGAAAGTATTATTTAATTATCAATCCTCTCTGGTTTAATCGTTTCTTTGATTTCCTTACAATGTTGTCATCTTTTAGCGATTTATACTTTATTAGTGATATGATAATATTGAACTTATTTAATTTAAATGAAATCATGTGTACGCATGCAGAAAGTAATTTTTAATTTAAAAACTATGCATGTAATTAAAAGTACGATAAATAAAGTGTAAATTAAAGAAGTAATCATCACCTACATAATTTCATTTCCTTTATCACGTCATAGGTCATTGTCGCACATAATGTTCGATGTCATCCTTCGAGTTTCTGCAATTAGGCAACTATTAAGTAACTATTTCTCATGGTTGCATCTTAAATAGAGGCGATATTGACTCTAATTGGTGATAGAAGATTCTTCAGGAATGATCTCTCTCTTAGGGAGGAAATGATTTAGGTGACTTCTAAGTAAACTTAGAAAATATTTACTAATCTTTAATTCCAATACACAATTTTATGCCACCAAAACTCATTAAAAGAAGAAATCTAAAATTTGGCATGTGAATGAGAAAAGTCCCTCATTTTAAGTTATACCAACAACCAGTCATATTGAACAAATCAATCATCCCAAATTCAGCCCTCAAGAATCTTTTTCAAGAATAATAACCCGTACTAACTGGCCATATAATTCTTATCCCAATTCTAACCGTATAAGGAAATTTCAATTCCAAAACTTAGAAGAAAATTTCAAATGAATAATTATTTAGCTTTAAAGCAACAGTCGACCATGAATTCCTTAGCCTATTTTTCAGCATAAATGAAATAGGAGGGGAATAACAAGACTTACAGTGAAGAAAAGATAGTGGGAGAGGGAGGAGCAGAGCCACACAACAAATGCACGACAACACAGTTGCATGGAGAAGTTGAAGCTACTGTCGACACAACTAGTGCAGAGGAGAGATCGTATGAAGGAGAGGAGATGTAAGACCCCCCTCCCAAATTGATGGTCTGATCGGGGGATCTTATCGCACACCACCCTTTTAGCACGACGCTGAAGCGATCACGAAGGGTGAAGATACTAGCTTCTCCAACCCTCTTCCTTGAACACTCCGTTGTCACGCCTAGGGGTGATGTTAAGCGAAAGTTACTACACATCATAGAGTAGCGAAGCAGTTCTCCAGTGGAAGGCATCATTATCGAGTGCACCTTATAGTACTTAGCGGAAGAAGCAATATTATAGCGGAAGATTAACTATCACGGAAACCTCAAGCTCAAGACCTGTATGAATAATCTCAATATCTCTGCCGCATTAAATCCTATCAATCCAGGATTCATTGCCAATATATAGATACCATGCGATAGGGTACAACAAAATAGGATGCGGCTTAACGACTTATACCTGACGTAGCCTGCTCCGTGGCTTCATCTACACCTGGGTGTTGTCTCTTACCCAAATCTGGCACCGGTGTCAAGGACAAGTTATCAGAACTACGAATAGAATCCAACCCCTATTAACAACAAACATAATATAACATTTATAAGGGAGGGGATATCTGGACTCTTATTGGGTCGAGGCAGTCTTCCCATGACCACCGCCTGCGTACTCTGTATCCTCCTGCATACGGTCTCAGACCCACGTAGTTCTATTAGTTTCGCACGGGTTGCCCTCCCAGACCGTCCGTCGCGCGAGTTGCCTTAGAGTAAAACTCATCGGTCATCTGACATTCTCCCAAGGCACATTTTCCGAAGGCACATTTAATTCTCATGGGAATATTCTTCGAAGGGACAATATATTCCCGCATGGATATTTCTCGAATACACAATATATTCCCGTAGGAATATTTCTCGAGGGCACAACATATTCCCGTAAGAATATTTCTTGAAGACACAATATATTCCCGTAGGAATATTTCTCGAAGGCACAATATATTCCCGTAGGAATATTTCTTGAAGGCACAATATATTTTCGAAGGAATATATATCGAAGGCACAATATATTCCCGTAGGAATATTTTTTGAAGGCACAATATATTCCCGTAGGAATATTTTTTGAAGGCACAATATATTCCCGTAGGAATATTTCTCGAGGACACAATATATTCCCGTAGGAATATTTCTTGAAGGCACAATATATTCCCATAGGAATATTTCTCAACGGCATAATATATTCCCGTAGGAATATTTCTTGAAGGCACAATATATTCCCGAAAGAATATATATGAAGGCACAATATATTCCTGTAGGAATATTTCTCGAAGGCACAATATATTCCCGTAGGAATATTTCTCGAAGGCACAATATATTCCCATAAAAATATTTCTCGAGGACACAATATATTCTCGTCAAATCTAAATTACATCAATACATGAGTAAAACCTCAAAACATTGATTTGTCCGCGTTGCTCTACAAGCGGCGGCCAGTTCGGCGCTATTTAGGGTTGACTCTGAAGGAATGTCCAATCTTCACGCCAACTTTAAATTATAGGAATTAAAGGAGAAAAAGTCAAAACATTGATCTGTCCGCTCTACTCTACCTAGCGGCGGCCAGTTCGACACTATTTAGGGTTGACTCTGAAGTAATGCCCCATCTTTACGTCAACTTTAAATTATAGGCAATAAAGAAGGAAAAGCCAACACATTAATCTATCCTCTCTGCTCTACAAGCGGCGGCCAGTTCGACACTATTTAGGGTTGACCCTGAAGGATTACCTCATCTTCACGTCAACTCTAAATTATAGGCAATAATGCAGGAAAATCCAATCGATCTGTCTGCTCTACTCTACAAGCGGCGGCCAGTTCGACACTATTTAGAGTTGACTCTGAAGGAATGCCTCATCTCCACATTAGCTCTAAATTATAGGCAATAATGAAGAAAAAACCAAAACATCGATTTGTCCGCTCTGCTCTACAAGTGGTGGCCAGTTCAGCACTATTTAAGGTTGACTCTGAAGGAATGCCCCATCTTCACGTCAACTCTAAATTATATGCAATGATGAAGAAAAAGCAAAAACATCAATCTGTCCACTCTGCTCTACAAATGGCGTCCAGTTCGGCACTATTTAGGGTTGACTCTGAAGGAATGCCCCATTTTCACGTCAACTCTAAATTATAGGCAATAATGAAGGAAAAAACCCAAACATTGATTTGTTCGCTCTGTTCTACAAGCGGCGGCCAGTTCGGCACTATTTAGGGTTGACTCTGAAGGAATGCCTCATCTTCAGGCCAACTCTAAATTATAGACAATAATGAAGAAAAAGCCAAAACATCGATCTGTTCGCTCTGCTCTACATGCGGCGGTCAGTTCGACACTATTTATGGTTAACTCTGAAGGAATGCCCCATCTTCACGTCAACTCCAAATTATAGGCAATAATGAAGGAAAAGTCAAAACATCGCTCTGTCCACTCAGCTCTACAAGGGGCAACCAGTTCAGCACTATTTAGAGTTGACTCTGAAGGAATGCCCCATCTTTACGTCAACTCTAAATAATAGGCAATAATGAAGAAAAAGCCAAAACATTGATCTGTCTGCTCTGCTCTACAAGCGGCGGCCAGCTCGACATTATTTATGGTTGACTCTGAAGGAATGTCCATCTTCACGTCAACTCTAAATTATAGGCAATAATGAAGGAAAAGCCAAAACGTTGATCTGTCCGCTCTGCTCTATAAGCGGTGGACAGTTCGACACTATTTAGAGTTGACTCTGAATGAATACCTCATCATCACGTCAACTCTAAATTATAGGCAATAATGAAGATAAAGCCAAAACATCGATCTGTCCGCTCTGCTCTACAAGCGTCGGCCAGTTCGTCACTATTTAGGGTTGACTCTGAAGGAATGATTCATCTTCACGTCAACTCTAAATTATAGGTAATAATGAAGGAAAAGCCAAAACATCGATCTGTCCGCTCTGCTCTACAAGCGGCGACCAGTTCAACACTATTTAGGGTTGACTCTGAAGGAATGCCTCATCTTCACGTCAACTCTATATTATAGGCAATAATGAAGAAAAGCCAAAACATCGATCTGTCCGCTCTACTCTATAAGCGGCGGCTAGTTCGATACTATTTAGGGTTGACTCTGAAGGAATGCTTCATCTTCACGTCAACTCTAAATTATAGACAATAATGAAGAAAAAGCCAAAACATCGATCTGTCCGCTCTGCTCTACAAGCGGCGGCCAGTTCAACATTATTTAGAGTTGACTCTGAAGGAATGCCACATCTTCACGTTAACTCTAAATTATATGCAATAATGAAGGAAAAGCTAAAACATCGATCTGTCCGCTCTGCTCTACAAGTGGCGGCTAGTTCGGCACTATTTTGGGTTGACTCTGAAGGAATGCCTCATCTTCATGTCAACTCTAAATTATAGGCAATAATGAAGAAAAAGCCAAAACATCGATCTGTCCGCTTTGCTCTACAAACGGCGGCCAGTTCGGCACTATTTATGGTTGACTCTGAAAGAATGCCTCATAATACCCCAGGTTTCACTGAGCGCAGAGGTTAGAATGCCCAAGGCTGAGTGCAGGTTTTCTGTATCTGGGAGCTAGTGCCGGCGCTAGGTGCTAACGCTGGCGTTAGCTGCCCCGTCGAGAAGACTAGCGGTTTCGACGGTTACGTCGTGATGGATTCGTCGAGACGGTTTATCATCGAGTGGCTAGCGCTAGCGCCGACGTTAGACCTCGTCGTGTGTTGGAGTTCCATTGGGAAGTCGAGATGGATTCGTCGAGAGGTTATCGTCGAGTGGCTAGCGCTGGCGGTAGCTTACGGAACCAGATTCGTAAGTAGTGTTTTCTGGACGTCCGATCTTTTTAGATCTTGATCCAAAGGCTCAGATAGGTGCATCGTAAAGCCCTATAAATAAGGCAGAGGAGTTCTCTGAAGTATTTCAACTAATGAAAAGACCACACATTAATTTCTCAAAATAGATAAACTTTTCGATAAATCACCCAAATTTATTGGTGAGTGCACCATCACTTCACAATCACCAATAAACTATTTCAGAGTTTTTCTCTTAATATAAAACCTCTGATTTAAAAAGAACATTAGATTTTCCTGTAAATATCAGGAATGTTTAATAAATTTTAGGTAAAGTCTAGAGGGTGTGCCACTCTATAATACACAACATATAAAATTTCCAGACATTTTAATCAAGGAAATCTTTATCTTGAATTTTTAAAGTGAAAATGAATAACCCATTTAAATCTTTAAAAATAGAATAAGCTTAGCCAAATTTCCTCAAAAATTGCAGAGGGTGTATTTTGGCCCTATATATTCACTTAAATTTTCTCAAAAATTTATCACAATTGTTAGGGTCTCTGTTAAATCAAAACCACAAAATATCACTGTAAAATAATTACTAAAAATACTTATTGTCTTCCAAAAATTATAAAATTTTTACTGGGAGTAGCCCTTGCCTATGAAGACTTTTCATGTTCAAAATTTTTTCATCAGCGCCTTCTTTTACCCTCCAGAAAACAAGTATCCTTCCTGGATTATAATATATATAAAAAATGATAAAATTATAATTTTTGTAAGCGCTCCCCCTCCGCCTGTACCAAAAACCGCACCTTACGGGCCTCCCCCACAGCCGGCCGGCCATGGATCCACCCCCGGCCGACTCCTAGAGACGGGCGCACCCTCCGGCGGTGGTCCGGCGGCCTGCCGCCGCCGGCCACCGTCGGAGTTAATTTTTATGTAAAATTGGACGGGGAGAGGAAGGACGGCGGCGGCGCCGGAATGCGCCACGTTTGTGAGGTAGGGAGGAAGGAGTGGAGGAGGTTCCATCTTGTTTGGGGTCCTCCGGGATCCCTCCGGCGAAGTCGCCATGGGAGGGTGGTGGAGGTGGCGGTGGAGCTTGGTTCGTCCTCTCCGGCTCCGGCGAAACCTCAAACCAGCATGGCTGGTTTCGTTTTTTTGAAGGGGGGTCCTCCTGGAGGTGGTTGTTCCTTTCAAAGTAGGAGTTGGGGCTCAATTTATAGCCAACCAAGAGCTCCCTCTCTCTCCCTTCTTCATTCTACGCCAAGAAACTGCATGGTTGGACCAACCATGGTTGGGGGAGCAGCTGTCCATCAATGAATGATGGAGTGTAATTGCTTGGGTTATCCAATCAGAGACCACCTCTTGGATTGTGCTTGTTGATGTGAGGGGGGAAATAAAGGGGAGGGTTTGGTTAAGATTGGGTTAGCCTTAATCCTAACCTTTCATATGCCTAGGGAAGAGGGCTTGTTGATTAACCAATCAAATATAGGCATGAGGATTATGGTTTTGGGTTTGGTGGGTGGAGTGGATAAGTAAGCTTAAGTGGGTTTGTTGCGGGTCGCTCGGGTGCTCTGGTAGACCGGTCGAATTGAACCACATTAGCTCGAAAGCGAACCGAGCGCGCAAACAGTCAATTAGAGATTCATTGAGTACACTGAGACTTTTTAACGTGGAAAACCCGGAAAGGGTAAAAAATCATGCGGCCGGAGCTGTGCCGACCAAACTTCACTATCTTCTGAGAGTTTACAGTTAGGTACTTAGAAATCGAGTGCGACAGGCCGCCGCTCGTTACAATAATAGAGAGAGAGAGAGAGAGAGAGAGAGTTCTGGAGGTGACAGGTCACCTCTCAGAAAACTAAGTCTTTTTACTTCTGAGAATGGTGGAGAACAAAAGTGAGAATGCTGAGTCGCCTTTCGGGAGAACAAAAGTGAGAATGCTCAGTCGCCTTTCGGGAGAAAGGAAATCTTCAAGTCCAAGAAGGAGATCTTCGAGTCCACGAAGGAGATCTTCAAGCGCCGAAGGAGAATTCCGTGGAAATATTCAAAGGAGCTCTCCCGGGTGCAGAAGGACAGGTCCTCTCAAATGAAGGTTCTGGGCTCCTTTTATAGCTTTGGCCGGGGGTAGCCCGATAATTTCGTCGTTGTAACCACCGTAACCACCTGGCGGACGAATCATGTTTTCCGGTTCGGAGCACACGGATCGCCATTTTTCGTAAATGGCCGTCTCGCCCCTGGGCAGTTCGGGCAGCTTTGTTGAAGGCGAAAAAGGCGACAAGTCGTTCCTGCAATTTGAGAAGTTAGAAAGACAAAAAGTGAGCGTGCCCGGAATGCGAAAGTGCTCTGAGCGCGCTCAGAAGCGTTCTGAGTGCGCAACGAACTGAGAAGCAATCTAATCGAACGGAGAGGCGTCCTGAGCGCGCAACGAGCGCGAGAGCTTTGAGCGTGCAACGAACACGAGAGCGTTCTGAGTGAGCGGAGAGGCGTTCTGAGCGCGCAACGAACACGAGAGTGTTCTGAGTGAACAGAGAGGCGTTCTGAGCGCGCAACGAGCGCGGGAGCGCTCCGAGCGCGCAACGAACACGAGAGCGTTCTGAGTGAACGGAGAGGCGTACTGAGCGCGCAACGAGCGGAGAGCTCTGAGTGCGCAACGAACACGAGAGCGTTCTGAGAGCCCGGCGAATGCGAAGGCGTTCTGAGCGCGCGACGAACACGGAGGCGTTCTGAGCGCGCGGTGAACGCAGAGGCTTTCTGAGCGCGCGGTGAATGCAGAGGCGTTTGAGGCGGAATCCGGAACCCGAAGAGCGAGCGACGAGTCAGAAGAGGGGGGATTTGCCCTAACCCCACTACGGGGGAGAGTGGCTTGGCTACGCCCTAAGGGGGCACGACGCAGCCGCAACCGAGGGGGTGCGGCTTGGCTTGGTCGCACCCAAGGGGGTGCGGCTCGGCTTGGCCGCACCCAAAGGGGGTGTGGATTGGCCGCACCCCACATGAGGTGCGGCATGGTCGCACCCCACACGGGGTGCGGTTTGGCCGTACCCCCTACGATGGGGGATGCGGCTATTCGCACCCCACTAGTGGGGTGCGGGCTAATCGCACCCCAGTAGTGGGGTTTGAATATGGCGGCGCGCGACGCGTTCCGTGCATGCTCTCGCACTGGTAATTGGCGGCGGAAATGGTGGGTTCGGTTTCTCCAACTTGAGCGATCATGCGTTGACCGTTGACCCCACCTCTCTTTAGTGGAGTTTTCTCTAGACGCACCCCAAGGCCTTTATGGAGGTATAACATAAGCCCCCCAAACATTCAGAGTCCGAATTTCTGCGCGGAGGAGTTCGGCGGTTTTGATTTTTCTGTGGCAGCAATTTAGATCATCGTCATTTTCGTGTGACGTGCCGGAAGTCGACGCTCGACTCTCGACTCTAGTTGTGGGAGAAACTTTCATTTCGTCTTGATCGGCTTCGGGCTTGCTGCCCAGCGATTGCATCGGAGATTGCAGTGAGCTTGCCGCCCCGTGATTATGTCGGATATCGTGACGAGCTTGTCGTTTAGCGTTGAAGCCTGAACAGCTTGATGGCCTTTTACAAAATAACGGATGAGTCTGCGAGGGTCCAAGCCTGCGGCTTTTTTCATAGTAGAAGATATGTCCGCGCGAGTTTGAGCTCGCAGCTTTTTACATAATAAAAGATAAGTTTGCGCGAGTCTGAGATCGTGGCTTTTTACATAATGAAAGATAAGTTTTTGTCGGTGAAGAGCGTACGTATTCAAACCGTGGATGAACGTAAGTGGGGCAGACCCTTATGACATCTGAACCTTACCGCGGTGGAGAAGGGCGAACCTTCAATCGACTACAGTGGGAGATTATTGTGAGTGCACTGCTCGTAGGCAGTTGCTGTTCATTAGCGCGCTGCCTGGAGGCAGGTGCTGTTCATTAGCGCACTACCTTGAGGCAGGTGTTGTTCATTAGCGCACTGCCTTGAGGCAGGTGTTGTTCATTAGCGTGGAGGCAGGTGATGTTCATTAGCGCACTGCCTTGAGGCAGGTGCTGTTCATTAGCGCACTGTCTGGAGGCAGGTGGTGTTCATTAGCGCACTGCCTTGAGGCAGGTGCTGTTCATTAGCGCACTGTCTTGAGGCAGGTGCTCTTTATTAGCGCACTGCCTTGAGGCAGGTGCTGTTCATTAGCGCACTGCCTTGAGGCAGGTGCTGTTCATTAGCGCATTGCCTTGAGGCAGGTTCTGTTCATTAGCGCACTGCCTTGAGGCAGGTGCTGTTCATTAGTGCACTGCCTTGAGGCAGGTGTTGTTCATTAGCGCACTGCCTTGAGGCAGGTGTTGTTCATTAGCGCACTGCCTGAAGGCAGATGCTGTTTATGCAAATGGACGTCTGTACGTAGTTTCGATAGCGCAGGATATGACATGCCTGGAATGATTAACTTTAAAAATAATTAGTAGTGGCAATTTACACAAAGTTTTTACAGAAACAAAGTTGACAGAATATTTCAGTGACGCTGGTAGAGCCCCGCTGATGGGTATGAAGCTTTCTCCTGGGATGACTGCCTTAAGGGTTGCTCCCGGTCCTTCCTAGTAGGCCGCTAGCTGATCTCTTGCTAGCCGAATCGTCGCCTAGTATCGTAGGAATTTCCCCAGTAGGCCTCGTTTGACGAGACGCTCGATTTCATCCTTAAGCTTGGAGCAATTTTCCGTGTCATTTCCTTGTCCAAGATGGAACTCACAATATTTTGTCTGGTCCCCCGCATTTTTAGTGAGGGGTCTGGGCTTGCGGAGCGTCTGGTTGTCTTTGATTGCGTACAGTACGTTAACCCTGGTAGTGTTCAGGGGAGTGTAGTCCTGATGTTGGTGAGATCCTCGGTCTCGGTTGGGGTTGTCATAATGCTTGTTTTTCTTATTGGGAACTGTCTGCAGTAGCGACTCCTCTTTCTTTCTTTTCAGGCTCCCCTCGAACTGTCGGCGGTGCGCTTCAATTGCCTAATCTGCCGCTATCTAGGCCTCGACTCGCTGAACGAGGTCTGGGCAGCTAGGCACAGTTTCTCGCATCAGTGTGGAGTAGAAACCACCGGGGCGGAGCCCTCCAAGGAAGACTCCTTGCAGGAGCTCGAGGTCGACCCCCGGGATTTGTCGAGCCTCGGAGGTGACGCGTCGGAAAAAATCCTTTAGAGTTTCTCCATCGTTCTGTCGGATTCCCAAGAGATGGGAGGGATCCCGGACAATCCTACGATTGGCGATGAACTGGTCCACGAACTGCTGCGCCATTTCTGCGAAGTTGTTTATGGCCCCATCTCCCAGGGAGTGGAACCAAGTGCGCGCTTGTCCTTTCAAAGATGTCGGAAACACTTGACAGAGGAGCTGGTCGGGGCGCTGTAAATCCTCATGACGGTGGTGAAGTGATTGACATGTTCCAACGGGTCGTCCGTCCCATCGAGCGTTTCGATGTTGGGAAGCTTGAAACCGTTTGGAACTGGATGGGCCAGGACTTGTGGTGATAGCGGGGAGCCGTGATGCGCGGGACGGCGGGCGAGAGTTGCGCGTCGCCCCGCCTGGCCGTATTCTTCTGCTATCATGTCGCGTATCTCCTCTCTGTGGTTCTTTCCACTGCTCGGCCAGGGACAACTCTTCCTGGGAGACGGTGATGGTGGTCAGCTCCTGGGCCTCTGGCTGGGGCCTGGGGGAGCAGGATGGGCGGAGCTCGCTGCGCCGGAGAATTCTTCTGAGGATTCTTCCTCTCGAACGGCCTCCTCGTTCGGGGCATGACTCGGAGCTGGGGGCGGCAGAACGTTCAACGCTGGCGGTTGAACGGGAACTTGAGGAGCCCCGAGATTTCTTACAAGAGCCAGCATCTCGGCTTGTTGTTCTTCCATCTGTCGCATGCGCCCTTCCAGTACTGTTGCGGGCGCAGGCGCTGCCTCTTCTGCGAGAGGCGCATTGATAAGCGAGTGGGAGGGAGCTGGGTCGACGTGCCCCTCCGGGACTGATCCTTCAGTGGTGCGAGCACTTCTTCTCGCCATTGCAATTGACGGCTAGTGCTTCTTCTAGTGAGTCTTTGCGGAATTTTGGGAACTCGATTCCCATAGACGCCGCCAAACTGTTGCGGGTCGCTCAGATGCTCTGGTAGACCGATCGAATTGAACCATCTTAGCTCAGAAGCGAACCGAGAGCGCAAACAGTCAATTAGAGATTCGTTGAGTACACTGAGACTTTTTAACGTGGAAAACCCGAAAAGGGTAAAAAACCACGCGGCCGGAACTGTGCCGACCAAACTTCACTATCTTCTGAGAGTTTACAGTTAGATACTTAGAAATCGAGCGCGACAGGCCACCGCTCGTTACAATAATAGAGAGAGAGAGAGTTCTGGAGGTGACAGACCACCTCTCAGAAAACTAAGTCTTTTTCCTTCAGAGAATGGTGGAGAACAAAAGTGAGAATGCTGAGTCGTCTTTCGGGAGAACAAAAGTGAGAATGCTCAGTCGCCTTTCGGGAGAAAGGAAATCTTCAAGTCCACGAAGGAGATCTTCGAGTCCGCAAAGGAGATCTTCAAGCGCCGAAGGAGAATTCCGTGGAAATCATCAAAGGAGCTCTCCCGGGTGCAGAAGGTCAGGTCCTCTCAAATGAAGGTTCTGGGCTCCTTTTATAGCTTTGGCCGGGGGTAGCCCGCTAATATAGCCGTTGTAACCACCGTAACCACCTGGCGGACGAATCACGTTTTCCGGTTCAGAGCACATGGATCGCCATTTTTCATAAATGACCGTCTCGCCCCTGGGCAGTTCGGGCGGCTTTGTTGAAGGCGAAAAAGGCGACAAGTCGTTCCTGCAATCTGAGAAGTTAGAAAGACAAAAATTGAGCATGCCCGGAATGTGAAAGTGCTCTGAGCACGCTCAGAACCGTTCTGAGCGCGCAACGAACGAAGAAGCAATTTGAGTGAACGGAGAGGCGTTCTGAGCGCGCAACGAGCGCGAGAGCTCTGAGCGCGCAATGAACACGAGAGCGTTCTGAGCGCGCGGCGAACGCGGAGGCGTTCTGAGCGCGCGGCGAACGCGGAGGCGTTCTGAGCGCGCGGTGAACGCGGAGGCGTTCTGAGCGTGCGGCGAACGCGGAGGCGTTCTCAGCGCGCGGCGAACGCGGAGGCGTTCTAAGCGCGCGGTGAACGCGCAGGCGTTCGAGGCGGAATCTGGAACCCGAAGAGCGGGCGGCGAGTCAGAAGAGGGGGGATTTGCCCTAATCCACTACGGGGGAGAGTGGCTTGGCCGCGCCCTAAGGGGGGCACAGCGCAGCCGCACCCGAGGGGGTGCAGCTTGGCTTGGCCGCACCCCAAGGGGGTGCGTCCGGGCCTCACCCAAGGGGGTGCGGCTCGGCTTGGCCACACCCAAGGGGGTGCGGCTCGGCTTGGCCGCACCCAAAGGGGGTGCAGCTTGGCCGCACCCCACGCGGGGTGCGGTTTGGCCGTACCCCCTACTATGGGGGTGCGACTATTCGCACCCCCACTAGTGGGGTGCGGGCTAATCGCACCCCAGTAGTGGGGTTTGACTATGGCGACGCGTTCCGTGCGTGCTCTCGCACTGGCGATTGGCGGCGGAAATGGTGGGTTCGGTTTCTCCAACTCGAGCGATCATGCGTTGACCGTTGACCTCACCTCTCTTTAGTGGAGTTTTCTCTAGACGCACCCCAAGGCCTTTATGAATGTATAACAGGGTTCTTAATAAAATTCATGAAAACTACTCTTTTGAGGAGGGTTAACCAAAGTCAACTATGAGTGGGTCCCCCATACGGGTCAAAGTCAATATAAGTCGGAGTCATCGAGTGTCGAGTCAATATTAATGTGACGGGCTTGAAATCCAGTGTTCACGTACATCGAGGTTTCACATAATTTTATGAGCAATAATTTTATTTACTTGACTAAACGGCGTCGGAACTAAGCGAAATGAATTCTGTTGCACTCGTATCGTCCATACGAGTCCAACACAACTGACAAAATTTAATTCGGAGCACGCTAGCTCAACATTTGAAAATGACGTTGTTGTGACGCTCGATATTACTCAAAATAGTCGTTTTCTCGAAACGACCTCGGATTGCAACGAAACGAGCTCGTTGCACTCGTATTGACCATACGAGTCTAACACAACTGACGGAATTCAATTCGGAGTACGTATGCTTACTATACTAAAATAGCTTCGTCGTGACGTGCTACAGTACTCAAAATAGTCATTTTCACCGAATGACCTCGGATTAGAACATAACGAGTTCTGTTGCACTCGTATCGACCATACAAGTTTAACGCAACTGACGAAGGTCAATTCAGAGCGTGTATGCTCACTATACTAAAATAAGTATTGTGGTGAAACACAATGCTACCCAGAACAATCATTTCTCTAAAAGACCACCATTTTGGGGTGAAGGTCGGGTCGTGATTTTCTACGACCCGCCCTAACCTCTTCCAAAGGTTCAATTGAACCGGTTAGACCCCTTTTTGAAGTTGGATGTTACAGGAGATCTCATCCGCTTTATGTGTAGACCAACACATTCCATAGACTCATCTTGGTTCGTTGAAACAGGCAACATCAGTAGCGGAGAGAACCTCTGAAGTAGGTTGCAGACATCTGCTTCGTTCAGGACCGATCTTCTGAAGGAACATCTTCCTCGACAAGTATCCTTGTTTTCACCACTCCTGCATCTCTGCGTGACTAAGTGGACACTCATTTGGATCTGCCTCCAATAAGGGAGAAAATGATCATCATCTCAGGCCTCTGCGGGTGAGGAGGAAAAGCCAGAAGCCCTCCTGACAGATTGTTGTGGACTCGCCCTAGTGTCCACAACAACTGTAACGCCCCTGGTTTTTTGTTGAGTATTTGCGTGCCCGCTGTGATGTAATTTTGGTGTAAGGGCGTTATGTCGACTCGTCGGGGTTAGTTTTGAGCCTTAACTTAAATAATGGATTTAATTTAGGTCGTGCGTGCGAGATTTCGCAACATTCCGAGTTAAAAGGGAAAACTCGGGGGATTCTTGAGTAATTATTAAGTTTTCAACTTCGGGAATTTTGATCTCGAGTTTGGCTCGTCGGAATTGAATTCTGACTTCGTCGTTGGATTCGTAGCGCCGATTTTCAGTTAAGGAGTGAATTTTGTGAAAATCCGAGGTGATTTAGGCTTCGTTTGGGGGGACTTATTTTCACCGGTCAAGCGGTTACGACCGCATGAACCGGACCTTAATTAAGGTCCGGTTCATGCGGTCGTAACCGCTTGACCGGTGAAAATAAGCCCTCCCAAACGAAGCCTTAGTCTCCCTCGTAATTTAAATAGAATGAGAGATTTATTAATTTATTTAAACAAGGAATTCGGGTTTTCATATAAATACCTAAATTTATAAACCCTATTCTTCTTCTTCTTCTTCTCCAAAGAGCCGAACTAGAATTCTTATGAGAACGAGAGAGGCGTGTCGAGAACTTCTTCCGGTCAGCGATTCGAGAGCTGTAGTAGACGGAATCGTAAACAGAGAGTAAAATCAGAAAGCTCTCGGCAAGACCTTCGTTCTAGTGGTAAGTTTTCCCTGTTTCTTGGGGTTTTTGGAGTCAAGGTAGTGACCTAACTCCACTTTTTGGCCCGGAAGGTTTCATGTTTTTGTGCTCGGGTGAGTTCTTGGCCGATCCATAGCTTTTGAAACAGAGAAATTCGAGTTGGAAGGTTTAAGGCAAGTGTCAGCTCCCCCTTCTTTCTTGTTGTTGAATTGTGGTTTTCTTGCTTTGAGTTCTGGTCCCGTTGTTTAGCTCATGATTTTGAGTGTTTTACCTTGAAGGTTAAACTCCTGAACTCCTTTGATCTTCTCCCCAATGTCTAATTTTTCCCTTAGAAGAATTTCTGCAGTTTCAAGTTACTGTTAGAGATTTTTGTCTCTCCTCGAGAGATCCATTAGTTCTCAAGAAGGCCTAATGTTCACCTCTGCTGATTTCTCGAGAAACCTTTCTGCTTCTCGAGAAGAGTCTGTCTACCGCTCCTTCAGTTTCCCGAGAAGACCCTTCTGTTTCTCGAGTAAAGTCCGATCTGCGCCTGATTTCTCGAGAAGGGCCAACCTTCTCGAGAAAAGGCCAGCTGATTTCTCGAGAAGGGCCAGCCTTCTCGAGAAAAGGCCAGCTGATGGCCCTTCTCGAGAAAAGGCCAGCTAATTTCTCGAGAAGGGACAACCTTCTCGAGAAAAGGCCAGTTGATTTCTCGAAAAGGGCCAGCCTTCTCGAGAAAAGGCCAGTCCAGTTCTCGAGAAGGACCAGCCTTCTCGAGAAATCCCAATTTGCCTCTCCTGGTTGTTTCTCGAAGAATTTACCTGTATGATCCTATCCTCCCCGTGAAACCCTAGGTCCTAGTCCCAAGTTCTTGATCTGTAACATCCCCCAAACAGCTAGACCCCTAGAGTGGTTTTGTCATGACTAGGTCATGGCAAAACCCTAGGAAGCTTGAAGAGATCACTTGGCCTTAGGCTTGAAGGAGAAGAGCATCTTGGTCTGCAAATAGCAATTTCCAGTTACCAAGCTTAGAGTTGGACTTTAGGGCATCACCTTGACCCTTTTACCCCACCATGACACACCTAACCCTTTGGAGGGTCCCTTAGAGCATCTAGGACCCATTGGGGTCAACCAAAGAGGCCAAATTTGACCAAAGTCAACCCTAACCTTAAATTGGTCAAAATAGCCTAATTAGGGTCATTTGACCTCCACCTTGCCAAATTGACCCTACCTAGACCTTCCTAACCCTTAAGAGAGACCAATAGGTCACTACCCACCCATTGGGGTCAACCCAAATGGTCAAATTGACCAAAGTCAACACTAGCCCTATTTTGGTCAAACCAACACCTTTTGGATTAATTGGCCCAATTGGGGCACCACCATGACTCAACCAACTTTGTGTGGTGTCAAGGGACTCAAGACACACCACTTGGACTACTCAACCCATCAGTTGACCAAGTCAACACCTCAAGTCAACACTTGGTCAACCTTGCCCAAAAAGAGGGGAAAATGCTAACTCAAGCCCAATCCACTTGGGCTAGGCCTAATTGGAGTAGTCAATTAGCTTAGGAGTCTGATAACTACCAAGAGTTACCACTCAATTTCTGGAAATGATGAGTAGGAGAGAGAAAGTGCAATTTCCCCCTTAATGAAGAGAGAGAAAGAGGAAAAAAGAAGGAAAGTTAATGGTGGGAGGCCATGGGTCACTCCATTTATTTTCCCAAGCCCCTCCATTCATCTTCCATGATGCTTGGGAGGAGTTTCCCCATAAATTCCAGACAGCCACCATCAATGGAGGAGCCCAACCATCATGGCCGAAATATATTCTCCTCAAATTCCCCCTATACAGCCCCCCATTCTCAAATCTAACTCCACCATTAACTTCAAAAGGTGGATGGCAGTCGAAATCATATATTGGATCGAAGGTTTTGGTGGAGAATGGAGAGATCGGGCAAGCTTGTCGGAGAAGGGAAAAGCCATGGCCGAACACCTCCGGCATCGTCGTCGGGCTCCAAGAAGGTCTGGTTCTTCTCCTCTTCTCTAGTGGATAGATCTACATCTATTGCTTGCAAGCTTTAAGGCCAATTGACCCTAGATCGTGTGAGCCGAAAACTCCATTTTTTGGAGCTTTTTCCTCTTGTCTAAACCCCCATTTCCAGCCACCACCGGCCGGCCAAGACCTCCCATCGCCGGCCACCACCTCAAGGAAGGCGGTGGTGGCATTGGTCGGTCGGGGAGGGGCGTGGGTGGCCGGGAAAACCACTTCCAAAACCGCCCAGGTCGGAGCAATCTCAGCCGTCGGCTGGAGGAGGAAGACAACCCGATGCCCTCAATTTCTGCTTTAAGATTCGTGCAGCAGTTTTTATATTAATGCGTTATTATTCCTATATTTCTTTCCCTTTACTGACAGCAGTTAGAATTAATTATTAAAAATACTTAGGCCCCTCTACAGAAAAAGTGGTCAACACCAAAGTTGTAGCCCTTTGAGTCTACTTTATTTTAAAATTAATTTCACCCCAAAAGGAGTTCTGTATCTCCCTGTAGGTCCATTTTGGTGGGGCTGGTCCTTAGTGTAGTACAACCACCATTTCTTGAATAACTTTTGATTGGGAAATGGTATGGACTTGAGATTTGAAACATAGTCTACTTGTAGTCTTGTACCTACACACACATCATATCCAAAGATGGGAATTTTAGGAGAACATTTTTCTAAGGTTTTTGTAATAATTTCATAAATCATATATTAATTAATTATTGGGTCAAATGACCTTCAATGCCCTCCAAATTTTGGTGGGTACTTCTTAGGGTCATCACATGACCCTGGTAAAAATTTCAGCCCAATTGGGACTGATTTAGTTTGGAAATTGGTTAACCTAAGTTGGGTCTAATTAGGTCAAAGTTAGGGTATGGTGCTTACCTTGGGGTATGGTGGTCAAAACTCATCACCATGTAGTGAAACCTTGGTAACTGGTTTAGGATCACCTAAATAATCCCCATGAGTGGTTTGGGGTTGTGTAGAGGTGGATAAGCCCTAGAATACTAGTTTTATTCCTAGGTGTGCATTTGGAACCTTGTGAAGGCCATGTTGTCAAAAGTCTCTGGTTGGTTATGAAACTTGGTGGATAGATTTATATGGTGTAAATAGGCACTGGGTAATTTTATAAGAATTTTAGGAGCCAATATTCCCTTTGATTTAGGACTTAACCCCTTTAGGAAACTTCTTATAAGAAACATTTACATGCTTAAAAAGTCTTGGATGATGGTGAGACCCTGGTAATTTTTGTGAATTTTATTAAATGATTTAATCAGTACTTCCTTCACAAGGCACTTGTTTTGATTTAGACTTAAGAAAAATATTTGAGGGTCCAAAACTCATTGTTAAATTGTGCAATTTGGTGATAGGACCTTTCAGAGCATTAGAAAGCTCTGTGAATTTTTATAAAATTTTTGAAGACTTAAACAGGTAGGCTACTTCATAATTTATTTAATTTGAGGTTTTCTGAAAGTATTTATTTAAGTAAGACAATGATTCCCTTAAATCCTGAAACTTAGTCAGTAGCCTTTTTCTGATAAATACAAGAGTTTGGTAATTTTCCCAGAATTTTAGTGTTGAGCTTTTTGGTGGTTCCTTCATAAAACTACAATTTTGGACAGATGTTAAATAATTAAATTAGAGGACAATTTCTTAATGTAAAAATATGATATGTTGTTTATGATGTTATTTAGTCACCATAGATTTATCATAATTTTTGGAGAGCCGTATAATAAGATTTACTTACACTTCATGTTCATTTTCATACTTGGCAGATGTTTGGAGAAATTAAAATAAATATTAATTAATTAGGGAAAAATATGATTCTCTGGAATTAGTCTTATAACATCATGATAGACCTCCAGTAAATAGCTTGGGTCAGTTGGATGAATATTTGGAGTATCTCTAGTTGTGAGCGTCATATAACTCATTTGGTCTGCGTATAGTAAAACTGTGAAATTTGAGAATCAAGTGGATCCTTAGGAGGGATGGGAGGTAAGTGGTTTACCTAGTTTAGTTGAGAAGGTATGATGGTCAACAAGAAGGATTATAGATGGTGAAGGTGTGCTTGGTGAGTTAGAGGTAAGTTGCACTCGGGGTCGACAAAAGATCGTCTTGGAAAGTCATAAGTCACTTAGGGTTAATCCAAGAGTAACGACGAGGAGGGTATCCTTACGGGTAGATACCAACAACACTAAGTATCTTGAGAAAGGGAGCATTGGGGTGGCATCCCATTTTGGTTCCTAGTACCGTAGCGAGCCCCTCACAGGGTAATCCTCGGGAAGTCCAAGATTAACCATAAATTATAGGGATAAGTTGATGTACAAGATTAACTTAATAATACGCACACCCACACCCCGTAGTTACGGGAGGTTAGTTGGTTTGGTTGTACGAGCGGTAGGCTCGGTGGTTGAAGCAGCAGACTAGTTAGTTCGGTGAGCTTGTGACTCAGTAATGCTTGTTGGTACGGACGGGTTGGTCCGGCGAGTCGTTGGCTCGGAAGGTTATAGTGACAGGCGGGTTAGCCCGGGGAGCCTATGGCTCGGAGATAGGTAGTAGAACATGTTGCATGTGCATGAAGGTAGTGGGTCTCCGGTATTGGACGGTCGTTCACACCGACGTCAATACGTTGACTCGGCAAGTGTGGAATTTGCACTTAGCCTTGAAAGTCTGGTGGTCCAGCCAGTAAGAGTACGCATATGCTCCGCGATTTTGCGTTGAGGCGTACGATAGGTCTAGGTAGGGTAGTGTGAATACCAACCTAGAGGTGGGCGAGGCCCAACCCACCGCTTCTGTTTGCCACTACGGGAGTATCCTGGGAGTCTTGCTAGCTCCAAAAAGGGGAAACTAAAGGTCTATGCGCATAGAGTCGAAGTGTGTGAGTTGCACTTGTATGAACATAGCATAAACTGCATAACTCTCCATGCCATGGCATAAACATTGCATTTCAACCCCTACCCCTATCGTATAAATCGGTTATGGGACTTCTTATACGATAGGCCTTGCTAAACGACCCCTTGATCTATAGGTTTGTATGAGCATTCCTATAAATCAATAGTTACTTTTCTATTATATCTGTCTTTACTTACTCTTTACCTGCTCTTACTATGCTCTTTACTGCTTAGATTACTTATGTACACATGTGCAGTGTAGAAACATTTCATGTACCATTGTCACCTGCTCTTTGTTATACCACTTGCTGTCCTCCGCTTCATCCTCCCGCACGGTGCCTAGGAGCTATTGGGGGTGGGGTGGGGAACATAAGGCTTAGTCTTTTTGACTAACGGTCGGTGGACCATATCATTTTAGGGGATCGAGGAGACGCAACAACACCCGAGGCCGATGCAGACGGAGGCAGGCCAATGCAGTACAGGAGCACAGGATTCAGGATCAGTGAGTGATTAGGAGTTAGCTTCCGCGAGTGATCTTGTAGTGAGGATATGATGTACTGGGCACGCGCCCTTTATTATTGTAACCTATGTTATCTTTTATTCAGTTATATCATGTGGACATTTATATTTCATGTTGATTATGTGGACTTGTCTTCTTTACTGCACTTTTCTTTGTGATCGATTTGGCCGGCAGGATCGGTGTTTTGTAGTGGTGACCTTCCCGAGTGAAGGTGTCACTGCAAAGCGGCGGTTCTGGGCCTAAGACCCGGGGTTTGAAAAGAAAAAAAATGGGGTCTTACATGATCTATGCCTTAGACTCCTCCTCCCTCATGAAATCTTGTGTCTTCTAAAGTGTACAGGGATGTTGCCAATGTCTTTACTGTGCCCTCATTCAGGAATCCCTCCTGCCTGAGTTCTTATACCTGCATTGGTTATGTAATTTCTGAGTTTTCTTTTATGAACGTTTTGAGCGGTGTTCTCCTCATCTGTGACCTTATCCTTAGGGTTTTTCTGGCGCTGTTCCTCAGGCTAAGTCTCGTGTGATAAATAAAATTAATTAATGAGAACTATTGTCTTTAGCCTTGCACGGTGGCCATTACAAGGACATGAACAGTAGGCTTGGCCTGTGGTCTTGTGGGTCGTGTTTGGGGATAGTGGGGAATTTTTGTAGCCTTGCACGGTGGCCATTCTAAGGGGCGTGAATATCAGGCTTGGTTTGTGGTCCTGTGGGCCGTGTTTGGGTGGCAGTGGATAAAGGACCACCACCTGGTATTGGGCTTTGGGTAGGCAGAGGATAAAGGACTGTCACCCATTTAATTTGAGTTGATCAGTCTCTTAATTAGAACTAACATGATTAATGAATCTGTTTGTATTTCTAAAGGTAATTGTGCACTCAGTGCGTTGTTTAACTCTATGTTTTGGGGCTCCTTTTTCTGTAAGTTTGGCTTAGGTTGGTACCCCTTTTGTCTTTTTATTACCTTGTTTCGCAGGACTTCTATGTCTTTCTGCTACTTGTACTTTCCTTCCTGAGGCATTCTTATTTTATTGAATGCCTCAGGTTCAGAGCCGTAGCGGTTAGAGGTGTAGCTTGGAGACCTTGGGAGTTGTAGCTGCTGTCTTACCCCGCTGCTGCGAGGTAGTGGTAGTTTGTTTTCTTCTTGTGTTCAGACTTGCTAATTTGAGGCCAATGGGTTGGTGTCAGGTCGTTGACGCCCATTGTGACTCTTTTTTGTTACATTGTAGCTTACTTGCTAGTTATTGCCACTACTTTTCAATCTCGTGTGTCTTGCTCTCTGGGAATGATTTATGCCTAGGTGCATTATAGTTATAAAATGATTTTTTTCCTTTCATCCTCATTGCATCGTTTATAAATGAAATCCTCGTCTTTAAAAACACATAAAAGTATTTTCTATACTTACACTAAGCCAAGATAAATGAATATCATCTCTTTGTGCCAATCTTGTTCACGTGCATATAGGATATTAATTGAACTAAACCAAGTATTTTTCCGCTGCAAATACATATATATTTTCTTCTGTGGACGAGTTGATCCACGAACTGAGACACAGTTCTTACCCCAAACCTAATACGTGATTTCAAGTATTGAGTCATCAAACTTGTTTTGTATTAAATAAGAGATAGGTTCCCGCCTGAGCGTCTGCAGTTGTCTCCTGCATGACATGGCATCATGATGCGTATTTTCTCTTACTCTGATGTTCCTAATTGCTGAGAAAATGCGGGTTGTGACAATAGCTCCTGTACCAATCGCTTCACATTTTTCTAAGATCTTCGCAACGTCCTCTCTAAACTGAGCCAAAGTAATGGTCCCAGCTCGTCAACCATTTTGCCTTGTGCATCGACCTTAAGTTGTGCACTCTCATCCACAGCATCCTCCTGTGCCTTTTTAGTATCCCACTGCGTCTTATCAGCAGTCACTCGATCTCGAGCCTCTTTCTTCAACCATAATTTCTTAGCATCCCTTTGTGCCCTCTCAGCATCTGCTCGCTCTTGAGCCTCTTTATCCAACCACAACATCTCTGCAACTTCATATTCCTCCTCGTCATCCTGTAGACCAGCCCTCCTAACTGCATTCTCGACAACACCTACGACTGTAATGACGTCAGCTGCAACATCTTCCGCTGGTTGAGTTCCGGATAAATCCTCTGCTGGTAGAGTCCTCCCAGACTCATCTTCATCCAAATAGATGACTTCGGTTATAAGTCCTTTCCCCTACCCTTAGCGCCAAAATGCTTGTGTCTCTTCTTGGTCGTCTCCTTCTTGAAGACCCTTTTTCTTCTTTTTTGCCAGAAGAAGCAGTTGGGATTGTCTCCGTCTCCTGAGGTGTTCCCTGTCCACTTGGATCCTTGTGCGCGAGCTCATCAAAAGCATCTTTTTTGATCTCTTCCTTCTTCAAGTACTCATTAAGCATCTTGTCGTCAAATTCAGATGGAGTAGCCGTGGTTTTCAGTTCTGGATGAGGAGAAGCCGGTGTGTCCACGACGTTCACCTCTGATGAGACCTTTGGAGTCTCGGGAATAGCGGTTTTAGTCGAGGAACTGCTCATTTCTTTTCGCTCTATCGAAGTAGCAACAACTGCATGTGCTTTGGAGGTGCCCATCGCGTCTTTCCTCTCTTGCTTCTTGCGAGGGGAGGAGCAGTTTTTAGTTCTCTTCGCCAGCATATTCAACATCTCAATATTACGAGCAGCCATCCGTACGTTGGAGAGTGTAACCGCAGCAAGGAAGGAGGGAGACATCATAAAAATAGAGCTTCCTCAAAATGGCTATTTATTGAATCTCGGGAGCATTTGTGTGATCGCAGTATTCGCGGTTACCTCTTTACTTTTTTGAAGTCCGCACAGACTTAAAAAAGTGCGGGGATTATGTTAACCCAAAATTATGCGACATTGTCAAGAGCAAAGAGCCAGTCAGCGTCAAGGATTTGCGGTGGTTACTCCTTCTATGACACCACCATCTGTCTCCTAGCCAGCCAGTTCGGACGGTTACAACTTATATAACCGCACTCTCTTTTGCAGCAGAAATGTAACCTCTCATCCATGCTCGACTCTCCTGTACTCCGGGCATCCCGTAATTTAGAGTTTGCTCATTCTGGCAAGTCTCCATTAGTATAAATAGTGGAGCACAGTACCCAGAAAGGCGCTGGACTTGAGCCAAAATCACCATGTTGGCGCGGACTCAATCCCCGTCTCTCTTTGGCAACTGGAGCTTTCTGTTGACCAATTGATGTCACTTTGTAATTGAAACCTCTTTAACTGGTAATAAAATCACATGTAATTATGGTCGTCGTTCGCGACAATCTTCTTCCTCTCTCTCTCTCTCTTCTACTCCTTTCAGCTCTTAGTGACAAGTACCAAGTCACTTGCAGTTCTTGTTTTCCCCGCTTTTTGGTAATTTGTCGTTGAGTGTGGAGGTTGTGGACGTTTTTTGCCTCAACGATATATAAGATTTCACATATCTTTCTATAAATTTAGAGGTGTCACATATATTTTACTTTAATTATTATTAGTCTAATATAAAAGTACAGTTAAAAATTAAAATATATTTTTAAATAGGATGAGACTTCTCCAACCACCAATTTGAGAGTACTTTCACCATCAAATTGTGCACAAAAATATTTTATCATCATCAAATATTATGAGCATGGGGGACATCATGCCCTTGACTTTTGTTATCATATAATGTACATATAAATAAAAATATAACTATAAATATACATACAAGAATATAACAATTTAGTGTTGATCATTAAATTCATCAAAGTATTCCAATAAATTTTACTTTTATAATTAATTATTTCTATTAAATCCGAAATACAATTGTTGCGGTCACTCAATGCTCTCGCCGATAGATGAAGTTCAATCGTCCTACCTCAAGAAAGAGTCGAATGCGAAATAAGTCAAAAGAAATCGACAACAATGTTTTTTACGTGGAAAACCGCCGCAGTGATGAAAACCCACAGGACCGAGCCCAGTTCTGCAAAATCCAATGGTAAAGCGTTCAATGTAGAGTTATAATTCCTTCAAGGGTGACAAACCACCTCTTGTTTTACAACAATTCCTGCGAGCACCATACGAAAGACACACTTGATTTAGCTTAGCTCTTTGCGGGAGCCGCCGCGTGGAGCCGCAAAGTTTCTCTTTGTGTGCAACTTGATGTAATTTGCAGTGGGAGTTGCTTGTGTAAGAAACTTAGGATATCTCTAAAATCTTTTTTTGTCCCCTTCAAATGAAAGAGTGAACCCCCTTTTATTGTTTTAATGGGGCGTTTTAGAGAATTTCATCTTTATGACGAATAGGATCGTTTAGATTGTGTTCCCTAGATCATCAATCTTGACGGTCGGAGACTTTTGCCCCTTGGACTGACCTGGACGGACTGCGCAGGTTCGCCAATCCTTTGTACATGGGGAACATGAGAGTCTTTCCTTGGATTCAAAGAGGAGCCCGACTTGGTCCACCAACTCGTCCTTTTCCTCATTAGCTGCATCCACGATATGGGAGGAGCTGCAATCTTCTCCTAGTCGTGTATTCACCCGGGGTTTGTTCACCTCAACATTAAGTGCTTCAGTCTCGAAGAGCTCCAAAGGATCCTTGCAAATGCCTTCTATCCATTTTAGGAAGCTTGAGGAGGTAGGAGATGGTTAGGGGTTGAAACCGTAGTCTTCTGGGCGAAAAACGAGGAAGACGACGCTCTCGGTGCGGTCGATCCTGCTGAAATCGAGAGCATCGACTGTATAAAAAAATAGGGTGCACGCGCGTGCGACACAAAATGCACGCACGTGCATATCATAAACAACTACAGAAAATTGGGCGCCAAGGTCGCGCACGTGCATTTGCACGTACCCATACGGGCATGCGGAAATTCCGCACGCCTAAATTCGGAATGACCCAAACTTGCCAGAATTAGGAAAAAGACTGTACACGCGCAATTGCACGTGCGTGCACGCGCATGCGAAAGTCCGCAAGCGCAAATTCGGATGGCAGAAAATAAATTTTTGTTAAGGGGGAAGGAGGCGCATGCGCGTGTGAAAATTATGCATGGGCGTGCGTAAGTCAAAGTGAACATAACATCCCCAGGATTACGCACAAAATTCCACACCTACAATAAGAGTACATCCACACAGTCTAGATGCAATATATATATATTAATATGAGCAATAATTATACACATCTATCACAAAAACAGATGAAAACGATAAAGTAAATCAACTTAAAATTTAATAAAAAACATAGAAAAGGAGAATGAAATATAAAAAAATAAAATGAGATGCCCTAATATAAATTATGAGTGTTGTTAAGTGCAAATTTATTATGGCTAGGTGCAAACCGCCTAAAAAATACACAATAATAAATCTGATTAAAATAATCAAAAAGCTCTTATGGCTAGGTACAAACCAAATGACTTTTTCTCCCCAGTTCCCCCTCTCGTGGAAATTGCCAGCCCCGGTAAACACCGACCGCCTCCCCCCTCCACGTCTCCGCATAGAAGACATCTCCGGCGGAAGAAGGCCCCTCGGCGGCCGACGAATCCTCCAATAACATCCCCGACGAAGACCGACGAGTCCTGAAGCATCGGAAGCGTCAACCCAACAGTAGGAGGCGGGAGCGGGCTACTGCTCGCCCGCTGGAACGCAGGAAAGTGCATGCTCGAACGCCGAAGTAGAAGATGGACCGGTATAGTTGTCCCTGGAGATCGCTCGCGACTTCCTAAGCTGCTGCTGGGTGTCGTTGCCGCCACTAGTACTGGCGGCGGTCGTGGTAAATACCTACCTGATTTCGATTTTTTCCATTTCATTTTTCTCTCATTTCATTTTTCTCTCAGCCACATCTTCTTGTAGACATCATAAGCATCTTCAGAGTTTCCGGAAGTATTGTAGCCACAGTTAGGAGCATTATTTTCCATGTTTCATCCTATGATCTAGTTTATTCGACTTCACAGAAATAGGGCAGCGGCAAAGTCAACATACTCATCAGGGCCAGACAACATCTTCTTGGTATAGTAGCGGCTGTCGGAGAAGCAAACCATGGTTGTCGGACCAGAGTACTGCCGACAGGGACATGCATGAGTCCACGAGCTCAGAATCAAAGCTGGTTTGCATTTAACAAGTTGATTTGCACGTAAAATTTTAGAGAAATACTTAGGTATGTTCTCTCACCTAGTTCTAGGTGAGGGATAAATACAGCCGCATGATCTCAGATCCGACGATAGGATAAATACTGTCATTAGTTTTTATTTTTAAATGCAGACGTTTTTCATAGCAATCAACGGCTTAGATGCACTCCTCTCATCATAATCCTAGGTGCGAGATACTCACCTAAATTTTTTTGTGTCCGTTTTCGGTATGTATACGTACATATCCTAGGTGCGTATATATAAGCCTTTTTATCGCAGTGGGCCCTTCTTTTATCGTGAAATCGAGAATAGAAAACACAGTAGGGAGAGCGGCGGAAAGCTAGGTCACCGGCTAGAATCGACGCCATTTTTGCTTGAAAACGTTTGCTCCGCTTCTGTAATCGACAAGATTTGTTCAAAAATCAAGTGTGGTTGGCCATCGACGATAACGAGTCACATACATTGGACATTGGCTGTCGTCGTGGAGTAAAAATCGAGGAACACTGTTTTTTTGAAGGTAAGACGAAGAATCGATGAAAATAGCTCTGAATCAATTATGTTGAGGTGTTTTGTGTGTTCTTATACGATTTTTACATATTTAATTCAATGTATATGTTTTGAACTCCAAATACAACGTTAATACCGCAGTATTACTAAGGTTTTTCAAACATTTAACCCTAAATCAACGCTGATACTGTCGTAGTGTTGTTTTATCATTATTTGCGATAAGCTTTAGTTTTGTATGTCGATCTCTATAAGCATTGCATCTACATGTCTGTATTATAGTTTTTTATTTGTTGAACCCGATTCAGTACCGTATTACTATTGTAATATGGGCGTATTTTGTGAGTATTTTGGCATTTTATTGTTTTGGCTTAGTTTGAGATAAGGTTTACATTAGTTTCCCTATCTCTATTGCTTATACCTCTCCGCATTAATGTATTTTCGGTGTTGATTCCTGATCACTGCCGTATTATAATAGCAATACTGGCGTTTTATTTGAGCATGCTGTAATTTTGTGTTTGTAGTTGCTTACAGATTTTATGTGCTTCTATTTACTGTTTTTTAGAGTAGTGTTCAAAGGTATAATACATGTAATACGGTCTTATTCGTGCTTATATAACTCTGTATTTTTTAAGTCTCTGTTGAACTCCAAACATTACTGTATTACAATTGTAATACGATCGTTTAACTGATATATTTGATTAGTTGCTTATATATTTGAATTGTGATACAGACCTTTAACTGATATATTTACTGTTTTTTAGAGTAGTGTTCAAAGGTATAATACATGTAATACGGTCTTATTCGTGCTTATATAACTCTGTATTATTTAAGTCTCTGTTGAACTCCAAACATTACTGTATTACAATTGTAATACGATCGTTTAACTGATATATTTGAATTGTGATACAGACCTTTAACTTGTTGAGATTGTACCTGTTTTTTCAATGATATGGCAGATGACCCTAACCCTGTCTTATTCATGCTTATATAACTCTGTATTTTTTAAGTCTTTGTTGAACTCCAAACATTACTGTATTACAATTGTAATACGATCGTTGAACTGATATATTTGTATTGTGATACAAACCTTTAACCAGTTTAGATTGTACCTGTGTTTTGAATGATATGACAGATGACGCTGTCTACGACTTTACAATGTCGGTGTGACGTGTCTTCGTTCAAGGAAAAAGCGATACCCCTTATCAGGTCCTTGAACGAACAAACACGGTTTGATTTAGAAGAAGCTGGTATTCTGCGACTCTTCTCTATTCCTAATTTAAACCAGAATATTCCTTTAGTTGTAACTTTGATTCGGGCATACTCCAAGAAGAAGGACGCTTTTCTTCTTGGAAAAGTTTATAAAAAAATTACCGTAAATGAGGTGGCATTAATGTTGGGGCTACCCAACAAAGGGTTGAAATTCATATTTAACAGAACCCCTCTTGCTATGTACGAGCAAAAGGATTTGTTGGCAGAAATGTTGCGGTTTTCGGAGGGAGAGTGTAGTTTAGAGTTAGAGGGGCAAAAGGTTGCAGCCCTAGTCAAATATGTATTGTGTAAACTTTTTTTTTCCAATAAAGGTTCTAAAAATTCCAAAGTGTTTACAAATGTTTGGAGGATTGGAGGACTTCAAAAAATACAATTGGCCCGAAGCAATCCACTGTTTTCTCCAATCGCAAATACGTGAGTTAAGTAAAGTGGTCTCGAAAAGAAAATCAAATGAGAGTTGGGGGTACATAGAAGGATGCTCGATTCTCTTAGTGGTGAGCAATACATTTGATCATACAGCTTCTTTTTTATTGTAATATATGTTTATAATGTTGAAATTTCTTCATTGCAGGTTTGGTTTTATGAGTTCACCACCTTTTTAACAGTTGATGACGACTTGGTTAGGCCAAGGCTATGTCGATGGTCTCCTAAGTTCAGCTTTTCTAATAAATTTTGTTCAGAGATCAATTCAAAATTAAGATGTCGCGGACAGGTATGTTTTTATATCATGCATCTTCTTCATAGAAATTTTAAATTGGTACTTCAAAAAAGTCTTTTGAAAGCAAGTTAATGATATTGTTAGAAGTATTAAATAGGTGAAACAGGGTTTTGAGAATATATTACCATCCGAGGAGCTCCTATTAGGAGATGTACCAAAAGAGGATACTGATTTTGAAGATTCCAATGAGAAAAGTGAAGAGTCGGAGGAGGAAGAGGAATATTCAGTGAAAACAGAGGAATATACGAAGATGTATGTGAAGAGAAAACTAGCAGAGTTTATGTCTAAAGTAGAAGAAACACACACAAAAATAACAAAGAGTATAGAGCGAGAGAAGGACCCGGAGAAAAATGAAGTATTTGGATCAACCAAAAAAATAGAAGACATTGTGATGAAAATGACCTCAGATATAGAGAGAAACTCGAAAATGCGCCACGATATGGTGATGCAAGAACTCCATGACTTACGTGCCCATATCAACGAAAGGATTGATGATTTGAGCACACACATTCACAAAGCTAATAACTCTCCAGCTTCACCGGCATTTGAAGCACCCGAGGACACACAGAATTCTATGCAGGCAACCTCCCATCACTCTTCACCTAAATCAGCAGAAAAAGTTATAGAAGGTAAGCAGGTAGATGATGACATTACAAATGCTCTTGTGGTTTGTGGGCTTCCTTCATTTAACCAGAAGGGCGATAATACTACGAGCTTGATAAAGAATATTAAAGGGCGTAAAGATAGAAAATCAAAGAGTAAAATTTCATCATCCGCCATTGAGGTTACATATCCTGGACTGAAAAACCTTAGTAAATCAAAGCGTTTAATAATCGATCATATTATGGAACAATTCCCCAACAAGTGATATTATTTGAGATATAAAATTTCATATTGCATCTTATATATACTATATGTTTGCTAATTATGGAACAATTTATGTGCAGAAATAGTATAGTGATCGAAGCGGGAAATATTACTTTGTATCGATCACACATTGATGATTTATTAGGGAATGGGTGGCTTAATGATAGTCACATAGACGCATACAGTGTATTTCTCACAGTACAAAAAAGTATTCATCCCCGGGAATTTAAGAACTTCTTATACGTCTCACTGAATCATGCTGTTAGTACTCAATCTTTTTTTGGAAATTATAATTGGCAAACTAAAAATGTCGCAGAGCGTGTTATATATAACATGTTTGTTTAATGCAGAATCTGAAAAGCAACAAAAGGAGTTCTCAAGCACTTGTGAGCCACATCACGCGTAGATCAATGGAATACGCAAATTTAATACTAATTCCAGTCCACCTAACAAATCATTGGGGTTTGCTAGTCGGCAATATTGAGGAAGGATGTTGGCAATTCTACGATTCGTTGTACAAGGAATCAAATTACCAGAAGATTGCTGTTGTGGTATGTTTGTTTTACATAAAAAGTAAAATATTTGCTTTGTATGTTAATATATTTATGTGCGTGCAGAAAGATTATTTTGAAGAAGATCTCTCTACAGTGCTTCCGGAAAACATTCATGAATGGCCATTATTCTATGCTGATGACATTCCAAGTTTCCAACACAGGATAGTAGTGACGATTGCGGGGTATTTGTCCTCCTATATATGAAGACAATCGTTAGGAAAAAACAAATAGATTGCCAAAAATATAAATTATGGTCTAAAGATATGTCAAAAATAAGGGCTCAAATTGCTATTGACCTCCTCACCACTTTTCCTGAGAAAGTTAAGAGTAGGTGTTCTTTGATAACCCTGTTTTGTTAAACATTTGCAGTACTTAATATTTACCTTACATTGAAATTTTTGCAGTTTGAAGTGGAACGTAAAATGGATGGCCTCATTCTAAAATGACACGACATACTGAGGGACAATCTCGATGGGCATACTGATGGATGAATGGTTAAATCGACAATATATTTTTAATATATTAAGTGTTATATACAGTTGTTTTGTTATGGTTTTCAAGGAACTATTGTGGACTGTGTTAAAACAATTTATGTTAGGATTTGACAGCCATTTCTGCTTACAGATATATTAATATTGTGGACTGTTGTGGACTGTATGTTGTGGACTGTATGTTGTGGACTGTATTATGGCAGACTGTAATATTGTGGACTGTTGTGGATTTGAAAGCCATTTCTGCTTACAGATATATTAATATTTCTTGCCATTTCTGCTTACAGAAATATTGTGGACTGTATGTTAATATATTAATGTGCGTGCAGATATATTAATTCACTTTTGATTGGTAAATGTTTTTTATATAGTATTGGTTGTAGTGTTATTGCTAAAGTGGGTATTAAAACCATATGACGAACGAAACAAACCATATGACGAACGAAACAGCCGTAATATTTATGCAATATGGTAAACTGTGTTATAACTGGTAATATTTCACTGTCATTTATTCAAAAATTTCACTAAAAAAAGTAGTGTTAATATCACTTCAAATATTAGTTAATTAAAACTGATCTTTATTTCTTCAAAACCACATTTATTCTAGTAATACCGATATTATCAGTATTCAAACGTATCTGGAGGACAAACAAATAGGCGTATTAGTTATTTAAAAAAAGTAAGGATACATTTACAGTAGGATGAAATGCCCATACAACTGTATTACATTATACTATCGTAATACGATTGGATGAAAGACCCATACAATCGTATTACAGTTTGATTTACGCTAATGCGTAATGAACCTGATATAATTTAAACAAACCGAATAACTGTTATTAATTCAGATACTTTACCATTTGACTACTTCTACCATTACATTAAAAAAGTAATAGCACATTGCATAGAGAAATCGTCGTTCATTGACAAATTAAAGATAAGTTTGGCTACAGACAATATCGTAGTACGATTGGATGCAGAGGCCACACAACTGTATTACAGTTATATTTCCGATAGTTCGAAATGAACATGATATTATTTAAAAAAACAGAATAACTGTTATAAGTACAGATACTTTACCATTTGAATACATCTTCATTACATTAATAATGTAATAACACATGAATACTGAAATCGTCATTGATCCACAAATTAAAGATGGGACAAAACAAATACTATCGTAATACGATTGGATGAAGTGATCATACTATTGTATTACAGTTATATTGACGTGACTGAGAAATAAACATGATAGTATTTCAAAAACCAGAATTCGTTTTGTTATCAGTACAAATACTTTACCATTTGAATACATCTGAGATACATGAAAAATCTAATGGCACATTAATAGAGAAATCGTCATTGATGGAGAAACCATCGTTCAAGTCTGCATGTGCAAAAATGGGGTTTGAAATTGAATTCGAATCAAACCCCGAATTATTATCCACGAAATTATGCTGAATTGGAGGCTCAAAAACTTCATTGGCAGAAGGTCCCTTCCCTTTAACTGCACGCGACTTCTCTGTTAACAAAAAAATAGTAGTAAGATAAATTCTAATGCATAATAGCAAAATTTAAAATGAATTTTAATCATACTTTGTTTTTGGGAGTTTTGTTCCCAATAACTCTTCAAACGTGTCTTTGGCGCACCCTTTGGCCGCATGGATGGTGGATATTTCAACACATCTTTGTCCTTCCGTATAGATGAAACAACTACTTTTTTTATTTTTCTCATCATTATCGATCATATTTTCTATAACTTGACCCACATCATTCATTACCTTAACCATGTACTCCTTTGCTATTTGACAATTTTCCATTTTTTGGCAAAGGTCATATGTAGATCGCATCATATGATTTCTGAAAATCAAGTTAGACTCGTTCCGATCTATGGACATCGGCATTGTAAAATTACATCGCTTCTTAGCTTGCATTGTAAATCTCCTTAATATGTAATTTGATTGAATTTTCTGTACATTATGAATATTATAAACCCGGAGTACATGCTCGCAAAATAAACCCTTCGTCTGAAAGCCTCTACAAGAACACTCTACATCATTGCTTTTTGTGTTAAATCTCACAATCCAATGCTTTTGTAGACCGGTAGGATCACAATGGCGTATGTTGTATAGAACCATATCTTGGTCATACATTGATTCCTCTGACACCATCAAACCAAGTGCCCCCTCAATCACAGCATGCTCAAATATTATATAAATTTTTCTGGTGTATACCTTGGACATTTGCCTAAGAATCATGGAAGACTTTATTTTGAGGGAGTGCGTACCTTGTTTGCATTTGAAATCTTTCTCCTGTTCACTCCTTCGCCAACAATAAATTAATTTATCCATACCCAGAAAGCATTCGGAAAGTGAACTTGTAGGCTTCGAGCAACCATGAATACTATGATTTGCCGATTCACTACGTTGTGTGGATAAAATGCCAAGATCAAATACCTCTTTATTAAAAGCAGTGGACCACTTATTTTTAATGTTGTAAAGCTCATTTAACCATCGGTTCGCTTGCAAATTTCCTTTTGTGATCATATCTCTCCAATACAACTCAAACTCCACTTCACTGTCACATTTAGACATGCAAGTATAAAATAAGGATCTAATGTGCTTGTCTTGGTTGAAAGTAGGTACCTTAGACGGTGCTTTCTTTGAAATGTGCCATTGACATAGGCGATGACTGGTAGTAGGTAAAACACGCTCAATAGCAACTGCCATTGCCTGATCTTGATCTGTAAAAATTGTGATCGGTCGCTTGCCCCCAACAAACTTTAAGAAAGTCTCAAATACCCAACAGAAAGAATCAATCGTCTCATGTGCTATAAATGCACATCCAACAAAAATATTTTGCCAATGGTGATTTACTGCTATAAATGGAGCGCATGCTAAATTATATTTGTTTAGCCTATAAGTGCTGTCAAAAATGATCACGTCGCCAAAACATTCGTAATCCAATTTTGCTGGGCCATCAATCCAAAAAAAACTATGCAGCCGATTCAATTCATCTGTTTGTATATCATAAGAGAACATGCTATCAGACAATTGTCTATTCTTAAAAAGTTCCAATAATTTAGCTGCATCTCCAATTTCGATGAGCGCTCTTCTTTCCCGATGTACGAAGTTATATGCATCTGATTTATTGAAACCTACATTTTCAGCTCCGCCAACTTCTTCAGCCATAAGGTTGAACGTGTCAATAGTTCGTATACCAACTCCTGTCATATTCCGAATCAAGGTGGCTTGGCCATCAGCTACACGGCGATGTGATCTCAACAAATGTACGTCTTGAGATGTAACCAAAGGATGATTGTGCTCTTCAATGAATTTTAAGACCTTCCAATTTTTACCCTCTTGGTCAGCAGTAAAGTGCAAGCAAGCCAAGCAGCCCGTCCTTAAATCCACTCTACGAAATTTTTTCTTCGCATCACTACACGAGTTCTGCACTTTATAACCTGCTTTTGAACATGAAAACTCTCGTCCCCTGATGATCCGTGTATGAGTCCAGTAAAATACATGTTGTTTTCGCACACTAAAGCCACACTGATGAGCATATGCAGAGTACATTTTGAAAGTTTCATCATCAGAATGAACCACGGGAAACACTACATCTTCCTTGTGCACCTTCTGTACCTGCGAAAATGCAGATACAGTGTAAGATGCTAGGTAGAGATTCAAATATACGATCGTAATACATTTGTAATATATTCGCACATTATTTTCTATACAGCTGTAATAAAACGTAATCTTACACCAGCTATAGCCTCATTAGAAGGTGCAAGACTCTTGTCAACTTCATGGGACTTCTCAGATGATTGATGGTTGTCCTCCATGGAGAATTAGGAGGAAGTAAAATGCTGGACTCCTCGACTTTTGACAAACGAAAAAGACCACCGGAGAAGCAAAAATGACAAGAAATGTTTCCTGTGAACCCTCCACGTAACCGTACATTCGAATCCTCTGTGTGCTCCAGTCGTCTTCTCCCGCCACCATCGAAACAAACGAAGGAGATCGAAGACGATGAAGATGACAGCGTAAAACCTGATCCCGCTAGAAAGGATTTATCGTCCCGCCCTAAACCCCGAAAAGAGCCTCTCAAAATTTTGAGAGGGAAAGACGAGTGAAGAGAAAGTATTTATATGCGCACGTAAGCATACACATGCATACGTACAGAAAATTTTTTGAATTTTTTTTCAAAATTGTATGATTTGCACGTAACAAAAATTGATTTTCACATAAAATTACTCTAAATTATATAATTCGGGCTGCCCGGGGGCAGCGGGTAAGCCGCCTCCTCCCGTTCCCCTTCCTCTCCCCCAAATCCCTAGACGCTGCCAGAGCCGCCCCGCTAAAGCAATATTAGAGGAGGTTGATTTTCTACCACGATCTTATTCTCTAGCTCACTGATACCTAGGTTTGTGCATCCTAATTCATATCTCCGCGATTTTTGCAGGAAGAACGATTCAAATCTATCCAGATTGATCTCGATGTGAGTATTTCTTTCCTTCTCAGTGGTATCCCTTTGATTGTAGATTACGAATTTTTATTGCTATTTGTTGGAATTATTGGCCGTCGAAATGTTTTTAATTAAGCGGAACAACATATCAAAGATGATTATAACACTTATTCGTCTCCTTGAAGAGTGATTATAAGAATTTCAGTAGGGTAAGTATTTTTTCTCCTCAAGACAATTATTTAGGTTTCATAGTTACATGAGCACCAATTCCATTCATTTTTAACCCACATTTTAATCTCAGAATGGTTTAATTACATATTTTTGTGCCCAAAGTTATTAGCATTGCAGTGAGAATACTGAGATGAATGAATACACCTTAATGAACTAATCATTTGAAAACTTAAAAAATCGGGTACCCTTTTTTCTAGTTATTGTTGCCAATTCAGCGAAGTCCCTTTCTTTTAATCTTGACATGATTTCTGTCACCTTAATGAGCAAATCTGAGGTCTACATTAGTATTATCTCATGCTATAGAAAATTTTAAATTCCATTGGTAGGAATGCATATATATATTTGCTTGGTATGCCAGATGGTGTAAAATATTAGCAAGCATAAATTGCAAACAGAGGTTATGACTACTCATACCTTAACAACATTTGCTTCTACTACTCTAATGCGAAGCTGACTACTACTTAGCATTAGGTATTGAATTTTTGGCTCATTATGGCATTTGGAGGGATTAACATATGATCACACTACATGCAGCTCTCCGGTCCTCTTAAATTCACATGCATACTTTCTTTGGCTATGCCGTTGGACATTTTTACCTATATTATGAATTTATGACTGAAATGACACCAAATTTTTTCTTCGATACACAATTGTGACCATTTAATTGAGGTGGCATTGTCCCATCAATGGCAAATCCCTTGTGCATCCTGAAGGTTTTTTCTTAGTGGTTCTGATATGAAATTTATTTATACATTGTGTGTGTGTTTCATGCCGACCCCACTATGGTGGGATAAAGGCTTGAGTGTTGTTGTTGTTGTTGTTGTTGTTGTTGTTGTGTGTGTTTCATGGCTTCATATACCTCCTTGATGTTTGCTTGGTATTTTGATACCTTTTCTTTTTGCTATAAGATGGTAAATTTTGAATGGAGCTTGCATTAAGAGTGAGATCGATAACACAACCTTATTGCTTAGAATGCATACAACAGTTGAGAAAATAGCACATTTTCCTCAACATTGAATTGTATCCCTGGAAGTCATGGTTATTTCAGTTGTTAGTGTTGATAATGACATTCTATTTCTACATTTACTTTATACTTAATTTCAGATACTTTAGTGATCTAACTCTAGCCAGTGCTGAAATTTTCTAGTTGTTGTTGCTTGCATTATTATTGACAAAGTTTTATTTCCATAGTGGCATATTCACCATTCACAACCCATTTGCCCCAGCATGTTATGATGTGGTATCACTATTAAAATAATCTGGTTTCAACATTATATCAGCTGTTTTTTAATCAAAAACATATGATACAAATGTGTGTAATAAAACATGGTCTATAAATTTGGGTTATAAAATATTGTTTCTTGTTCCTAATTGTTTTGTCAATTACCTAAATTATGTGTTTTTATGTCATCATCTTTGTTGTTACTTCGAAAGTTCAGGGCTGATGAAGAACTAGTTGATCCAAAGAAATATCTTGAGGAACGATGCAAACCAAAATGTGTTAAATATTTGTTTGAGTACCAGGTATTGCATGTTTTTAGCTCAATACTTTGTACTTTTATTTACACAACTATATTCTGCATTTATTCAACCGTTGACTTGGGCAATTTTTCTGATTTTTCCATTTGATCTTGTTGCATACGTGCATCCTTTGTTCTCCACTAAAGGTTGCAATGCCACTTGCACGATACTGACAAAGTAGAAATACTACTGTATTTTGTATCATGTAGAAATACTACTGTATTTTGTATCATATATCTTTAAAAAACTGTCGTTGCAATTTTAGTTTTTCTTCTTAGGGAACCATACTGTTTTAAAATTTGATGATATTATGATCTTACTTTGAAGGTTCATGGCTGTATCAAAGATATTAAGTTGGCCTAGATAATTGACTTGAGTAAAAAAATAAGTAATTTATGTTGTTAGAGTGCATGAAAGGGTTGTCCTATTTTTTCCCATGCTAGCTATTTATTTGGATCTCCGCTAAGCATTCCCGACTTGAATGATAGTAAGGAAAGTGATGTGTAAGCCGAGAGGGCCAAGCCGAATTTTGCGCGCGAAATCACTCTCGAAATTTGAAATTCCGGGTCGTTAATCGTTATCCGGAGGGAGATTCTCAAGTGTTTTTTGGTTCGATTTGAAGCGGCATTTTCATCTTCCACAAGCATACTCACAATAACAAATTATGAATAAACGCAATAAAAAGTAGCGCGAACGTCCGAGGCGAGCTTATCGTTAATTAATTAAATTGCATGAGGCTTTGCTAAGTGAATGAAGCAAACCAAAAATGAACGGAGTTACCCCTGGGAATATGCAAGCTGTTGCAAGGAGCGGACCCTTCCAAGCGTGTCTGCGCATAGGCTCGAGTTGCCTCCTGGGCAGGGTGTCGGAGGAAGAGTCGCAGTCGACGACACCCTAGAGTGGCAAGCTAGTGTATACCAGTCGCCAGAATGGATGGCGTGGTCGACGACTGGCTGCAAATGATGGATGGTGACACGATTGAAACGACGAAGGAAGAGCTGCTTGGTCGTCTTGACAGTGCATCGTCGGTGGCTCCTGTTGGGAATCAAATGGAGGATTGCGTCTGGACCTAGGGCAGCGACGAGAGTGTTGCTGTCTGCTTCTCCCGAGCCGACATATTGTTGAACCAGAGGAATACGTGTCAGCACGCGGGGCACTCGACAGTAACCGGTATTACAGAGGAACGATTTATTGTTTCTCTGTGTATTCGACTCTATCCTTTTTCTCCTCTTTGGCTCCTTAAGTAGAGTCGAATTGGGCCTTTTTAATTTGTTTCCAAACATAATAATTTGATGCCCTTTTTATTTGCTTCCAAATGAGTATGTTACACTTATTATATTATTTCCTAAACTCTTCCCTTCTTTATTAGAGATAAAATAAAATCTTCTAAGTTTCCCTTTAGCTTTATGCATCCTTAATTAGTTAAAGCTTGCTTTTTGGCCCTTTTCTGTCCTAACAGTTGAAATGAGGGAATAATCATTGCTAGAACACTAAGCCAATACTCTTACATATATATGAGTAAGGGCAAAAAACTCTAGGACTAAAATAACCCTACAACGGGAGATAAAGAGACTAAAGAAATAACACGACTTGACAAATTACAACTCTCCCCCTCAAGTCGGACGAAAGATATCTGTCATCCCAAGCTTCTGGATATCATCAGCAAAACATCACATCCCAAACTCTTGGTGAACACATCGGCTAGTTGGTCTTTGGACTGAACAAATGGAGTGACCACATTTCCTTTGTCCAGGTGGTCTTTAATAAAGTGTTGATCCACCTCCACATGCTTAGTCCTGTCACATTGAACGGGGTTATGAGCTATACTGATTGTTGCCTTATTGTTGCAGTATTAAGAGATATGAGCATTCTCCTGGAGTCCCAGATCTTGTAACATGGTGCGCACCCAAAGACCTTCACAGTGGCCTTGAGACATTGCACGATACTCAGCCTCAACACTAGATCTGACAACAACATTACGCTTCTTACTTCTCCATGCCACTAAATTTCCCCCAACAAAGGTACAGTAGCCGGTAGTGGATTTCCGATCATCACAACATCCAACCCAATCAACATCGGTGAAGACTTCAATCTTTAGGTGATTGTCCCGAGAGAACATAAGGCCACGACCAGGAGCCTTCTTCAGGTATCCCAATACACGATATGCAACCACTTGATGTCTGATCCTGGGAACATGAATATATCTACTCAAGATACCAACAACATACGTGATGTCAGGATGGGTATGAGATTAATATATGAGTCTCCCAACCAATCTCTGATAGCTCGAAGTATTTGTGCGATCACCATCACTGTCCTCATCAATCCCATGATTATCTTCCATGAGAGTATTTGCAGGGACACAATCAAGCATTCCAATTTCTTTTAATAGGTCCAAGATACACTTGCGTTGAGATATAAAGATACCTTGGTTCGACCGAGTCACCTCGATGCCCATAAAGTATCGTAATCTTCCTAAGTCTTTCACTTCAAACTCAGCAGATAAGAGAGACTTAATGTTACTAATCTCCTCAACGTCATTGTCTGTGATCACAATGTTATCCACATAGACAATAAGAAGCACAATCTTCTGGTCGTTTCTGCGGATAAACATCGTTTGATCAGATAGCCCCTACTTATATCCAAACTTTATCATTGCCTCGAGGAATCTGCCAAACCATGCCCTTGGAGACTGTTTCAGCCCATATAAAGATTTTGTCAAGCTACAGACAAGTCCATCTGCCCCCTGTTTTACAAACCTAGAAGGAATGTACACTTACTCATTAAGCTCCCCATGGAGGAAGAAATTCTTAACATCCAGTTGATGACGATCCCATCCTAAGCAAGCGATACAGGACAGAAGAACCAGTATGGAGTCCAGCTTTGCCACTGGAGCAAAGGTTTCCTGATAGTCCACTCCTTGAGCCTGGGTGTAGCCCTGTGCAACCAACCGAGCCTTGTATCGTTCAGCCTTACTATCCTGATTTTGCTTAACCGAGAACACCCATCGTGATCCAATGGCAAGAGAAATAGAAGGAGAGCATGAGATATTTTCTTTGCCCGCAATGGAGGACAAGGTGCCGTTAGTAGAAATAACCTTATCCTTGCCAGACAAAGGTGTTTAGGAGACAAAACCTGAGGAGGATCTAGTCATATGATCGGTGACGCACGGATCAATGATCCAATCAAAATGAGCGGTGGTGGCAGTATGCGCACTGAGAGGCGTCACAGTAGCAAATGAGGTAGAAGCACCGGGAGCAGAGTCAAGCTGGGACTGAAGAAGATGATGAAGAACATCCAATTCCTGAGCTGTAAAATGTCCTGAAGGAGGGCATGTAGAATCATCATAGACCTTGGCAGAATACGCAGCATCAAACACCTGAGAACCTCCTTGCCGAGTCCCTCCACGGCTAGGACCACGACCACGACCGCGATCAGCAGGAGCAAGATGAGGATGGAGTTTGAAGCACAACTCCCGAGTGTGTCCTCTTCACCCACAATAATCACAGATAGGGACAATAGTGCTGGAGTGGCCACGACCAACACTAGTCATGGCCGAGCGATCCGGAAGGAAAATCGAGCTGAGAGACTTCCGACGGTCATCATCTCCAAGGACCATGCTAAAAGCTTCCCGAAGGGAAGGGAGAAGGGATCGGTGGAGGACATGAGTCCGAACAACATCCGACTCAATGTTCAAACCCATCAAGAAAACATGTAGGCGGAAGCATTCTTCCTTTTGCTGTAACTTAACCGCATTGGCAGTACAAACATGAGTAAACTGCTCGAAATAGTCCAATTCTGGATAAAGACGCTCAAACTCAGAAAAATAGGAAGCAACCGTCATAGATCCCTTTCTCAACTCCAAAATGCGACGAGTAAGCTCATAGATCGGGGTAGAACTACTGATCTATGAGTATGTTTCCTTTGCCCGAGTCCATATTTTAGATGCAAAATCCATCAACATGTAGCTGCGATAAACTTTGGGTGACATAGAGTGCAGGAGCCAGGAGACAACAAAGGAATTTTTCGAGTCCCACCATTTCCAAGAGGGATCGTCCTTCAGAGGCTCCTTGACAGTCCCATCTATGTAACCAAACATCTGGTCGCTGCGTATCACATGTAGAGCATCACGAGACCATTCAAGATAGTTTGTACCATCGAGAAGCAAAGTGGTGATCTTCAGGGATCCAGAGTGGCCACGAGTCTACGGCGGGTCACTCATCTATGACATCATCACACTTGGCGAGGAGACAGAAAAATCCCCCATGAACTCACACCAAAAAGGTTCAAGCACAATCTGAGGAAAAACAAAACAAAAGTCACAGCTACGGAAGCCATGAAGAAGAGAGGGAGTCGATCACACCAAGCAACAAAGAATCTCAAGGATCTGGAGTTGGCGGAACAGAGGAAGCTGGTAGGATCTGGAGTTGGCGGAACAGAGGAAGCTGGTAGGATCTGGAGTTGGCGGAATAGAGGAAGCTGGCAGGATATTGTCGACAATAGGGATCATAACTTCAAATTAGATCAGAACTCCAGGTGGTATCGACGATGAGATCTGGAGGAAGTCATGGCCAGAGAAATCGACGATGAGCAGCAAAGATTAGGAGCCGGTGAGCAGCAACGACAACAAGATCAGAATTCCAGAGGAAAGCGATGATGAGCATCAACTGCTGATGAGATCGACGATGACGAGCGAGGAAGCAATGGAGGGCGGCGGCGTCACGAGAGAACGGCGGCGACGTCCTCTTCAGCGGCCGGCGACGGGAACGACTCCGTCGATGAACCGCATGACCAGACGCGGGATTAGGTGCCCCGCTCAAAAACTTAGAGCACCGCCGCTGGAAATCAGACGGAGGCAGGGAGACGCGAGGAGGGCGAGGGCGAAGCGGAGAAGCGCACGTTTAGGGGTTTGCTCTGATATCAAGTGGAAATAAGGGAATAATTATTGCCAGAACACTAAGCCAATACTCTTACGCATATATGAGTAAGGGAAAAAAATACTAGGACTAAAATAACCCTACAACGAGAGATAAAGAGAATAAGTAAATATTATGACTTGACATATTACAACTCTAACTACTTAAAATTACCGGACCTTTATTCATGGTCCACCCGATGGTCAAACCGATGAGTTAGAAACTCAAAATAAGATCGGTGCGCGGGAAGGGAAAATGACAAAATAAAATAACAAATAACAAAAGATAACTGACGCGTGGTGATAGCACGCGTTCTCGAATGCGACGACGGTTGCACCAATTCCTCCGGGGTTGACAGAGCTCGACCCCTGCGAGAACTACCAAAAATTGGCAACCGAGAGATCAGGGCGCCTTCGCTGCAACTCAACGGTGCTAATCCAAGAACGATCAATAATGCCTTTTCCCTGCCAAAAAACCAAGTAACACTGCTATGTCCCGTGGCGAGTGCGAAACTCTCGCATATCAAGAATCTGATCTATCTCCTCAGTGGTGGGCGTCGACACTGGTGCTAAGTCGGGTGGTATGTTTGGTGCTGCAGCAGGTGGACTAAGGCTGGAACTAGGCGGCTCTCCATAAAATGACATTAGATCAGCCACATTAAATATCAGCGAAGTACCGAATCCAACGGGCAAATCCAGGAGGTTGGCGCTCTCACCTATGCGCTTCCGAACTTAAAAGGACCAACCTACCTTTTAAATAATCAATATTTTTAGAACTCTTGATATGTCCCTGGAGTAAATCTTTGCTTCCTGAAATAAGCGAACACCCAATCTCCTTCTGAAAAGTATAACTCTTGACGATGACGATCGACCATGATTTTATAATTTCTAAAAGTCGCTCGCAATTTATTAGCAATATTATTATGCAATTCTTTTAAATAATCAATATGAGCTTGCACATCGAATGAAATACGTTCATGAGATGGTAGGGAGTGACAGTCAAGTTGGTGGGGTATAGAGAACCCATAGACAATCTTGAAAGAAGATTTATTAGTAAATCAATTTTTAGAATTATTAAATGTGAATTCAACTTATGAAAATACAAGATCCCATTGCTTTGGATTCTCCCCAGTTAAACATCGAAGAAGATCCCCCCAACTCCTATTAACTCCCTCAGTTTGTCCATCGGTCTGAGGGTGGTAAGCGATACTAAACTCGAGTTTGGTTCCCATTTGCTTCCACAGTGTTTTTCAAAAATACACCATAAAATGTGTATCCCTATAAGATGTAATTGACCTTGGAATGCCATGCAACCTAATGATTTCTTTAAAAAAAGTTAGCGACATGTACATCACTAAAGGTTTTTCTACACAGAATGAAATGCGACATTTTTGAAAAACGATCTACGACTACAAAAATAGAGTCTACTTTCCTCTGAGTGCGAAGAAGGCCTACTACGAAATCCTTCGAAATGTCATCCCACAGTCTCTCCAGAATTGGCAGAGGGGTGTATAATCCAGTGTTTTGAGCGTGCCCCTTATACAATTGACATGTCGTGCGGTGCTTAATAAGCTCGATGACATTGTTGCCCCACATGCTCACCTAACCCGGAGGAGTGAAGCTCCGAAAGTAGTGTCCCTCGAAGGGGTCCTTCACAGATGTAAAGATGGGTTCCCTGGAATAAATATCCTTCACTCACCACGTACTGGGTAGTAGAATCAGTCCCACTTTGACTACAAGAGGTCCAGATGTCACGAAAGAAAGGGTCAATGGTATATAAGTCACGCTGGGAATTTAAATCAGTAATACGAGGCTGCATGGTGACTAGTAAATGTGAGCGGCAACTAAGTGCGCCGGCTACTCGATTCGTGACACCGGGTTTGTGTTTTAAGTGGAAGGTAAGTTCTTGAAGGTAAGCCGCCCACTTGGCGTGTCGTCTAATCTCTCTTTGGGAGTTCAAATGTTTCAGTGCTTTGTGGTCTATATTTAGCACAAACTCACGCTAGATCAAGTGGCGCCTCTAGTGGCGGAGAGCCTGAACGATAACATAGAACTTTATGTCGTACGTGGAATACCTAGTCTTTGCTTCGTTCAACTTCTCACTAAAAAATGCTACAGGTTGACCCTCCTGACTCAATACCGCGCCTATGCCTATATTTGATGCATCACAGCCAACCACAATTTTTTTTTATCAAAACCAGGCAACGTTAATACATGTGCATTAGTGAGTCTCTCCTTAACTAATAGAACTGCGCGCTCTGCTTCCTCAGTCCAAATAAATAATCTGTTTTAAACAATCAGTGACATACGCAATCGGTGTACTAAAATTTTGAATGAAACGTCGATAAAAATGCTAGCCCATAAAATTCTCGAGCCCCAGTAATCGTCCTAGGGCTAGGCCATGATTCTATCGCCTTGACCTTCTCTCTATCAACCTTAATTCCCTCGGATGAAATAATATATCCTAAGAAGGTCAGACTATCAGTCATAAAAGTACACTTCTTTAAATTGACACATAATTTATTAGTGTGCATGATCTCTAACACTTGCCTAAGATGAATCAAATGCTGATCAGGATCAGTACTGTAAATCAAAATATCATCAAAATAAGCCACTACGCAGACTCCAATGAGTGGTCTATGAACTTGATTCATCACTCGCATAAATGTGATGTGTGCATCAGAGAGACCAAAAGGCATCACCAACCACTCACATAAACCCTCTCTTGTCTTAAACACAATCTTCCACTAATCTCCGGGTCGAATTCGGATTTCGTGGTACTCACTCTTCAAATCTACCTTTGAAAATGCATTAGACCCACTAAGCATATAAAGCATGTCGTCCAATCGGCGGATCAAACACGATATTTGATAATGATTTTATTAATCGCTCGACTATCGACACACATTCACAGTGTTCCATATTTCTTGGGAACTAGTGTTCCAGCAAGGACTCCTGCTCGCCCTAATATGACCTTTCAATATCAGATAGATCACCTGCTTATGAAGTTCCGCGTACTCTTTTGGACTCATATGATAATAGGGAAGATGATGTAAGCTTACTCCTGACATCAGGTCAATACAGTGCTGGATATCTCTCATCAGAGGGAGCTGATCGGGCAATTCCAACATAATCTCAGAGAACTCGTTAGTGAGAGGTCGACGTCAATAGAGATGTCTATTGTGGTGGGGGTGGAATCAATGCCAAATAGCATATAAACTACATCACTATCCTTCAACTCCTCTTGAAATTGTGGTCCATTCAGTAACATAGTGGTAGAGGGAAAATTTATTTCAGAAATAATGCTAGAAGAGTGTGAAGACCTATCCGGGGATCCAGGAACAAGACTATTCTTCTGGGGGAGGAATGATTTTGCGCTAGAAGGAATGAGAGTTCTTTACACCGTCATGCAAGACGCGCCTATCGTACTGCCAATGTTGCCCTAGTAGGATATGACAAACCTCGATAGCGGCGACATGACAATAGATTGCATCTTGATATGTGCTACCTATGAAAAACTCTATGAGTCACTGGTGCGTGATGGGTATCGTAGTACTACTGGTGACCCATGATGGACTGTAAGGTTTTCCTAGTGTCGTGTCTTTAGTTTTAATTTATCAACCATGCGTTGAGAAACAAAATTATCCATATTGCCGCTATCAATTACGATGAAACAAAATTGTCCATGTATACGAGCCGTAGTATGGAAAATATTGTTCCTCAACCAATCATCATCATCAGGGGCCCTAAGGTTCAGTAGGCTGTGGTGGAGAACGCAAACTAGTTGGTGATGTATTTCATTTTAATTGATAATTTGTGTTCAACTTAAAATTTTGCGGCATAATCAAGATGTCCCGAGCTAAGACATGCGATAATTTAATCAAAGATTTGTAAACCCGCATAGAGTGATTAACATTTGTCCTCGTTCAACAATATCACTATTTCATCCATAAGCTTCACAATGAGAGGGAGCGACAGGAGAGAGAACAAATTAACGACAAATAGGACTAAGGTTAATTTTTGGCAAGCAAGCTCTGAAATTATTAAATAGTCACATGCATTCATGAAAGTGGACTAATAGTAAACAAGATGCGAAATGAGGTGAGATTGGAGAATCCTACCAACATCGTGCGCAACATTGAATCTCTGTTGAGTAGAGGTTACTAGGGTAGATTTTCCCTTGTCCAGGAGCTGGCTCTGAGGGAAAAAAACTCTGGGAAAATGACTCGGCTTGGAGAAGAACTCAACAGTGGACTGGAGAAGTGAGGAGCTGTCTGCTGGCAGACTACAGGTGTACCCAGGCCGGGGAAAACACGAGGAGAGGTCTCAGGTGGAAGTCGCTGGCACATTGCAAGGTTCCAACGACTATTGGCGTCGGAAAACCGAGGGGAGTCGAATCTGACTTTGGCGAAGAGTCCAACGACAAACCAAGAAGAATTCGTCGGGGTCGAAGTCGAAGGAAACCTCTGGTGGCGTCGTCGGGGCGAGGAGAACTGTCGTCAGGTGTCAGGAGGAGGATCCGACGAGGCTGTTCCGGGCAATACCGAGCAGAGGAGATGGTTTCTCTGCTCGATTTCTATCCCGTCTGCCCTTTCCCTGAGCCGACAGACCTAAATAAGACTCTAGGCGGTTACATCAAATTAACATTTAATTGGAGCTTTTAAGGAAATTAAATGAGTGGGATTTTCAAACTTAAAAGATGGAATCAATAGGCTTTGAAAGGGCCGTCCGTTGGTTCAAATGCCTACTTAAATATGAATTGGAATCAAAGAGGTTTGATATTTAAATTTGAAATTAATATTAAATAAAATTATGACATTAAATTATTAATTTCAGATTTTATAATATTTAATAATATTATTTCTTGCTTGCCCAAAGTAACCCGAGCCCTAATTTGACGGACCAATTTATTTAGGATCTTATTGGTCGGTCTCACCAATAAGTCGCACGAATGACGCAATGCAAAGCACACTAATATATGTAAAATAAAGGATAAACTTGCGCGACGATATGCGCTTCATATTATTTAATAAAATGCAGTAAAATAAAGTAATGATGCAATTCGGGTTGTATCAGTTGGTCAGGTTGTTCTCTTTCTACCTCTAACTCGCTCTCTAATTCGGGCTCAAAAATAAGTGTTAGGTTGGGAGTCGCTAAGGAGGACTCCATACTTAGTTTCTTGCCCATTTTCAGAATCAATGATAGCGACGAAGTGACGTCGCAGACACTTTGAAGACTTGTGACTTGGTTCTATACATTTAAAGCATCTAAATACACCAGGTTCTGGTTTTGTTCCTATCATCTCCTTTCCTCTAGAGGGTGCGACAGGAAGTGCAGGGGTACTCGGGGGCATTATCAGATGAGAGGGTCCGACGGTCCTAACCGTAGGGATAGAGGTGTGAGTATGCGGGGGTCTATCAATAGACCTAATTCCGGACGTCCTCTTCTGCAGGGCCTCTACTCTATGTGCTCGACTCGAGATCTCTCCGAAGTCCCTATGGTCATGTAGCTCTAACTGGTCTCTAATGAAATAGCGTAACCCGTTTAGATAACGGATACAATCATGTCATCATCCTCTTGGAGGTCAAGGCGAGATCGTAGTACGAGAAACTCATTCGTGTATTCGTCCACTGATAATTTGTCTTGTCACAGGTTGGGAAACCTATGATAGATGGTCTGCAAATAATCAGGTGGAACATACCTTTTACGCAGTTGTGTTTTAAATTCTGCCCATGTGGTGATGGGTGCCATGCTTAAATTAAATCTAGAGCTCTCTAACTCTCCCCACGAAACTAGGGCGGACCCTTTCGACCTAAGGGTGGCGTACTCAACCTGTCTAGCTTGTGGAAATTGCTTCCAGGCCATGAAACGATCAATCCTATCACACAAATCTAAACAACCCTCGGGCTCTAATCGTCCTTCAAAATCACCAACATCTAACTTGACTCCTAAATCCCAACAGGGTGGATCCCTTACGTTATGGTGCTCTTGTTCAAAATGTTGTGGATTAGGGTTTTCTAACTCTGGTTGCCTATGATTAACATGATTCTCGATTTGGTGTGGATTAATCCATAAATATTGGTTGACCTTGATCGTATTAACACTCGCGCATAATCCAATTATCACTTGTCCCACATTGCTCATATTTGTGTTAACACTCGTAGATACTATCCTCTAAGTTGCCTACACGATTTTCCCAATTTAAACTCTTTTTGTTTCTCTTAAAAAAATTTACTTAAAATATTTAAATAGCTTTGTTTTTTTTAATTATTAAAAAAAGATAATACTTAAATTAAAAATATTTGAAATAATTTTATATGACCCTAGTTTTTTAACGAGAGTTAAATTTTTTTAAAATTAAAGAAAAGCTAAAAAAAAAACTCATTTTTAAAGCAAACTGTTTCTTTTTTTATTAAGAAGAAAAAAAGAAAAGACTTTTTGTTTACTCAAAAGGGCTCAATAAATCATTTTTTTCTTTAGAGCTTAATGGAAATAAATTTATTTAAACTTAAATATCCTTTTTGTGAGAGATAATTTTTTTAATTTTTTAATTTTTAAAACTTTTAAAAAATAACATTTGTTTTGAAAATACATGGATTGTTTGATTCACGATAGGAGTGAATCAAAAGGTCTCTGATACTAAACTGATGTAAGCCGAGAGGGCCAAGCCGAATTTTTCGCGCGAATTCACTCTTGCCGTTTGAAATTTTGGGTCGTTAATCGTTGTTCGGAGGGCGATTCTCAAGTGTTTTTTGTTTCGATTCGAAGCGGCATTTGCATCCTCAACAAGCTTAATTACAATAACAATTTATGAATAAACGACAATAAAAGTAGCGCCAATGTCCGAGGCAAGCTTATCATTAATTAATTGAATTGCATAAGGCTATGCTAAGTGAATGGAACAAATCGAAAATGAGCGGAGTTACCCCTGGGAATATGCAAGCTGCTGCAAGGAGCGAACCCTTTCCAAGTGTGTCTGCGCATAGGCTCGGCCTGTCTCTTGTGCAGGGTGTCGGAGGAAGAGTCGCAGTCTACGACACCTTAGAGTGGCAAGAGAGTGTATACCAGTCGCCAAAATGGATGGCGTGGTCGACGGAGACCGACGACAAACGGTGGATGGCGACACGATTGAAACGGCGAAGGAAGAGCTGCGTTGTCGTCTTGGCAGTGCGTCGTCGGGAATCGACTGGAGGATTGCGTCTGGACCTAGGGAGGCGACGTGACTATTGCTGGCTACTTCTCCCGAGCCGACGAATTACTAAACCAGAGGAATATGCGACAACACTTGGGGCAGTCGACGATAACTGATATTACAGAGGAACCATTTTTCGTTTCTCTGTGTATCCAACTCTATCCTTTTTCTCCTGTTTGGCTCCTTAAGTAGAATCGAATTGGGCCTTTTAAATTTGTTTCCAAACATAATAATTTGATGCCCTTTTTTATTTGCTTCCAAATGAGTATGCTATATTTATTATATTATTTCCTAAACTCTTCCCCTCTTTGTTAGAGATAAAATAAAATCTTCTAAGTTCCCCGTTTAGCCTTATGCATCCTTAATTAGTAAAAACTTGTTTTTTTTTTCATCCTAACTAACTTAAAATTACCAGACCTTTTATTCATGGTGTCACCGAGTGGTCAAACCGATGAGCCGGAAACTTAAAATAAGATCAGTTCGCGGGAAGGGAAAATGATAGAAAATAAAATAACAAATAACACAAGATAATTGACGTGTGACGATATCACGCGTCCTCGAATGCGGTGACGGTTGCACCAAAAAGTTGGGGCAAGAAGATTCAGGAGTTCAGTGGTTGAGTTGTTTAGTCACATAGTTCAAGCTTCTATTCAAAGACTGATTTTGCTTTCATTCTAAACAGCTCCACATACTTTCCAAATTCAAAGACCAATTTTGCCAAATTCAAGGTTTATAATTATGATGTGCCCTGGAGCTACACAAGTGCAACTCTCCTCTTCATTGATTTCATGAAGTTAGCCACGATCCAAAATCCCCCCAACTGGGCCCCACATCCTCTTTGCATCTCAAACAAAATCTCACCCAATCGTTGTTCTGCCAATGAGTTTTCCATAATCTAGATGTGCTCACCGCAAACTTTGATGGGATCAAATGGATGTTCACGTAGCAGAGGGTATTTTTCTTGTAGCTCGGCTTTCACAAGGAACCAGGTGTATTCAACACTATTTACAGTTCTATCAACGAGTCGTGTAATCATAGGAAAGTCCGTACTAATCGTTAATTCATGGGAATAATCTTCAATTATCATTGATTTCAAAATGTCTCTCGAAAGCTATAGGTCTTTTTACCCATTTTAAGGATTTCCTCTCTTAACATGTGGGACCTCCATATCATTGCAAGTTCCTATTGTTGGAGAGACCCGTATGGATAATAGCTCAATTTACAGCGAATTTTGTCACATATAAGTTCTCATTGTCTTGTTTTGCTCATATCCTCTCTTAGCATGTGGGACTTTGCCGCATGGCGAGGTTACCAATTAGTTGATTTGCAACTAATATTGTCACATTTAAGTTCACTTTGTTGACAATTTTTTTATTTTTATTGCATAACTGAGATATAATATACTATGAATATTCTTGCCTTCGAGGATTTGGCATTGATGTTTGTTTGCATCGAGGTGGTAGAAAAATCTTTAGGTAGTTGGGTTTGCTTGTTTTAAATTTGATAGTAACTCAATGAAATATATTTGAATATAATCAATATTCTGTAAATGAATAAAATAGGGTGTCAAAAAGACATTCATGCTTATGAATAAAATTTCTTTAATTTATATTCGCTCCATATCTTGGGTGGCGTGTCATCTTTATTAATGAGTACTTGTTTGGCATCGGAGGAATAATATCTTCGATTGTGTATTATCCTAATTAAAACTTAATTTTCCAATTGATGATGATCGACCAACAATATTAACATTCTTTAAACTACATCGCTAATAACGTTCTTATTTCTCTTGTCAGCTAGAAGTAGAACACATTTATACTACGCCGCTGTGTGAAATATCTCTTCAGAGGAAAATTTGCACAATTTGAGCGATCACTTTGGTTAACGCTTGACCCTAATCCATTGAGAAAATTAATTGATTAAAATCTAAATGTACCTTCATTGTCCATTCATTAGGAAAATTGGCCAGGAGAATGGCCACAACTCAATATTAGTGTCATCTTTTGAGCCAACTAAAGTTGTAAGGGGCAAATTTATTACACAGTTGAGGCCTTACAGAGAAGTTTCACCATCTTTTCTCACTGTTGACTAGAAGCACCGCTGCTCAAGTATCCGTTGAACCAATATTTTCTCTCCCGAGTGACTTGTCACATTCACCAGAATGGATCTCCTTAAGAATTCAAAGGCACTTCATCTTTTTGAACATTGTTTGAATATGGAGCACTTACGAGTGGGTGGTATTTGAAATTGAATCTTCCGGTGTTTATTGTTGGTAAAATGTTTCCAATTGTAGGATTCTACATCCAACTTCCATGAAGTAAATAGCCATTATGTATGACCTTCAATGCTAAATGTGTTCACCGGTGCATATATGTTCTCAATACATAGGTGTAGATCCGCCAGGATGTTTTCTTTACTGGATGGCATTTATTTGAAAGTATTTGGGGTATCTTTTTTTAATATATATTTGGGGTAGCTTATTTATTCTTTTACCTTGAAGATTTATTTTCTTAAAATGGTTCTTTTCCTTCGTATTCTCCTCAACTTTGTGTAGCCATTTTAGGGAATCAATTAACAAATGAAGGTATCCAACCTCAATTCCTTTTACTAGGTAGAGGTAATACTTCATACTTGGCTTGATTGCTGTTAAGGCCCAAGATTAAAAGCACACATAGCTTCTCGCATCTGGGATCGATAATTCAAAAAGATGGAGGTGTAGATAAAGATGTGATACATAGAATCCAAGCAGGTTGGTTGAATTGGAGAGGTGCGTCTGGGATTTTATGTGATCGTAAAGTACCATTAAAACTTAAAGGCAAGTTTTACCGTACTGCAATTAGGCCAGCAATGCTCTACGGTTCTGAGTGTTGGGCAGTGAATGGTGCACATGAGCAAAACATGGGAGTTGCGGAGATGAGAATGCTTAGGTGGATGTGTGGTCACACGAGACTGGATAAAATTAGGAATGAATGTATCAGGGATAAGCCAGGAGCGGTGCCAATTGTAGAGAAGATGTGAGAAGCTCGTTTAAGATGGTTCGGACATGCACATAGGAGACCATTAGAGGCACCTGTTAGGCGTTGTGAGAGTTTAGTCACTAGACATGTTAAATAGGGGAGGGGTAGACCAAAAAAGACTTGGAATGAAACTATAAGGAAATATATGATGTACTTAGGCATTAGTGATGCTATGATTAAAGATAGGGCGCAATGGCGACAAAGGATCCATATAGACGACCCCACTACGGTGGAATAAAGGCTTGAATGTTGTTGTTTATATTTAGTCCCACATCTCCAAATGTACAATCTTCTTTCTCCACTACTCTATATAAAGAGGGGAGCTCCCATGTAATAATTTTTTTTAGAATAATAATTATTTTATATTGGGAATGAAGGAAGCATGGTTATGTGCACATAAATCAAAATGGATTCTTGGGTCTGCCCTCTCTGATGTCTTTGGCTTTGATTTGAGGGCATGATTCCGCAGCAAACGCGACGGTATAAGGGGGCCACTATTTCAGTGGTACTCTGTGAGCAGCCACTTTGTGCAATTATTGTCAAAGGTTAGGTCTTTCTCCTCTGAGAGAAGCCACTTTGTGCATAGTGCCAAAGGTTAGGTCTGTTTCCAATCTTCCCCCGCCCATACCCCCAATGATTGGGGACTATTTGGGTTCTGTTGTTGTTGTTGTTGTTGTAATAATTATTTTATATTTCAAACTCTCACAATTGTTAATCACAAAAAAGTTAATCTTGACGACATGTTGAATTATGACCCTAGACTTTTAGTACAATCTTGAACCCAACTTCTCTGTTGCATGATGGGTCATCGATGTGCATTAACCAGACTCTCTCTTTTAAAATTTCTTTTTGGGCAATGTGGATTAACCAGACTCTCTCTTTTAAAGTTTCTTTTTGGGCAGTGCTGAGCTAAACAATAAAGTTGACAATGAAGTTGCAGTGTACTTGAACTTTAATAGTGGTTCGAGGTGTATCTATTATGGTTGAACTCACTAAGTTCAATTGCCTACTTCAGCAATCATCTCGAATGTTCTGGTTTAGCCAGTATTAGTGTATTACAAAAAACAAATGATTGATGATCACTTATATAAAATCTGGTTGGAAATAAGGCAAACATAGCAGTGCATAATTAGTTGTTTTAGTTTTTTAACTTCATTTTGGTTGATTTTTTTTATATTTGCGTCGATTACACTTTGTAGCGGAACATGAATTATTTATTTTTAGATTTGGTTTTGGAAATTATTTTTTAATATTTTATTGTTAATCATATTATTCTATTTATAAATATATTAAAATATAATATTAATAGGTCTTATGCCTCGCTCTATGCCTCCGCCTTTTAAAACATTGTTTCTTAGAGTAAATTCCCTCTCTTTCATATATATATATATATCGATACTATATTAAAAGGCAATATACCTATCTTTTTGCTAACTCCACACTTTTAAAAACAAGCATACGATTACACAAAGTAAAATATCGACCATTCGCTTTAATCAAGTATCGTAACTCTCTCGTATGCTTAATTCATTCCCGCCCATTCCTCCAACCACGACTTGCCACCCTTACGGCATGGCGATTCATCATTTTTCTCTCGCGTATTTGTTCTCGCGTCAAAGAGTCCCCCGAAGCCGTCTCCCGACGCCACCTTCCGAAAGTTGCTTACGACTAATTTTGCCGAAGCCTTGCGCCGAATCCTTCCCTGAATCGCTCTTCCTACCTTCATTCCCCACCCCAACACCTCTTCCTTTTCCACGCCAACACAAGGTACTTCGAATTCCTTCCCTCTTGCATAAGCGAAGCCCGAATCTCCCATTTTCACCTCTTTAATCAACCACAGAAATGCAGGCCTTCTCCATGAAGCACGGAATATTCAAGCTTCGTCTCACGGTCACCTCTTCCTCCACAGAATCTCAGAGACGCAGACTTAGGGCATTTTCACGACTGCCGACTCTTTCAGGACCGTCTCTTCTTACTGTTTTTAGGCCATCATTGAAGGTAACATTCTATTTGTTTATTCCATTCTCTTCCATCCAACAATTTAAGATGCCGCTCTTCCTCTTCCTCTGGTTATTCAGTTATTGTTTGAAACACCTTTAATTTGTTTTTTTTAAATTGCTATTCCATCTAGAAGATAGACATTTTGCACTCTTCTCCATTTTCCTTCAAACCAACTACAACTTCCTTCTCTGAATGTCTTACTTCTGAAAATTACTTTAATTATCTTATTTGAGCATTGAGAAAGAATCATGGCCTTACTCAATTTTCATATTAGAGACCACATTTGATTAAGGTGACATGTAAGCTTGAGATTGTTGCTTTTTTTAATTTTTGGGTTTATTTAGGGCAAAATATACCTGCTTCAAATTATGCAATCTGTTGTGTTAACTACGCTGTGACTAGAATGTTGTTTGGGTTCATATTATTACTTAATTTAAAACTCATTTCCTATCAACCTATCTTCTGTAACTGTTTACTCAATCTATAATGGACTTAGCATCTTCCTGAATGCCTTCATATATTGAGCAAGGAGTTCTAAAGTTCAGTATCATCGATAATATAAAAATCTTATAAACATTCCTTTTATATCATGTCGAACTCTCAGTATCTCTTTTTTATCATTACTGAGCAAGGAGCTCTAACGTTCTGATAGTGGATAAAAATTTGTTGATTTTTGAAGTTTGTATTATTGAAAATAATGTGTTTGTGCTTTTGGAATGAGACCAATCACATGTGAGAGACTAAGTTATTTTTTTTACAACATGTTTACTTTGCATTAGTTTACTGATGTCTCTATTTAATTATCAACTTATTATTTCCAATCCGATTGCTTTGTATTTGTTTTTTTCTACTCAACAATCAGAACTCCCGCTCATCAACTCAAAAATCCCGCTTGGTTATGAAAACATAGTTAGATTAGGAGGAATGAAATCAAGTAAATGTATTCATCCTCTAATGGGGATATATATAGCGTTACAGAATGAGACGAAAAATAATATAAAGTGACTAATAATATAAATTGATACAATGACTTGAATAATATACTTCAACTCTCCCCCTCAAGTCGGATGGTAGATATCCGTCATTCCCAGTTTTCTGATGTCATCCGTGAAAATGTCACTTCCCAAGCTTTTAGTGAACACATCGGCCAGTTGATCTCTTGAACTGATGAAAGGAGTAACCACGTTTCTTTTGTTCAAGTGATCCTTGATGAAGTGACGGTCCACCTCAACATGTTTGGTCCTGTCATGTTGAACCGGATTGTGGGCTATACTGATAGCAGCCTTGTTGTCGCAAAACAAGGAGAAAGGAGAAGTTCTGGGAAGACCCAAGTCTTGAAGGACAGTACATAGCCAAAGTCCCTCACACATTCCAAGTGACATTGCACGGTACTCAGCTTCGGCACTAGATCTGGCCACAACGTGCTGCTTCTTGCTCCTCCAAGTCACGAGATTTCCTCCAACGAACGAACAATAACCAGTAGTGGATTTTCGATCGTCACGGCAACCGGCCCAATCGGCATCTGTGTAAACCTCTATTTTTAAGTGGTCATTTTTGGAGAACAGAAGTCCCCGTCCTGGGGCCTTCTTAAGGTATCGTAGGACGCGATACACTGCCTGCTGATGTCTGACCCGAGGAGCGTGCATATATCTACTCAAAATACCCACAGCGTATGTGATATCAGGACGGGTATGAGATAGATAAATCAATTTCCCAACTAATCTCTGATAGCGGGTGGCCTCAACGCTGTCACTGTCACTGTCGTCACAGATCCCATGATTCTCCTCCATAGGAGTGTTCGCAGGAACACACCCAAGCATCCCGGTCTCTTGAAGCAAGTCCAGGACATACTTCCGCTGAGATATGAAGATGCCCTGATCAGATCTAGTAACCTCTATTCCCAGAAAGTATCGTAACTTTCCCAAGTCTTTCACCTCAAATTCCTTGGCCAAGAGGGACTTGAGATTGGCAATCTCACTCGCATTATTACCGGTGATAACAATATCGTCCACATAGACAATGAGAACCACAATACTCTGATCACGTCTCTGAATGAACATGGTGTGGTCTGACTGCGCCTGTTTATACCCAAACTTGAGCATAGCCTTGAGAAATCTGCCAAACCACGCTCTGGGTGACTGCTTTAATCCATATAAGGATTTCAGTAACTTGCAAACAAGGGGTTTCCCTCCATCTCTCACAAAACCAGGAGGAAATGTCATATACACCTCTTCTTCAAGATCGCCATGGAGAAAAGCATTCTTGACATCTAACTGGTGGAGGTCCCATCCCAAGGTAGCGGCGACAGACAGAAGGACCCGAATAGAATCCATCTTAGCCACTGGAGCAAAAGTCTCCTGGTAATCAACTCCCTGAGTCTGAGTGTACCCACGGGCGACCAACCGAGCCTTATACCGTTCAACTTTCCCGTCTTCATTTTGCTTGACGGAAAAGACCCATCTTGAGCCAACGGCTTTCTTACCATGTGGAAGAGGAGTGACATCCCAAGTGTGATTCTTGTCCAAGGCAGCCATCTCTTCTTTCATAGCCTGAGCCCAAACCGGAATGCCCAGAGCTTCCTGCCAAGTCTTAGGAATAACGACAGATGAAAGGGAAGCGATAAAAGACTGGTGGCCAGGAGAAAGATGATGATATGTAACATGGTTAGAAATAGGGTGTTTAGTAGAAACAAACTTATCTTGTAACTGAGCCAGCGGAACATCCAAATCCGCATCATCAGAATCTGAGGCCGAAGCAGGCACGGGTGGAAGCAGGGACGTAGGAGCCTGTATACGTGAGGAGCGCCGTTGATACACATGAGGGAAAGGAGATAGGAGAACATCCGGAGAAGGGATAGGAATAGGAATAGGGGGTCCTTGCTCAGGCAGCGGAAGCGATGGTGGAAGCTGAGGTAGAGAGGGAATAGGAATAGGAACCGGGTGAACAGGAAGAGGAAGGTCAGGAAGGGAAAGATCTACAAAACTCTCCCCCTGACGAACAGAGTGAGTCGAGGACAGAAAATAGGATTCCCCTTCGCGAAAGGTGACATCCATAGTGCAGTAGAGACGACCGGAAGGCGGGTGGAAGCATCGATACCCCTTCGTAGTGGAGGAGTATCCGACGAACACACAACGAATGGCACGAGGATCCAGTTTGTCACGGTGGGGTACATGAACGTGGACGAAACACACACAACCAAAAACTCGGGGAGACAGATGCGAAGTATAGACCGTAGCCATGGTGGACAGACGAGCGAGGGGGGTAGCATATTCTAAGATACGCGAAGGAAGCCGATTGATAAGGTGAGTAGCGGTAAGAATCGCATCTGCCCAAAAACATTTGGGAAGATGCATAGTACCCAGGAGGCAACGGGCCATATCCAGGAGGTGCCGGTTTTTTCGTTCGGCAACCCCATTTTGAGTGGAGGTGTGAACACACGTCGTTTGGTGGATAATATCGTGATCTTTGAGATATGTGCCAAACGCACCGCGATCATCATATTCACCCCCATTATCACTACGCAAAACACGGACAACCCCGTGAAATTGGGTCTGAATCATTTTATGAAAGAGTTGAAAACAGGAAAAAACTTCACTTTTTTTCTTCAATAGATAAACCCAACATGTGCGGGAAAAACCATCAATAAAGGTGACAAACCACCGAAAACCAAAAATAGATGAAACTGGGGACGGTCCCCAAACGTCAGAATGAAGAACATCAAACGGAGTAGTACAAGGAGAAGATAGGTGCGATGGACTATGGCGCACATGCTTAGACTCATCACAAACATTACAAACAAAGGTATCTAAAACATGAGAGAAAGCGGGAAAAAGTTTCTGAAGATAAAGAGGTGAGGGATGTCCAAGCCGGAGGTGCCAGCGACGAACATCCTCAGAAGTAACAGCAGAACTCGAGAGGGCCTGGGAGGAGGTCACATCCAAGTAATACAGGCCACCGCGTTCCCTACCACTGCCAATGCTCCGCTTCGTACCCAGTTCCTGAAAAACACAGGAGTCAGGAAAAAAGGTTACAGAACAATTGAGAGAGCGGGTAATATTACTAATGGAGAGTAAATTGCGAGGAAATGAAGGAACATGAAGAACAGAAGGTAAAGAAATAGAAGGAGAACAAAGGATCTGGCCTTTGCCAGCAATAGGGGTCAGCAGGCCATTTGCAGACATAACTTTGTCCTTACCAGACAAAGGAGAGTAAGAGTGAAAACCTGAGGAAGAGCCGGTCATGTGATGAGTGGCACCGGAATCCAGAACCCACTCAGACGAGGAAGTAGTAGCGGTAGGAGCACTCGGCATGGCAATAGAGGCAATAGAAGCAGAGGCCGCCTGGGACGGAGCGGACTGAGAATGAAGCAGGCGGCGGAAGGCATCCAACTCCTGAGAAGTAAGCTGGCCGGAAGCAGTAGAGAGACCCTCATCATACACATCCGTAGAGAAAGCAGCATCCTGAGGACGAGTCCCGGTCTGACGGTAGCCTCCACGACCGTGACCACGGCCACGACCACGACCACGACCAGAAGGAGCAAGGTGAGGATGCAGCTTGAAGCATGCATCCCGAGCATGTCCCCGACGACCACAGAAATCACACGTGGGGATCGTGCTGGTGGAACCTCCGCGACTAACACCACCAACACTAGTAAAGGCAGACCGATCCACTGCAGGAGCAGGCGTGCTGAGGGATCGGCGGCGATCGTCATCACCAAGGACCATGCTGAATGCTTCCCGTAGGGATGGAGGGGGTGAACGATGCAAGACGTGCGTCCGGACAGTATCAGATTCCATGTTAAGCCCCATCAGAAAGACATGCAAGCGGTAACGGTTCTCCTTCTCCTGAAGCTTCACGGCGTCGGCCGTGCAGGAAGCCGTGAAATGCTCAAAGAAATCCAGCTCCTGGTAGAGACGTTCAAACTCCGAGAAGTAGGCAGACACAGTCAGAGATCCCTGTCTAAGCTCCAGAATGCGACGGGTAAGTTCATAGATCTGAGTGGAACTCCCAATCTGCGAGTACGTGTCTTTTGCCCGGGTCCAGATATCATAGGCCGAGTCCAGAAGCATGTAACTCCGATAGACCTTTGGGGACATGGAATGAAGGAGCCAGGAAACAACAAGGGAATTTTCAGAGTCCCATCGGCGCCACGTAGGGTCAGTCTTGGCGGGCTCCCGAATAGAGCCATCAATATAGCCAAACATCTGATGGCTGCGGATCACATGCTGAGCAGCACGAGACCATTCCAGATAGTTCGTTCCGTCCAAGGGAACGGTGGTGATCTTCAAAGAGCCCGAGTGGCCATGGGTCCGCTGCGGGTCACCCATCGCTGGCATAATCTCACTCACAGGTGGCATAATCTCACTCACAGGTGGCGAAGAACCTGTAGAATTCCCCATAAGAGCAAAAAGAGGACTACCAATAAACAGAGAAACGCCACGCAAGGATCAAGACAGCGGCAAGACGCTAGGGCATAGCAGCATAGGGCAGCAGTTGACCGATCCACAGCAGCAGCATAGCAGCATAGGGCTGCGGCAGGAGGCAAGAGGAGGCTGCGGCAGTAAGGCTGCGCCCGACAGGGAGAATCAGCGGTAGTAGAAGGCCGCTGCAGGAGGCATCAGTGCCGACCCTAGCATCGACGACAGTGGTCTAGGGCGGCATGAAAAAAGACGGAGAGGAAGGAGGAGGCCGGTCGACTCTCAAACGGCGGAGAGGAAGCCGCCTGGAGCAGGGAGGGCCGACCGGAAGCGGGGTTGCGCGCGGGTTGCGGAAGCGGAAGCGGGGCTGCGCGCGAGTTGCGGAAGCGGAAGCGAGAGACGGCTAGGGCGACGGCTAGGGCGCGCGTGTTTGCTCTGATACCAAGTTAGATTAGGAGGAATGAAATCAAGTAAATGTATTCATCCTCTAATGGGGATATATATAGCGTTACAGAATGAGACGAAAAATAATATAAAGTGACTAATAATATAAATTGATACAATGACTTGAATAATATACTTCAACTAACATACCCTCCCCTCAATTTTTACTGAAGCCTCCAAAATTTTAAATTACAATTTTCTGCATTTCCTTGCACTATTTTGGTTGTTTTGCTTATTTGTAGAAGTTCTTTGATAATTATTTTACTCGAAACATGTTCACAAATTAATGGAGAGAGACTGCCTTTGACATCCTTTATTTTTTGGCGATCCCTAAATTTGATTTTAGTTTTTGTAGTTTTGATTTGAATGATTTTGATAATTAAATTTTATTTTATGTTAAACTGGCAATTTGATTTCAATTTTTAGTGAATTAAGTGGCGAATTATGATTGGTGTTTGTTGAGATCTCTTCATACCCATCAAAATAAAATCTATAACTGCATGTTTAATGAACTATTCATGTGTTTGGTTGAGCCCGTTCGCAAGAGCATTCGAGCATGGGCATATCTCGTGCAAAATTGCTAGCGCGCTTGTGTGTATATTTCTTGTTGTCATCTACTTGATTATGTATATGTATCGGTACATATATGTTTTGTTTATGTGAAGACACTATTAGGATCGCGAGTGAATTCATTAACCACAAACTACAAACCACAGCAACAAACACAAATTCACAAATATCTTTGTATTAACAAACTTGGGAAACCCTCATGAGGAATAAAACCCAAGCAATACTTGCCATAACAATAATACAATGAAAAAAGAGAGGATTATATGCTCCACTTGATCCACTACCAGCCAATGTTATGAAACACACCCACATACATCCACCACAATGACTAGCGTGCTTTGCTTAACTATTACTTAACTAATACCTCAAAGCACCCCCCAGAATACAATGAAAGTAATTGTGAGATTTAAGGTTTGATGGATCAAAACCTCGGCTACGGGTCGTAACCGGAGACGGGCCAAAACTACAAGGAGAGTGATCTCTCCTCCTTTTTCAGGAAGTAGATGATTGAAAATCGAGAATCAAATCTAGGGCATAACCCTTTCTTCCTCTCCCTCGGCAACATGTCTTCACATGCGCTACTTTGATCTGCCGACCGAATGAAGCCGGGCTCACCACTTTTCAACTCGCCAAAACACACTCGCTTCCTCGCCGAAGCTGTCACCTCCTTGATCAAGCCTCACCTCCTCTCGTTCTCTAGAGTAGATCACACTTTCTCGCTCGCTCCCTTTGGAGAAAATCGTGCTCGCAATCTCATCCTTGCTGAAAGCCTCGCTGTGTGTGGGGGGGGGGGGGGGGGGGGGGGTAGTGGGGCCAACCTTGGACTGGTTCATTTGAACCTGTCCAGATCAGGCCCACACACGACATTATCCCCCTTGGGGCTGATCCTAAAAAAGCTGCCAATCATGATGACAACATTAGTTATCTAGTAACGATCAACCCAATTGAGTTTGTGCAAAGCTCCAACTTTTTACATGACACGATCTTTGTAAACATATCAACCGAGTTATCATCAATGTGAATCTTCTCTAATCTGAAGGTCCCTTCTTCAATTAAGGATCACATGTGATGATATCAATGTCTGATGTGGTTCTTGAATGATAAGCTGAATTGCAACGATCTTTCTCAAAGCTGACCTCCTTCAATAAACTCTACATCCATATCAACTTCTTGTTAGCTTTAAACTCAATAATATACATAGCTTCAGTCGTTGAAAGAGCAACAACTTTTTGTAACTTTAAGATCCAGGTAGTAGCAACACTTCCAAGAGTAAACACATAACCAATGATACTCTTACTGTCATCAACCTCCTTACCCAAGTTAAATCAATAAATCCATGCAAGTGGACTTTTGTGCCCGAGTAGCACATCGTCATATCCTTCAATCCTGCAAGATATCTCATAATCCATTTCACAACATTGTAATACTTTTGACCTGGGTCAGACATATATCTGCTCACAACTCCCACTGCATGTGCAATGTCTCTTTTAGTGCAAATCATGACATACATGAGGCTTCCAGTTGCAGGCGCATATGCCATTTTATCTCTGTCACTCTGAGATTTTGGACGGTTCCTTCTACAGAGACTCCTGAAGTGACCTGCTAAAGGAACAACTACATCCTACATGCTTGACATTCTCCATATTGAACCTTTTCAGCACCTTCTGAATGTAGTCACTCTGACACAACTTTAGTATGTCTGTTTCAATCCTCAGTTCTAGGATTTGCTTCGAAGGATCCAAATCCTTCATAGAGAATTCTTGTCATTTGCCCCTTTAAGTGTTTGATCTCCTCCATGTTAGAGCTCGACCCTAACATATCATCAACATACAAAAGTAAGATGATGTAGGAATTCTTCAACTTTCTGAAATAACAACAGTGTTCTGATGACGAGTGTACTTGTTCTTCCGCATGAACCTGCCAAACTTCATGTACCACTGCCTCAGTGCTTACTTGAGCCCGTAGAGACTCTTGTTCAACTTGCACACCATGTTTTCCTCTCATGCTTCTATGTAACCTTATGGTTGAAGCATGTAATTGTCTTCCTCCAAGTCACCATGAAGGAACATAGTCTTTATATCCAACTATTCTAATTGAAGATCCTCAGCTGCTGCAATATTCAGAACTATTCTGATGGTATGTATCTTCACGACAAGGGAGAAAATCTCGGTGAAGTCGATTCCTGCCTTCTATTAGAATCCCTTCACAACAAGTCTGACCTCATACCTATAATACCCATCATGCTCATGCTTCAATCAGAACAGCAATTTATTTTGAATGTCTTTCTTCCCAGTTGGATGCTTAACCAGATCCAAGTCTGATTAATAGATAAGAATCCATCTCATCGTCCATAACACTCTTCCACTCGCCCCTCTCAAAAACAGACATGGCTTCTTCATAACAGTTGTGCTCACCACTATTTGTTAGAAGAAGGTAGTGAAGAGATGGAGAGTAACGTGCTAGAGCGATGATAGCCCATCTAGGATGTCGGGATGTAGTGGGTGGAGTGACGGGCTCCTCGTCAATTTCTCCATGAGTGTCAGCACTCTCAATGTTTTCATCAGAATACTCAGTTTCATGATCACTCGGCTTGCTAGGGGTATCAAAGTTCAACAAACACGAGGAACTGCCAATTGGGTAAGAACCTTGTAAAGGGTTGCCACCAGGAATAATATGTAAAGGAAAAACTCTGTAGAGCTTGCTAATTGGGTAAGCAAACAAGGGTTTCCTTTAAGAAAGTATATAAATATGATTCACCAAGAATCTTACATCTAATTTATATGGATTTATTTGAACCCATTTCAGTCACCAACTTAGAGGGTAAGTCATACACCATAGTACTTGTGAATGACTTCTCTAGATTCACTTGAGTGTTCTTTCTTAGTACTAAGTCTGATACCTTCAAGACACTCATCATTTATTAGACGGATTCAAAATGAACTGAATACTTCAGTTGTTATGATCAGAAGTGATCATGACACTGAGTTTGAGTCTCATAGGATGTGTGAAACATAACTTCTCAGCTCCTAGAACTCCACAATAAAATGGGGTTGCTGAGAGAAAGAATAAAAGGCTTATTGAATCTGGTAGAACATTACTTACTGAGGCTAACTTGCTTATGTACTTTTGGGCAGAGACAGTTAACACAGCTTGCTATGTTCTCAACATGTGTTTAATTCATAAGACTAAGACAAAGACTCTTTATGAGTTGCTGTAAGGAAAAACTCAAAATATTTCCTACTTTAAAATATTTGGAAGCATCCGCTACATCTTAAATAGTGGCAAAAGTCTTCTTGCCAAATTCGACAAGAAGACTGATGAAGGTATCTTCTTAGGATACTCCACCACTAGCAAAGCCTACAAATACTATAATAAAAGAACCTTAAAAATTGAAGAATCAATGCATGTTTTTGATGAGACTGACATGTTCCTTGATGGGACAAATTCCTCTTTAAGTCCTAATTTGCAGGTTGAAGAAGTTGCCAAACAGATGGATCAATTGGTCATAAGTGAAGCTCCATGCTCTACTAATTCTAATGATGCATCTGAGTTGGATCCAAATGACAATACTCTGAAAGATGAAGACAATGAAACTGAAGAAATTATGTATATAGCTAAAGACTCTCATCAAGTTCCTGATAATCAACCAGCCAGATTAGCAGAAGAAGCTTCTGAAGAAGACCCTGTCTTTCCTCTCAATGAGATAACTGCTCCACCTTCTGAGTTTGTATCTCTAAGAGATCATCCTCCCTCACAAAAATTGAGGATATATCTGTTGGAGTTCAAACAAAGAGTAGAACTTTCAATGAAGCCAATTTCCTATGCTTCTTATCCCTATATGAGCCAAAGAAGTTTGAAGATGCTAATAATGATCCCCACTGGATTGTTGCAATGCAAGAAGAACTTGCTCAATTTGAAAGAAACAAAGTTTGGACCTTGGTTGAAAGACCAAAGAACTACCATATTATTGGAACTAAATGAGTGTTCAGAAACAAACTTGATGCTGATGAAGTTATTGTCAGAAACAAAGCAAGGCTTATAGCCCAAGGCTATAAACAAGAAAAAAGTATAGACTATAGTATGATCAGACCATCGCTCCTGTTGCAAGGTTGGAAGAAATAAGAATGTTCCTTGTTTATGCTGCCCATAAAAGAATCAAAGTTTATCAGATGGATGTCAATGGTGCATTTCTAAATGACAAGAAGAGGTTTATGTAGAACTACCTCCAATACTCCCCATGGCTTCTAAGATCATCAACTATTTTGATGTGGATGTAAAATCATTTTCAACTGCTGATCAAAAGTTTAAAGACATATTGCAGCTGTTTTCGGATCAATGGTTGATTAAACTCATTTCGTCTAGATATCGACTTCTTGCTGCAGAGCTAACTGCTTTCCACCCTTCTATTAATCTTGCTAAAAATGATGCCATCTTTGGCACAATAAATGGTGCCCTAGTTAGGGTCATCGGGCATGAACTGTCTGCTACATTTGACCTTCCAGTCGGGATTGATGATGAAAATCTCTCTGAAGAAGAAATATACATTATATTGAAGATGCAGTTTTTAGGACACAAAGTATCCAATTTGAAGAAGGTTGAGATTTCATAAGAATATAAGTTTCTAGCTGACCTGGTTGGCAAGGTCATGTTGTTTAAAATATATGATGCTATTCCCCTGACTCATTTGCAGATTATGGGAATTCTGATTTTGAAAAAGAAAATTAATTGGGGCAACTTGCTTGTTGAAATTGATCAAGCACAAAATGCAGCACAAGGATATTCTTTTTGGAAGAATTCTAAGTATGGTCTTGCTACATGCATTTCCATCTGTGTGCACTTCTGCTGAGATTCATATACCTCATAGGAAGAGGCTGTCCATAAAGCTTTTTGCTAAATGGGCCAGGCAAATTCCCAAATCCAAAGCCTCCTCTTTTCGTCAACCTTTAGATTCTTCTTCTCCCATTGCTCTAGATAATACTCCGCATTCTCCACACCCTTCTCCTAATCAAGCTCAAATTGATGCTTCTTCTCCATCTTCATCTACCTCTATTGCTGCTGCAGCCTCTATTCCCTTTCCTTCTCCTCCACTGCAAGCAATTCCCTTTCCTTCTCCTCCACTGCAAGCAACTGTCACCTTTACTTCTCATTTACCTTCTACTTCTGATATACCTCTCACTTCTACTTTTCTTCCTCCTTCTCAACCTGATTCTGCTTCTGTTTTTATGCTGATATTAAATCAGACAACTCAGTCCTTGGTATCTGCTTTCTCTTCTCAACTAAAGGATATTTCTGCCAATTTGGACTCTAAGCTTGACTCCATTCAACTACAGATTACTGCACTTTCAACTTCAGTTGAGACTTTGGGAAGAGAAGTTGTCTGCTCTCCTGGTCACCAGGTCATTCATGACATCCTTATTCCATGATGTCATGAAGGGGGAGAATCCCTGTGATGACAGGGAGCCTGGTAAAAATATGGTTACTCCTAGTGCTGATCTGGATGATCATGCTGCTGATTCTGAGCTTGAGGATATTGACCCAGATAAAGTGGCTTGGAATACAATGGTAATGGAAGAGGATGCTGGTGTTGAGCATGATGAAATGACTACACAAATCGCTAAGGATTCGGGAAAAGAAATTTTGATGGATGAGTTTGCCAATGATGATGATTTGTTGGAACTATGTTCTTCTTAGTGTCTAAGCTTTGTGTTGAATCTTTCTCAGGAAAGGCCAAGCATCCAGGGGAGCTAGATGTTCATGGGGAGCCATCTGCTCAGAGGGAGCTTGTGCAAGTTGTCCAGGAGAGGCCTTTGTCTCCACCTCATTATGGCTGGGCAGAATCACCCCTTCCTTCAACACCTGCAGATGATGTTGAGCAGACTGATGCTTTATCTCTAGATGTTCACCTAGAGCATATTTCATCTGTGCCTACTCAACTCATTCCTTCAAAGACTGTCTCTCCTGGCAAGTCAATCTATGTTGGTTCAAGAGTTTTTTATGGCAGAGGAAGGAGGGGAAGAGGTCGTGTTGACAACAGACCTATATGAGAAAAATACTGAAAAGAACAAAGAAAAGAGTATAGAAAGATGAGGTCTTATCATGCTAAAACACCTCACATCTCTTTTGAAGAAAATCTCTTTGACAGATTTCCTTCTGTCCATGGACCAGAACTTGATAGAATTCAGAAAGAGGTCAATGAACAAAATATGATAGAATTTGAGGCTGCTCAGAAGGAGATCACTGACAAAATGGCTGCATTTGTGTCTAAAGTTAAAACAGGCATGAACAAAGAAGAAATTCTCAAAGGAGATGAGATAGCTCTTCCAAGCAAGCAAATATTTGATGCTGAAGCATACAAGACCAAAAATCCTGATGCCTTCGCATTTCAAGCCACTGAGATAATAGATAAAAGAGGATTATGATTTTCATCTGATCTCCACATTCCCTATGTCAAGAAAAAGAAAACAAGCAAAACAGATGATGAGCCTACTCTGATGAAGCCTGTTATGTTTGTCAAGTCATCTTCTTCTTCTGTTGTACCTGATCAACCAGGTGTGACTTCAGTTCCTCAAATCTCTTAGATTTCAGCTTCCAGAGTCATCTCCAGGAAAAGAAAATGAAGGAATCAATGAAATGTGTGCAAGGATAGTCGACAAAGGTTTATATATCAGTAATATATATTCACATATTGATGATGACTTGAGAAAGCTGTTTCAACTATCTAGAGATATGTAGACTTACCCACATAGGGTTACTCTCAGAAATGCGTTGTATAAGTATGAGTTATGATTAGGTACATGCTGCCAAAGATTCACAATGCACTAAAAAAGAATCAACTAAGTAAAACTTCTGTGCGTCGAGAATTATTCGACACATGTCGACAATGACTAAGTTTTTACGTCGAAAAGTAATCGATGCATGATGAAGTTCTTTCCTTATGTCGAGATCTTCGTAAAAGAAAAAACTGCTCAGAGCACAAGTATTCAGTCTACGCCAAATTCTCTCTACTCAACAATTGGACGTACGCCGACAAGTATTCGACGCATAAGTAACAGAATGTTGATTTCTCTCCAGACTTCTGTCATTAATTCCAGAGCAGTTTTAAGCATTGATTCAAATATAATTCTAGTCGTTATTGATTCACATCAAGAAGGTGATTATGCTGATTGACATAAATTAAGGACTTCAAATTGCAGTAGACCTATGTTTATATATATATATATGAAGAATTCAAATAGAAGATGAAGAGAGTTGGTGACCTTAATTCTAAATCGGCTCTTCTCTTCTCCAAGATTCAGAATTCTCCTCTTTTCTTAGAAGTTCTCTCCAAGACCCTAACTGACAAGAGCTCTTCTTACAAATTCAAGACTCTTCTCCTCTAAGGGGTTCTTCATCTTTTTCCTCAGGATTCCTCTCAAGACAAAATTCATCTTCTCTCTATTGAATTCAGTCTTCCCCGCTTAAGAGGATTTGCCGACTGCTGCTGCTGTTCAAATAAGAATCCACACAATGCTTCAAAGAACCAAATCCTTCGGAGCTTTGTTGAAGAAGGATCACATTGTGAAATTTTTTGCTTCCTACATTCACTGTTTTAGAAAAGAGTTTTTAGAATCTCTCTTGAAAAGATTCAGTGGGTTTTACGAGTTTTCTTATCAAAAGACTCAGCTGGTCCTAAGAATCCCCTTATCAAAGAATTTAGTTGGTTGTGTAGATCACGTTATGAAAAGATCTATTGCATTGGTTTTGCGAATCTCCTTATCAAAAGATTCAGTAAAATTAGTTTTAAGAGTCTTCTTATCAAAAGACTCAGTACTGTTTAGTGGAATACCTATCAAGGGGTAGAAGAGAGAACATACCTAATATTGTGGGGAACCTCTATAAATTCTTGCGTCTTCTGGCTGTATAGATCTCTATAGCTTTGTTTATTATTTTTTGTGTTTATTAATTATGCTGCTTAATAAATTAATTGTGGCTTGAACTATGAATGATTGTGGCTGAAAAACTTTAAAATTGTATTCACCCCCTCTAGAGTAATTCTCAACACTTTACCCTCACCTTCAGCCTCCACACATTTGTGTGAACAAGATTCAACTTGTTTGATTTTAAGGTCTTCTTTCCTTTTGAGAAGCTAACATTCTTTTGCTTTTCAAAAATACATCCTTCGCAGAAGTGTTAGTCAACTAAGGATAATCCATCCGACTTCCTTTAGAGACCATAACCTTCATGCCCTTCTCACTCGTGTCCAAGTAGTCTGTGCTAGACACTGATGACAACCTTTGATGTGACAACACTGATATTTACTTAAGTGGATCTTAGATAGAGAGTGTTCTCTCTCTTTCCCTTCGCCATGACCATGGATCCCTTGCTAATCTTTCATGAATCACTACCAAACATAGTGATGCACCAATCATCAGAAAGTTGACTTACAAATACAAGATTCTTAGCCAACTTGGGAACATGTCTTACATGTTTCAGTTTCAAGGTATATGTGCACTTCTCCCTTCCAACTATCTCATCTGGGTTCATCATCACCCATATAGTCCTCGCCAATGTTTATCTTCTCATAACTTAGGAAAAATCGACGGTTGGAGGTGGCATGAAACAATGCACTTGAATTAAGTACCTATGAATTACATCTGATAGCACATGAAAGAACTAAGACATCGTCAGATGATTCATCCTTGATAGTCAGATTTAGTGACTCCTTATCACCCTTCTCTTGTTTCTTTGGCGCCTTACAGTCGCGCTCTACATGACCTTTCTTTTGGCAGTTTCAACATACCACTGCACCTTTGGATTGACTTCTCCCGGACTTAGACCGTCCCTTCCATTTGGTATCACCCCTCTTTGAAGATCTTCCACATTCTCCAACATTCAGGGTACCTCCAAAACTACTACTAGTTGAACTATTTTTTCTCCTTGTGTCCTCACCCAAGAGAACACCGACCACATTCTCAAATTTTAGAGGGTTCGATCTTGATGAGTTGCTAACTACCATGACAAGACTATCCCAACTATCAGGTAGGCTTGACAAGATCAACTCGACTAACATCTCGTTCTCAAATACCAATTGAAATAATTCCAACCGGCCAGTTATAGCATTAAAGTTATTCAAATGCCCAGTCATTAATTTTCCTATAGTCTTATGCTTATTTAGCAAACACATCATAAGAACAACTTTGTTTGATACTGAAGGCTTCTCATACATCTGCATCAGGTTGCCATCCCATCTTCAGTAGTCTTCTCCTCAGAGATGTTGAAGGCTTCGAATGAAGACAAGGTGAGTCAAATCGCTCCAAAAGCTTTGCGATCCAACACCTCCCACTTCTTGTCGTCCATATCTTCCAGGTTTTCCTTCTTTTCAAGTAAAGGTTCCTCTAATATAGATAGTCCTCCATCTGCATTTTCTAAAATCCTAAGTTCTTCCCGTCGAACTTGCCAATCTTCACTTTCCCTTCATCCATGTCTGCTCCCGCTCAAACTGAGTACCCGCGAATCCTGTCACCGATCTTGGAGCCGAATGTTTCAAAGATCGTGACCACAGAGGATAGGAATGGACCAATGACCGTCACCTACCGCACTAAATCACGAACCCGAGCAAATTAATTGCTCGTCATAACCTCGCTCTGATACTACTTTTGTGAGAATCATGGGTGAATGTAGTAACCACAAATCACAACGAAAAACATAAATTCACAAATATCTTTTTGAAACCCTCGCGAGGAATAAAACCCAAGCAATACTTGCCACCACAATAATACAATGCAAATAAAGAGAAGACTATATGCTCCACTTGACCCTCTACCGATCAATACTATGAAGCAAACCTACATCCATCCATCACAAATATTAGCGTGCTTTGCTTAGCCACTACTTGGCTAATGCCTCAAAGCACCCCTAGAATACAATGAAAGTAAATGTGAATTTAGGGTTTGAGGGATCGAAATCTCTGCTACATGTCGTAGCTGGAGATGGGCCAGAACTACAAGGAGAAGAGTGATTTTTCCTCCTCTTTCAGGAAGCAGATGAGTGAAAACTACGAATCAAGCCTAGGGCATATCCCTTTCTTCCTCTTCCTAGGCAGCAATCGTCGCATGCGCTACTCTGATTTGTCGGCCGAATGAAGTCGGCCAACATATCCATTGTTTGATATATCGCCTGGCGTGACTTTTGAACATATCATACACTATTTTGTTTTATAGTGTTAGTAGTATATGTTTAAATTACCTAATTGATTATATTATATATACTTAAATTGATTGGACTTATTGTTTCGTTCTCTTTAATATATTATTCTTATAATAAATTGTTTTTATTATTTTTTACTGCATCTTTTTTATTTCGTATTACAGTAAATGTGTTGAAATTTGTTAAGAATGAAAGGACTTATAATTTAGCTTTGATTTTTTTTATTTGCTATAAAATCTAGTGCTACAAAATAAAATTACTGTATAAAATTAAATATATTTTATAATATATTTATTTGTACTTATTGTTGGAAAAGCCCATGTAGAGGCCCGTATTTGGGCCCATTTTAGCTTCTCTCCTTTAGTCCCACATCTTGTATAGGAATCATTCTCTCTTTCTCCCTCCTATATATATGTACTCTCTCTTTGTATTTATACACATAAGAAATACATACAAGATTGACTTTTGTCTACATGGTATCAGAGCGAAACGGTCTCTCCTGTACCTAACCGCAGACCTCCCCGCCATTCCGAGCGGTCTCTTCTTTTCAGACCGTAGCCCGCCCTCCTGCGAGATCTCCTCTCCAGCTTCTGCTCCTCATCGCATTTATAGGTTTCTCAGCCTGTCCAGTGGGCCCTACCACCTGCGGCCTCTCTCCCTCTGCCGAATTCGCAGACCGCCTGAACTCGCAGACCGCCCGCGCTCTCTCTGGTCGCAGCTCTGGCCGCGCCCTCTGCCGAACTCGCAGACCGCCCGCGACTCTCTCTCTGCCGAGCTCTCCTCGAATCGCAGCTCTAGCCGTGCCCTCTGCCGGACTCGCAGACCGCCCGAACTCGCAGACCGCCCGTGCTCTCTCTAGTCGCAGTTCTGGCCGCGCCCTCTGCCGAACTCGCAGACCGCCCGCGACTCTCTCTCTGCCGAGCTCTCCTCTAATCGCAGCTCTAGCCGCGCGCTCTGCCGGACTCGCAGACCTCTGCCGCGCCCTCTGCCGGACTCGCAGACCTCTGCCGGCCGCGCCCTCTGCCGGACTCGCAGACCTCTGCCGGCCGCGCCCTCTGCCTGCGATCTCCTCCTGCTCGCAGCTTTCCCTGCCGGTCTTCTCCTGCTCGCTGCGGCCTCTCCCTGCCGGTCTCCTCCTGCTCGCTGCTGCCTCCCTCCCTGCGCCTCTCAGCGGTCTCTCTAAAGCAGACCGTGCGGTCTTCCTTGGTCAGCCACCCTTCCCGTTTTTCCTTCAATGGGATCGTCTGTGGACTCCACCACGGTGTATGCTCCTCCTCAGCCAGACCGCCTGGGTCAGCCTCCAGAACTTCGTGATGAGTTGCGGATCACCACAATCTCCCTCTCCGGAAAAGTAAACTTCATACAATGGGTACACTCGGTCCGGTGAGTTCTTCAGTCTAAGGGACTTCTGGGTCATCTCACCCAAGCACCTCCATCCCCTCCTACGGAGGACTGGCTCAGGAATGACGGCCGAGTTCAGACGTGGTTTCTCAACTCTATGGATGGAGAGTCATACCAAATGGTGATATATCATGAGACTGCTAAAACTATGTGGGATGAGCTTCGTTCTCTATACTCGGGCAAGGACAGCCTTCAACATCTTTACGACATCATCACAGATCTCCTGGCGTTAGATACGGCCGAGGCTGCTAACATGATCTCCTTCGTTGCTCGCACCAAGACTCTGACCGAAACATGGATCCAACATCAACCTTCAACCAATGATCATGCTGCTCAACGAGCTCAGAAGGAAGCTGTCATCATTGCTATGATCATGGCCCGTGTTCCACCACACCTGCAAAGCATCCGAAATCAGGTTCTGGCCTCGGCCATTACTCCTTCCCTCTCAACTGTGTGTTCCATGCTCCTCAAAACATCAGCACCTCTGGCGGCTCCTGCTCCTCCCTCACCAGCCCTTCTTCAGAACACTCCTGCTCCCTTACTTCCTTTGCCTCCACCGGCTCGTGGTGGACGCTCGACATCTCGGGGAAGGGGGCATGGTGGTCGTTCTCGACCAAAATGTTCTTTCTATGGGCGAGATGACCACTTTGAGGCGACCTGCTATCGGAAGCCTGGTAATCCTCCTCGTCCGACTGCCGCTATTGCTGATGACAGCCTCTCCGTCTCCCACGCCGATCTTGACGCACTCCGCCTACAGTTCCAACAGCTTCAAGGGATGATATCCCCACCTGCCTCTGTCGCCTCCGTCTCCAATCCAGGTATAACCTGTCTCTCAACAAGTCCACGCTGGATAGTGGACTCTGGTGCTACTCATCATATCACCTCGCTACAGCCACCAAAGTATTTAAATACTCCTCATCCGAAGTGTATCACTGTGGCCAATGGGGCGACTGTTCCGGTCTATGGTTCGGCTGACTTCTCTCTTAGCCCCTCCATCTCTCCCCACTCGGCTCTTCATGTTCCGGGATCCCCGTTCAACTTACTTTCTGTTAGCCGTCTTACTACTGACCTGGATTGCTCCCTAACATTTACATCCTCTTCTTTTCTGATACAGGATCGGCGGACGCAGACTACCATTGGTAAGGGACAACTGCGTAACAGGCTCTACCTTCTCGACGACTCTCCCACTATCCTCTCATCGGTCTCCTCTGCTGAGTGGCATCAGCGTCTTGGATATGCTCCCCTCTCAGTCCTCTAGAAGTCACTTCCCGATGTATCTTTTCCTGCTTTCAATTGTGATTCTTGTATTTGGGCAAACAACCGCGTTCATCCTTTCCCGCACATTGTACTCAGAGCTCTGCTCCTTTTGATCTATTACATTCTGATATATGGGGACCTTATAAAATTACTAGTATTTTTGGATTTTGATATTTTATCACGTTTATTGATGACTATTCTCGGGTCACTTGGTTATACTTACTACGCGATCGCTCTGAGCTACCTCGTATCTTTCGGGCGTTGTCCTTGAAATCCACACACAATTCTCTGCTACCATTAAAACGCTACGTACCGATAATGCTCGCGAATACACAAGCAACGAGTTTTCCAATTTATGTTCTGAGTTCGGGATTATTCACCAGACTTCGTGTCCCTACACCCCACAACAAAATGGTGTTGCTGAACGGAAGAACCGACACTTGCTTGATGTCTCCCGCTCTCTCATGCTTCACATGAACGTCCCCAAAGTTTATTGGAACTTTGCGGTCTCCACAGTCTGCTTTCTTATTAACCGTCTTCCATTCTCCCTCCTCAACAATGCTACTCCTTTCAGCCTCCTCTTTCCTTCTACTCCGGCCTTTCCCCTCACACCTCGAATCTTCGGGTGCACGTGCTATGCTCATATATTCCTGGGACTGTCTACGGACAAGCTGGATCCCAGGGTGACCAAGCAAATTTTCGTTGGCTATTCACGTACACAGAAGGGCTACGTTTGCTATTCTCCTACCACCCGAAAAGTCTCTGTGTCACCTGATGTTACCTTTCGGGAGGATCAACCATTCTTCTCTGCTCCAGTACCCACACTTACACCAATACCTCTCCCACAGCCTGTCCTACGACCTATCATTCCCATTCACACACCGGTTCTTCCTTCCCCAACTCCTGCTCCTGCCCCCTACAAGCCACCCCTTATCCATGTCTACTCTCGCCGCACTCCTACCCCCGTTGCCCCTACGTAGTCGGCCTCGACCTCGGGAACTCAGCTCTGGATGATCCGGTAACAGAATCAACCGCTCATCCTATGGCGAACTATGTTTCCCTACAACGCCTCTTTTCCCAACTTCAGACACTTGCTACCTCTTTGTCCACAATTGCTATTCCTAACTCTGTGCAGGAGGCTCTGCAACATCCTGGCTGGCGCGCCGCCATGGAGGAAGAAATGGCTGCTCTTTGGGCTAACAAGACATGGACTCCGGTGCCCCGTCCTCCAGGACAGAAACCCGTTGGGTGTAAATTGGTTTTTGTTATCAAGCATGCTCCTGATGGCACCATTGACCGCCTGAAAGCTCGCTTGGTTGCTCGTGGCTACAATCAGCAACAGGGTATCCACTATAAAGAGACCTTCTCTCCGGTGGCTAAACTCAACACTGTTCGTGTGCTTATCTCTGTAGCTGTACATCATCGGTGACCCTTATTTCAGCTGGATATTAAGAATGCGTTTCTTAACGACGATCTCCATGAAACTGTTTACATGGAGCAACCTCATGGGTTTGAGACCACGGGGGAGTCTCTGGTCTGTCGTCTATTGCAGTCTCTTTATGGTCTCAAACAATCACCTCGAAACTGGTTCGACAAGTTCAGCAAGGCTCTTCGGGAGATTGACTTTACTCGGAGCTCGGCAGACTTCTCCTTGTTCACTCGCCAATAGACAACATGAACAGTTATTCTTTTGGTTTATGTGGATGACATCATAATTACTGGAGACAACGCAAAAGGAATACAGGTGGTCAAACTACATCTTAGCTCTGTCTTTCAGACAAAGGATCTGGGTCACCTTCATTACTTCCTGGGTCTGGAGGTCGCCAGAAGACCAGATGCCCTTGTCCTCTCTCAGCGAAAGTACTATCTCGATCTCCTTCATGATGCGGGATACTCAGGCTGCAAACCAACTAACACCCCAATGGATGTTAATCACAAACTGTGTGCTCAAACCTCCGACTCAGATCTGCAACTACAGATCCCAGAATACTATCATAGTCTTGTGGGAAAATTAATCTACCTAACGGTAACCAAACCTGATATATCCTTTGCTGTGAGTATGGTCAGCAGATACATGCACTCCCCTCGAAGATCTCACCTTCAGGCCGTCGAAAGGATTTTTAGATATCTCAAAACAACTCCTGGTCAGGGACTGGTTTATAAAACATCATCTTTGATGTAGACTCGGAGTTAGGTTTTCAAAATTAATTATTTTAATCAAAGAAATATTTTATTTTATTATAAAAATAAGATTAGGATTTTGAAAATTCGACAATTTTATACGACCGGATTTAATCTTGAAAATAGGCCGAGCGGGCCAAGCGAGTTTTACGCGCGAAAATCCTTCTCGTTACCTTGAACCTTAAGAGATTCGTTAATTTCGCTCGGATCGAACCCTTAAGTGTCTGTTTGGCTCGAATCTCCCACGATGAAATAAATACTACCACAAACAGAACGCAAATAAATAACTTATGAAAAACAGTAATTAAATGGCGAGAACGCACGACAAGCTCAAAGATTATCTAGGGGATAACATAAATTCAAGCTAACTTAAGGGAGCGGGGATACACAGAAGTTACCGAGGGGAAAGGTCGGCCCTTCCCAAACCGTGGTGCACGGGAAAAATCACGGGGTTGCCGTTTGACGGAGAATGGGTCGAGGTCGACGTCAACGGTTCAACGCGACACCGGATCCAGGAGTCGTCGTCGACGGTGTCGCTGCGGCTCGTCGGGAAGGAGATCTGGCGGAATATATCGTTGGACGGCATGTACCGAGACCTCAAGCTTTCGGATCCCGTCGACTTCCTGGAGCAGAGGCGGACGACGGCGGGGTACAGAACTGGTGCAAGAACGTCGGAAAGGGGAAGGCGCGGTAGTCGTCCGGAATGGTAGAGGAACGAAAGAATTTCGTTCCCTACTATTTCCGGTTCTACTCCTCTCATTCAAGGTAGGGCTTTTAATAAGGAGGGGAGGAATATATCTTTCCTTTTTTTTCTGACTTTAATTAGGCTAGGTTGTCTTTCTAAACAAGAACACCTAAAATTTGGAATTTTATTTATGGAGAATTTTGGACCACAAAGGAATTTCGAAATTATTTTTATTTGTTACATAATTCATGTGCCCCCTAGATATGTTTGAGCTTGCCGCTTGCGTCCTAACCTCTAAAATTACTGGACGATTTATTAAGGGTCTTATCGGGTGGTCAGACCGATAAGCCGTAAATCACAAGCTGAGGAGTAAACAAGAGTACATAAAGTAAATAAAATGCGTAAATAAAACTTGATGCGCCGCATGATGCATCAATCTTTAACTCCAAAATTGGTGGCATACTCTGATGCTGATTATGCTGGGTCCCTGGACGATCGACGGTCAACCAGTGGTTTTTGCACATACTTTGGAGGACACCTGATTACATGGCGGAGTAAGAAACAAGCTGTTGTTGCGCGATCCTCAGCTGAAGCAGAATACCGGGCAATGACATATGTGGTCTCTGAACTCACATGGCTTGAGAGCCTCCTGACTGACCTTGGTGTAAAACTTCCTTCACCAGCTCTCCTCTTGTGTGATAGTCAAGCTGCTATACACATTGCCAAGAACCCGGTCTTCCACGAAAGAACAAAACACATTGAAGTAGATTGTCATTTCGTCCGGGAGAATGTTCAAATGAAGAAGCTAGAGTTAAAACATGTTCCGGGTACCGAACACGTGGCGGATGTCCTCACAAAGGCCCTATCCAACACTCTCTTCTATCAATGCCTGTCCAAGCTTGGCTCCTATGACTTGTACGCTCCAGCTTGCGGGGGAGTGTTGGAAAAGCCCATGTAGAGGGCCCGTATTTGGGCCCATTTTAGCTTCTCTCCTTTAGTCCCACATCTTGTATATGAATCATTCTCTCTTTCTCCCTCCTATCTATATGTACTCTCTCTTTGTATTTATACACATAAGAAATGCATACAAGATTGGCTTTTGTCTACACTTATTAACAGTAGTTGTAGTGTGTTATTAACATTTTATTTTGGGCACTCTTTAAAATTATTTTGGAATATTCTTTGAAATTATTTTGGGGTATTCTTTGAAATTATTTTGGGATATACATGACTTAATGTTCGTAAACTTATTAGCTAATTTTTTTTAGAACATAATTATACTTAGTATGCATAAATTTATTATTTATTTAAGAGATTTGAAAATCCGATATTCTAAAATATCCCGACATGCAGGGGCGGACCCACGTGCAGGCACACCCGGGTAAGTGCCCGGGTCTAAAAAAATGCGGATCCGTCGTTCCACCTTCCCGAGTCGCGACCTCTCCAAGCTCCAGCGCAGCTCCGGCGGTCCATGCTCCAACCGTCCAGCCTAATCTCTTCCTGTCGGCTGCTTTCCACGATGATCGACGTCGAGCCCTAAACCTAATCTCTTCCCGCCGTCTGCCTTCCACGATGATCGACGATGACAAAGATTGAGCAACGACCTCAACTGCTTCTCCAGCTTTCTATGACTGTTTCCCGTCTCCGTGCCCTAATCTTCTCCAGGTTTTGGGCGCTACTCGCCACATTTCTGGCACTATGAGTCGGCGGCTGTCCGGCCATCTTCCATAAATAAGACAGGCGACTGCCCAGAGCAGAGCTTCTGCCAGGCTTCCCGCTGGCAACATAAATTAGGGTTTTCCTTTGGTTCTAAGATCTAGATCCTCTTCACTCAATCGGAGAAATTTTTGGTCAGGTTTCTTCGATCACTCCTTTGCCCTCCATCCTGTGGAATAGTTAGCTTAAGTCATGCTGGACATTCAGGCCCTCGTCAATGACTTCGTTCTCAAGCTCAACCGGCGGTAGATTTCTCCCTCTATGCGCCATCCGTCATTTCCTACTATTAAACTCCACCCAATTTACCTTTTCCCCTTCAACTCCAACAGTAAGATTGAAGGGTCCCAAGCGACTGCGAGGCAGACAATTGAGCTGCTGCGAAATGTGGCCACTCGTCGGCGGTTGCCGTATCCTAACCAAGCATTGGTCCTCTTAGATGCTGTGAGGACCGTTGGAGAACAGCTGATCGCTGCAAATCCTGTAGGTAGGTAATATATAACTTTCTTGTCTTGAATTGAGCAGTCGTTGACCTTTTTAAAAATACTTGGCACATATATACAACTTTCTCTTACAATTCTCACTGGTCATGCAAAACATTAAAGTGATGAGAATGAGGTCGAATTAGAAATAGCACTCCAAATGCTTTATGAGAGGCCGAAGCATGTTGGAATGCTGATCAAGATTCCTTTGTGGAGATTGGAGAGCAAGATGGAAGCAGATTCGAATTTTGATCTTTACATTGTTGGGGGCAAAACAAAGCATCAGCAATTATGTCATAGGCAGTTTGTTTGAGAAGAGGATTAGTGGAGGAAAAGATGAAAAAGCTTGCAAATCCCTTTTCAGGGAAAAACATGGTTATGATTAAATTATTGGCTTAAAAATATTAGGAACTTTTAATTCTGCATTCAATCCTTGGATGCCAAGGACAATACATGAAATTAGACAGTTATGAAGATCTGTTGAGCTATAATAATTGTTCAAATTATTATCTTACACAAACTATTCTTACCAGACAAGGCGCTTGATGTTCATTGAACTTAAAGTTAGACATAATCTTGTAAGAGGACAATTGAATTGCTTCCCATGAAATATGAAATGCAGGTAGATGAGTGAATGAACGATTTCTTAATAACCTATATTGAGAAGAATGTTGTGGAAATTGTTAGCAACGAGACATTCATCGCATGCTTCCAAAATATGTGTACACTGAAAATAGTTTGGTAATTGGTATGTACATTGACTATTTATATTTTCCTTGTCTTTTTGTAACTCACATCATTTCTTAAAATTTTGGATTATTGAAATGGTTTTAATTGGTTCCCGGGTCGGACTAAAACTCTAGTTCCGCCACTGCCGACATGTCTCCAAATTTTGATATCCGATATTTAAAACTCAATCCGACGTGGTGTTGCCAGCATCCGATATTTATAACCTTGGTTTGCGGGTATCTCGATACCTTGGAGCGGAGCTCATCGAGCTTTAACAAAGTGGTCTCGGAAGACACAATGAGATACAACAACAACACTCAAGCCTTTATCCCACTATAGTGGGGTCGGCTATATGGATCCTTTGTCGCCATTATCCCACTTACAGAGTGGTGACAGAAGACACATTGAGATATTTTTATTTATTTTAAAGGCGCATTTACCGGTACCTCCCCTCTAAGTTTGCAAAATTACAGATTGCATCCCTCTTATTATTGAAATTACAAAAACCTCTCCTCAATATGAGTACATTTTCAGGGAGGGTATTTTGTGCATGGATGCTATGAAATATGAACTTCAAGGGAGGTAAATGTTATGTTTTATAACATTCAGGGGAGGTTTTTGTAATTTCAATAATAAGAGGGGTGCAATCTGTAATTATGCTATCTTCCATGGGAAGTTTTGGTAATTATTCGTATTTTAAATATAAAACAGACGCTGCAGCGAACAGAAGGGCAAAAATGACATTTCAAGCGTTGCGCTGACACGAAATTCAGCAACTTCATAACAGTACAGATGCCGTTTTCCTACTTTTGTTTCAAAAGGAGTAGAATGATTTTGCATTGCTTTAGTTTTAATTGCTGGTTCTTTTTTCCCCTTCAAGGCCATCTTCTTTAGCTTGAGTCTTATACAGAGTTAAATTTTTTTTTTTACGACAGGCATGCGTTAAGAGAATACAGGCGGATGAAAGCGGCCATAAGCACTGCACCGGCCAATACTTCGATTACTGGCACTGCGTTGATAAATGTGTAAGCATACCTCTCTTGTAACATTTCATTGGCCAGCTTTTTGTTCCCGACGTTCGTTGTTCGAGACTTTACACGTGTTTGGCTTTGTGTTTAGGCTGCTGAGAAGCTTTTTGATAAGCTGAAATGATGGAAGAATCCGTGTTGGCAGATGCCGCTGCTTGCTCTCTTTTAAAAGACCCAAATAAGTAATTCTTTTTGATCTATTCTGCTGCAATGAATGCATGTTCTTATGTTCCATCCATTTTCTTTTGATATGGATAAATTTATACTCATATTCTTATTTATGTCTGATGTTAGTCTCCAAATGGAGAGATTAATGTGAGCGCAGCTCAAACTTTTTTGTTGGTGGAGATTAAATTAATATTTTTTTGCTTTATATTATTTACTGTCAAAACTAAATAAATACATGGAAAATGCTAACAGAAAGCATAAGATATTTTTTTTAATAAAATAAGATTTTATGTTATAAAATAATCTGCTATGACTCAGTTGCTTGATTTCAATCTGAAAAGCTTTATATTTCTACCCCCCCTGCCCCATTTTTGTTCTCTCCGTCGAAATTTCCCTTCGCTTCGTAATCGTTTTACAGCAATGTAACATGCTGTTGTTGGCTAAGGCTTCGTTTGGCACGGCTTATTTGCTCAGGTGAGTTTGGTCAAAAACGTCGTTATCGTAGAATGTATGTTTGGCAAGACAGGTTATGACTGCTACCCAAGAAAATGAACTAGTTTTGAGCATAAAATGCATGAAATTTTTTAGACGAGGTCGAGCGTTCACGAACGACGGTTCATGACCACCGCCTTCACGACTGATGACTGCCACCACTGTGCCAACACGATCATTTGATTCAAGTCGCACGGGTGAGAATATCTTAATATAATCACGAGGACAAATAGAAAGCTAATAAATTAAGGATCATTAACAAGTCATAAATTAATGAACCACAGAAATAAGGAACTCTTAGCTTTGGCTTGCCGTGGCATTAGAGTGGTGGTGTTGGTTTACTTGTGTTTGAAATTTTTGTGATAGTTTTTTTAAAAATCCAAATTTAACTTATTGGGGTTTGGGAGTGTTGTGGGTGGTTCGATTTACCGACGGATCGGCCGAGGCGGATCGTCTTAGCTTGAGAGTGAGCCGAATGTGCAAACAGTCAAAATAGAGAATCAACAACAGACAACAAAATTTTTACGTGAAAATCCGGAAAAAGAAATAACCACGGGGCTAGGCCTAGCTTGGATGAAATCCACTAGTAGTAGCCGATTATCAAGATTAGTTTTTCGGAGGGTGACATGCCACCATTTGTTTACAAGTATTTTCTAGTATCCACTGTTGAGCAGAATGGAGTGCGGTGGAGTGCACAATGGAGCAGTCACCAAAGCGGTGCAGACACGCGGGAAGCGCGCGTTGAGCTGGAGAATGAGTGCTGAGCCGAGTCTTCGTGCCTTGGAGCTGGACTTAAGTATGTAACTCTTTGTCGGAAATTTTTAGAGCTCTCTCTTCTCATCTTTCTTCTATTCCACTCGAATGAATGCTTATGCCTCATTTTATAATTTTTCTAGGGCGCACACAAGTATTGCATTCTCTTTGTTATTGATCAGACGAATATGAAAGCATAATTTAGGCCTCTCGGATCACCAATTTTAGGGATATGACGACCGCACAGCGCCTGGAGCGCGCGTGGCCCGCACAACGCTTGGATCGGGCCCGCACAACGCTTGGATTGGGCACGCACGTGGCCCGCATAGCGCCTGGAGCGGGTGCGTGCGGAGGGCACTTACATCGCATGTTGTGTGAGCGTGCGCGCAACATGCGGGAGCGACGCACGCCCAGCGCGCGTGGTGCACACGAGCGAATGGTATGCGGGGGCTTGCACGGGGTTTTCACACGTAGTAGGTGAGACTGGCCGCGGTGGTGTGCATGCCACTTGATTTTTCTTATTTTTTTATTATTTTCTCGCACTCATCATTTACCGTATCTTTCTGGTCACTAGGCGAGCTAACCAACCGAAGTCCATGCGACTGTGTTCTACCTTGACCGACGACCGAGTTGCTATGCGGCGAAAGCGCTTTGGACTTCTAGCGAGCATGGAGGTGTGGGTTCCGCTCCTGGAGGTGCGCGTTCA
>JAWHQI010001209.1:0-102969 GCA_033032865.1 Dactylorhiza incarnata | reverse complement strand
GCGCCGCTTTCAGTTCATCGAACTCTATTCGTCGGTCAGGCTTCAACATTCGGCGAGCTCAATTTCATCGACCGGAGTTTGTCGAGCGGGCTTCAACATTCGTCGATCTCAATTTCGTCGAGCGCCACTAACAGTTCGTCGAACGATAGCTAGCGCCTGCGCTAGTACTACCTGCTAGCGCTAGTAGATGTTTGGATTTGTTGGCTCAACTTTGGGGGCAACCTTCTTATGTAATCCTTGAGTCATGTGGACTTTGTTATCCTGCACACTTGAACACACAAAATCAAATACACATAGGATTTGTTATTCTCAAACCTAGGAGATGCGGAAGACCATGTTACAACAAAGACCTGTTAGGAGAGGTTCTTATCAAGGAGGTCTGGGGATCGAGCCCCATCCCAAACAACCCACCGCGCTGAGAACAGGCGTGGAGACGGGTTGGGGTGTCTGGGCTGCAGTCCTTCTGGCAGGCATGCTTGGCCATGGTCCGCTAGCTGGTATGGTGCTACGGGGTGCGGTCGGGGCCCCGATGTCCTATATCATGGAGGTATCAGGTACATGCTGATCTTGGTTGATGATTCACTAGGTATACATGGGTATACTTTCTGAAGGAGAATTCGGAAGCGTTCGAAAAATTTATGGAGTTCAAGGAGCTAGTAAAGGGTTGGCTTAACCTGGGAATCAAGAAGTTGAGAAAGGACAATGGAGGGGAGTTCACCTTAAGTGCTTTCTTCAACTTTTGTAGGAAGCATGACATCTAGAGAGAGCTTACTTATGCTAACACTCCACAACAGAACGTAGTTGCTGAGCGAAAGATCTATCACTTGACGGAGACCGTGAAGTGTTGGCTTCATGCCATGAATATTCCTAAGTACTTTTGGGTGGAGGGTATGTCTTGTGCAAACTTTTGTCATCAGCAAGATGCCTCTTAGTCCTATCAACATGAAGACTCCAGATGATCTGATGTTTAAGGAGAAGCATTTTGTTGAACACTTTCGAGTGTTCTGATCTACCTACTATGTGCAAGTTCCTGATGCCCTTTGAACGAAGCTAGATGCAAAAGCAAGGAAGCTAGTCTTCGTTGGTTATGATGACTGGAAGAAAGGGTGGATATGCATGGATCTAGAGACACGGAAAGCTGTGGTCTCAAGGGATGTGGTATTCAATGAGCTACCGTCATACCAGGGTAGCTCATCTGTGGAGCAACAGGTTAGCAGGTCTGATGGTGGGCAAGAAGAAGCTGCAAGGGAAGTTCTGGTGGAGTTACCTATTTCTCCAGGTGCTACAGGTGTTTTCTAGCTCTGGGTCAAGCACCTTAGGTTCTGGAAGCAGGGGGAGCGATGCTCCAAGTGTGCCCGGGAGAAGATCTAGTCCAGAAGTTGCAGTGGAAGAGGTGGATCAGGGTAAAGCCCTGAGGAGGTCCATGAGGACCATTATTCAACCAGATCGGTATACGGGCGGAAACTTGGTGAGCTTTGTCTCATATTTCTTCGCAGGTCCCCTAGATGAGAGAGAGCCATCTTGTTATGAAAATGCCATTGGGGTCAAGGAGTGGGAAGGAGCCATGTATGAAGAGATGGCTGCCCTCGGGAAGAATGAGACTTGGGACTTGGTGCCTAAGGTTGAGGGTGTTTACTCCGGTGACTTGCAAGTGGGTTTTCAAGCTGAAAAAGAAGGCTGATGGAAGTATTGAGCTGTACAAGGCTCGCCTTGTAGCTTGAGGTTTCTCTCAGTAGTATGGGCAGGATTATGAAGAAACATTTAGTCCCATTGCCAAGATGACTTCGGTATGGGTGTTGATCACATTGCCAGCTTGCCAAGGGTGGAATATTTGGCAAATCGATGTGAAGAATGCCTTCTTATATGGCGAGATTGACAAAGATATCTTCATGGATCAGCCACCTGGTTATGTATCTGAAGAGCACCCAAGACATATTTGCAAGCTTAAGAAGTCTCTTTACGGCTTGAAGCAGGCGCCTCAGGCGTGGTATGGGAAGATCGCAGAATACCTCCAGTTCTGCGGATACTTTGCTTCTGATTCTTATTCGAGCTTATTCGTAAAGAAGACGTGGGAGCTTCATGTCTTGGTGCTGCTATACATTGACGATATGATCATCACGGGGAGTTCTGAAGTGGAGGTAGCTAGGCTCCATGCTGAGCTAGCTATCAGATTTGAGATGAAGGATTTGGGTGAGCTCCACCATTTCCTTGGTCTTGAAGTGGAGAGGAAGGAGAGTGGTATGCTTGTTTCCCAGAAAGGCTATGCAGATAGGATCGTGAATAGATTCGGCATGGAAGGGGGGAAGAGAAGCTCTACTCCACTGGAGGTTGGAGTTCATCTTCGACGAAATGAAGGGAAAGTTCTTACCGATCCGTTGGTGTTCCGGGCTTTGGTTGTTAGTTTGATATACTTGATGATCATGAGGCCAGATTTTGCTTATGCAGTTGGCCGGGTGAGTCAGTTTATGGCAGAGCCTCTGAAACCTCATCTTATGGCGGCTTGGAGTATTTTGAAGTATGTCAAATCCACCTCAGATTTGGGTCTCTTCTATGGGAGAGATTCAGGCTTTTGCTTGCACAGGTAGGTGGATGCTGATTATGGAGGAGATTCAGATTATTGGAGATCGACGTCTGGATATGTCTTTATGGCAGGTTCTACAGCTATATCATGGTGCAGCAAGAAGCAGGATTCTGTGCCCGTCTCTACCACGGAAGCGGAGTACAAAGCTTCGGCTTTGGCATCTCAGGAAGCCATCTGGCTTATGAGGCTTGTGGAGGACATTCATAGGGAGGTTCGAGGTCCTACTCTGTTACGTGGTGACAATGAGAGTGCTCTCAAGCTTGTGAGTAATCCAGTTTGTCACGCACGTACGAAGCACATAGAGATTCATCACCATTTCATTTGTGAGAAGTTTTTGGAGGGATCTCTGATTATGGAGCATGTGCAAAGCAAGGATAGTATTGCTGACATCTTTACCAAGCCATTGTCAAAGGGACCTCTTGGTCGATTACGGAGTTTGCTTAGGCTGACTTCCACTTCTCACTTCAATGGGGGGGTGTTTAAATTGTTGAAGTGAGGAGTGAAGTGGAGGTCGGGCAGTATGGGAATCAGACCGGCCGGTTTGGTAAACCACGGAGGTCGGGAGGTCTAGTTTGAAGACCGCGTGGGTTGTCTTCCCGCTTTGGACTAGAGGTCTGCCAGTAGCTGGTGGCCTTGTTCTGTTGGCCATCTGGGGTCAGTTCTAGTTGTAACCGTGCGGTTAGGACCGCGATTACTTCTTCTCTGGCCGATTATTTGCTCGTGGGATGGCAGGTGTCTGTTGTATTGCTGGAGTTTTGCGAGTAGTCCGTGCGACTTATTCTTAAGTTGGCAAACTATTATGCAGTGTTATCTCAGCAAGCCGCGCGAGTTGGTTCACCCGCTGCTGTTATGGGAGGTTATCCGATGTTATGGGGCGGTGGCCACACTCCTCCTCGCGCCTATAAATAGGACCCCCACCAAAGGAAAAACATAACGTGATGAGTAAGTGAGAGCTCGCGTGTTGGTGCAGATAGAATTTCTGTTCGCGCAGTTTGAGATTGCCTTTGCTGTGTTCGCAGGTTATGCGACTTGCATGTGGTTCTGATCTGATCAGAGGAGACCGCGGCGGATAAGTCGGTAGCAGTCAGCGGCGGGTAACAGCAGGAGGTCACGGTTAGCGACAAGGCAGTTTTCTCTTTGGCGGCTTTCAATAAAGATCAGTTCGGGCGGTTAGGCGGTTTGCCTTTGCCGGACTATTTTCTGTTCAGTTCTTCATCAGCATGTTCGCGGTTAGGAGCGGCCAAGTGACAACGGTCAAGCGGCCTTGCTTGGGTGAACAGAGTGAGCATTGGAATAATGGGCAGACTGCGTGTTGAGTTGCCGGTTCGCGACTTGGCAGTTTGTGTGGTCAGCTTTGTTAGCCAAGCTTTTGACGGGTTATGTTTTATAACCGCCATCTTCTTGTTTGTTGTTTTCTTCATCTCATCTGGCGTCTGATAAATCATGTCTCTCCATGTATACCTCACAATGTACAAAAGATAGTTGATACAAGATTCTTTCTTGTTCCTTCATTGTTTCTGATTTCTGGTACTTGGTATGGTTGAGAGTGTTCCTGTGACCTGGTTTCTGTTTTTTTTGCTTATTCACAAATTTTAACAGGAGGCACTACATGCTGTGGGGTGGGGTTCATCGCGGGCTACATAAGAAAATTGACACTCGTAAGGGGGTTTGTCTAAAAAGATTCAGTTAAAAGTGGACTTTTTCATGTGATTCCCCATATGGCCACACCATTGCTTCCTCTGCTAGTTTGTCCTCAAAATAAGCTCGCGCGGGGTGGCCCAAGGTTTGTGGACTTCTTTTCTTCAGATCAAGGTTTGCTTTGATACTAGTTTGTAAGACCCCATTTTTTGCCACAAAATTGGGTCTTATGCCCAGAACCGCCGCTTTGCGGTGACACCAACACCCGGGAAGGTCGCCACTACAAAACACAGATCCTGCCGGCCATATCGATCACAGAAGAAGAAAAGTGTAAATGAAGCAAAAGTGAGCTCAAGTCCACATCACAGAATATATATAAATCAAAAGATAGGTGTCCACATATAATAACTGAAATAAAGGTAGCAATATGAAGGGCTCATGCCCAGTAGATCATGTCCTCACTACAAAACCACTCGCGGAAGAAAATCTATAGATAGACACTCATAGATCCTGAAACTGGTACTACCGTGCTAGACTGGCCCACCTCCATCTACGCTAGCCTCTGGTGGTGCGACGTCTCCTCAGTCCCCTAAAATGATAAGGTCCACTGACCATTAGTCAAAAAGACTAAGCCTTGTTTCCCCCCATCCACCCCCCAATTGCCCTAGGCACCGAGCGGGAGGATGAAACGGAGGACAGGAAGGGGTATAAAACCAAGCAGGTGACATGTCTTAGCTACAGGTGTATCTATCACTACACATGTGTTTATATATATGAAGTAGTATATAAAGCAAGGTAAATAACAAGTAAAGTAAGCAAGTAAAGGCAAGTATAGAATAGAAAAGTAACCATTGATTTGTAAGAATGCCCATACAAACTTATGGACCAAGGGGTTGTTTAGCAAGGCCTATCATATAAAAAGTCCCATAACCAATTTATACGATACGGGTAAGGGTTGAAATGCAATGTTTATGCTATAACATGCAGGGTTATGCTGGGTACTATTAAGATCATACAAGTGCAACTCACACACTTCGACTCTAAGCGCACTGACCTTTAGTTCCTCCTTTTTGGAGCTAGCAAAACTCTCAAGATACCCCCGTAGTGGCAAATAGAAGTGGTGGGTTGGGCCTCGCCCACCTTTAGGTTGATATTCACACTACCTAACCTAGACCTATCGTACACCTCAACGTGAAGAACACAATGCGGAGCGCTTGCGTACTCTTACTAGCTGGACCACCAGACTTTCCTTGGCTAAGTGCAAATCCACACATGCCGAGTCAGCGTATTGACGTCAGTGTGAACTACCGTCAATACCAAAGACCCACTATCTTTATGCACATGCAATTATGATTACTATATATCTCCGATCCATAAGCCCCCCGGGCTAACCTGCCCATCACCATAACCTCCCGAGCCACCGGCTCGCCGGACTAACCCGTCCGTGCCTACAACCACCGAGCCTACCCCTCGTAAGGACAAACCAACTAACCACCCATAGCAATGGGGTGTGGGTGAGTGTATTATTAAGTTAACCTTGCATAATGAATTATTCCTACAACTTTGGGTTAACCATGGATTTCCTGAGGACTACCCTTTGAGGGGCTCGTAGTGGTACTAGGAGCTATGATGGTATGAACCCCAAATCTCCCTTTCCAAGACACTTACTATTATTGATAACTCCCCATACGCATACCCCTCTAACCATTACACGTATTAACCCTAAGTGTGTTTTATTCCACTCTAAGGGAATGACGATCTTTCGTCGATCCCAAACATACTCTTGCCTCCTAATCAACCAGGCATCTTTCTCCTACTTTTCCTTGGTGACCCCTTCCAAATCTAATTAGTCTGGTTGCACCAACTTCCTTAACTCCCCATGTAAACCTATATGTTTGACTTAATTCAGCATTTTCACTATACGCAGACCACTTGAACTATATGAGGTGCATGAGAGAAGGTACTCCAAATAATCACCCAAATGACCCAATATTATTATTAGGGGTGTGTTATGATATCTTAAGACTGTCTCCAAAAATTCATAATTTTCCTAATTTATTAGGCATTTATTATAATTTCCTGAAAGTCAGGGAACCTTTGACTTTGAGCACCATGTATGGTTTTCTGATAAGCTATAGCCATAATAAAATTTGTACATCTATATATCATCAAAATAATAGCCACATATGAAATTTATAAATTTCCAGAAAGGTTTTGACCTCTAATTAAAATATTGATTAATCTATCGCAATTAGGGATTTATAATGGAAGTACCAAAAATCCTCATTCAAAAATTACAAGAAAATTAACAGTTGTCTAGAGTGATCAGAAAAGTTCACTGGGTGAGTTTCATAATTTTGCAGATTCATTTCACCATATAAATCATTTATTTAAATAAACAAATCGTAGGGCACTTTGTGACGAGAACCATATAAAAACTCCTCCAAGAATTATACTAAAATTTACAAATCATATTCTTGCCCTAAAAAGTCCTCTGACCAAGTTTCAAGATTTTCCAGTGAGCATTAAATCGATAATTAATTTTCTTACAACTAGGGAAAATATTGGGGTTATGAATGAAGTACTATATATATCAATCCAAAATTCGTAAAAAATTTATCAGAGAATAATATCACTAGTACCAGCTCACTGCCAAAGTTTCACGAACATTCAAGGTAATATGGTTATGTAAATTCTTAACATAAGGAAGTGCCCTAATTGATTCATAATTAATTCAGAGGGGATAAATGTTCCTAAAAATTCCAGATAAATTATCTAGAGTATAATACCACCCTATGAACCTCTCTACCAAGTTTCAAGTCAATTCGATGACATATGACCCTATGTCCTTCAATAGGTTCAATATACAACCATAGGGTTTGAACTAGGGTTCTAGGGCACATCCACCCCAAACCACCCAAAACCACTTGTGGGGGGTATTTTATGTGACATCAAGTCAGTGTTCAATGTTTCACAACATTTGGATGAGGGTTGATCTCCCAAATCCATCAAGTGAACTTTTGATCTAATATACCATAGTTTGACCAAATTTGGTTTACTTAATTACCCTACAAATTCAATCCCAAATGGGACGAAATTTTTACCAGAGTCATACCATGACTCTAAGGACCACCCACCAGAATTTGGAAGGGTTTAGATGTCTCGAGAACCTAAAATTAAATCACAAATGTTTTATTAAATTTCTACATAAACTATAGAAAAAGTTTCTCCAAAAATTCCCATTTTTGGATATGTTGAGTGTAAGGGTACGTCTAGCCTATGTTCCAAATTTCAAAGCATTTGTACTAGTAGTGTAGCGGGGGTACTCAAATCAATCTCCGGTCATCCCTCTGTACAGGTTGCACCATTTTGAGTGCTGCAAGCAAACCAGTGGGCCAAATCGGCTCAAATAAATTTTAAAATAAATGAGACATAATGATCTACAACTTTTGTCTCTGGCCTTTCCTAAAACGGCCTTCAAAGGGTTCAAAATTTAGTTTCAAAAATGTGCATTTCTAGGGGAAAATATGACATTAATTAATTATAAAATTAATAATCTATCTAAATGGAGGGCATCAGTTCATCTTCTCCAATCAGCCAACGACCATGATTGGCCCATCCTGTACCAACTTGGGAGGTGATTTCCTAGCCACCTAGACCCTCTTATGGTCGGCCAATGCCACCACCACCTCCGTTGAGGTGGCGACCGACGATGTACTGTGGTTGGCCGGCCGGAGGCGGCCGGAATCGGGGATTTGAATAGGAAAAGAAAAGCTTGAACAAAACCTTTCGGCCATGCTGATCCAAGACCAATTGACCCCAAATCTAGCGGCCAAAATGATGAGATCTACCCACTAAGAAATAGATGAGAGGAGAGGACCTGAGTGGCATCTCGTAGCTGTGCCGATCGCCGGTCCGCCATGGTTGGTCGAGAGCTCTTGGGTGCCATGCCGATGGGTGCTTATATGATATAATTCTTTTGGAAAGTGGGGGATACTCCTTCCCATCACCCCTTGTGCCCTTTTATAGAATCAATCCTGATAGGGGAAGAGATGAAGCTTGGGATTTCTCCATTAACACCATTCATGGTGAAAATTTCGGTCATCCCCAAAGGTCACCAAATTCTCCCTCCTTAAGAGTTGGAAAATCTCTTAATCTTCCCCTAATTGATAGGTGAATGAATCCCCATCAATTGGGAGGACTTTTGGCCTCCCTTGGCCATGAATTTGGCCACCAAAATGAGTCTCGTCTTCCTCCCGTCGGTTGAGCTATCGACGGTGCTAGTGCTAGCACCAGCATCTCGACGGCGTAACGCTCGCCGGTTTAACAACCGCCGCCAATGCTCTATGCTGGCGTCTCGAAGGCATACATTCCGCCTTAGCAGTTTAGTTTTAATCTCAGCGGTTCACCTAAACAACCACTACCGCCAGCGCTAACCCCTAGCACCAGCGCTAGGTCAGTATTCAGGGTACCCCTCTTTCTATGGTTGGGCAAATGGGGTGTCACAAGGGACCTATTAATGGGTTAGGCATGTCATGGTGGGGTCATGGGTCATGGTGATGCCCTAAAGCCAACCCTAGGCCTGGTAACTAGAAATTACTATCCACAGACCATGGTGATTTTTGCCTCGAGCTTAAGCTCTTGCGATCTCTTCGCGCATCCTAGGGTTTTGTCATGACCTAGTCTTGACAAAACCGTCCTAGGGGCTAGTTGTTTGAGGGATGTTACACCAACAATCCCACCAATAATCGAACCAGGGTTTCAAACCCGTAGCTAATCTCTGATACCACTTGTATGGACTCGACGCTACCAACACTCACAAAATCCTGGACAATTTAGGGAAGACTCTACCGCTCCTTTATAGAGCTGGCTACCTTAGGCAGGATCCACATGGCAGCCAGTTAGGCCTAATGGACACACCCTTTTGTTCGACTAGTGTGGGCCATAGCGCCCTAATGAGTACTTCTTATACTCACCATTTCATGTAATTTTAGTAATATTTAATATGAACTTATATATTTTATATGAATTATACCATTTAAATTACTTCTTTTCAGTTTTATGAGCTAATTTAAGCTTATTTTATATTTTCAGGTTTTTTTTGGACACTTTGAGCAAAATTGCAACTACACGCCCAAGGTCACGAGCGTGACCAAGGGCATGACCTACTGACTGTTAAATATTTTGATTTGAATCGTTTAGGAGTAAGCAGGAGTTGCATAAACTGAGTTATAGCCAACAACCACATTGCCACACAGCAACACAATAGTCTTTATTGAATCACAAAACTTCATTTATTGAATCACAAAACTTCATTACATTTCGAGACATACATGGCGAGACATGATTCATAAGAATCATGAATGGCGAGAAGAACAAAAACACACCAGAAACACAAATCTGGCGACCTGACAAAGCAGAGACCGCACAGACCTCTACACTCCAGAGACCGCGCGGCTTGTCCTGAGACCGCACGAACAGAAAACATGCAAGATGCCAGCACTGCAAGACCGCCACCTCAGACCGCACGAACTGGAGCTTATCGAATTAAACAGAGAACGAAAGCTGTCACCAGACCGCAACTCAGATCGCCTAACCACAGAAGGTTGCCTGATCGCCGAGCTCACTGCGAACAGCACAGGAACAACATAAACCAGTCCGCAGACAAGCCGCTGCCAAACTGTTTTTTCAAGGCACTGGGTAACCACCAAGGAAGGAGACAGCAACCTATTGACCGCAACCTGCTGACCGCAAACCTGCGAACACAACAAACAGTCAACTCGCTTCCGAGACCGCCCGAACTCAAAGTTGAGACCGCACAAAACAACCCAGGCTCTAGTTCTTACAGTTCTCGGTATGAATGACGGGCCCTGCACCCCTATTTATAGGCGAGAGGACGAATGTCATCACCGCCGCAAGAGAGGTACAATCACCACCCATCAGATTGCGAGCGGTTTCACAGAGCAGACCGCGCGATCACACCACTTGGACAACACCCTGTATAAGAACGCATATCTGCAGCAGACCGCGCACAAGCCGTGCAGACACAGATCACTCCTTCCTTAGACCGCCTAGAGCAAACCAGGCACATCTGTCCGACTTCAGACAAGTCGCCAGATCACCTAGCATAAGTCGCCCGGACACAGCGGTTACCCAAGAACAGACCGCCCGGTATTCTACAAAGAAGATAGACCAATCAAGTAGAGCAGACCGAAAGAGACAGGAACATACTAGAACAAACTAGCCAATCACAGCAGACCGCCAGAGCCAGACCGGCAGAGCACCTTGTTTGTGATTTATCAAATGGAAGTCGATGAGACTTACCAAACTGACATCCCGCATAAACATAACCGTCTCCATAGGAGGACAAGCTAGGCAAGCCCTTGACAAGGCCCCTTACCACCATTGCCTTCAATTTGTCCATGCCTACATGCCCCAACCTTTCATGCCAGATAGTCGCGCTATCATTAGTACTCATCTCAACATAGGTACTTGTTGTTAAAATGAACAAGTCCTTTACCCACTTTCCAACACGAATTACATCTCCCTTTATCTCCGGTTGAGTTTTAAGAAACTTCACTTTTGTTGGGCCAAACAGATTGTGATAACCGGCATCGACCGCATTGGTCACAGAGAAGAGATTCTTCTTCATACCCGGCACGTGATAAACACTCCTCAATGTGAGTGGACCCTTATCACTGCTCAGAGAGACAACACCTTCTTGTTCTACTGCATGAACTGAATTATCAGCCGTAATGATTGCATCGTTACTTGAGTAAGGCACCAAAGAAGAGAATTTTGATTCATCCCCGGTGAGGTGATGCCCACACCCTGAATCCACGATCCAATCCTCTTCGAAGTTGATGGCAACCAAGGCCTTAACGGGCATCGCCGTCATATTGGCCGTAAAGGCTCCTCCCCATCCAGCTTCATCAGACTATGGCTTCTCCTTCTCCGCTGCATGTCTCGGCTGAAGATTAACCCGACAATCCTTCTTGAAGTGGCCGGTCTTATTTCACCTGAAGCACCTTAGTCCCTCTCCCTTCTTCTTCCCATCAGACTTATGAGCATAACCCCTATCCTGCTGACCTGAAGTAGAGGGTCCATTATGACCTGGCTTCATCTTCTCCCACTTCTTCTTCTTCTTCCCAGAGAATAACACATCACTATCTCCCCCAGAGATAGAAGTCCCCGCCATCTGTCTTGCCAAACTTTCCTGCGAAGCAAATAAGATTTCCAGCTCCAACAGAGATGGCTGATTTGCCCAACTCTGAACTGACGTCACAAAGGCAAGATACTCCTTCCACAACCCGCGGATGATATGCCTCTTCAATTTTGCCTCCGAGATGGGCTCATCAGGGTCCAATGCAGAAATCTCTGCTGTGAGGTTCTTCATCTTGAGAAAGAAAGTAGAGATGGAAAGATCACCTTGAGAGGCCTTCGCCAACTACATTCTTCTTATTGAACAACCCGTCCAAAGACGTCCAAATCTCAGCAGCAGATTTACATCCAATGATCTGATCGAATAGCTCTTGTGAGATAGCCCTCTTGAGTGTGAACTCTGCCTTTGCATTAGTCCTCCTCCAAAGTCTCACCTATGCCATATTATCTCTTGCTAGATGAACTTCTTGTGTGTCTTCTCCTCCAACTATCTCCCATAGATCCTCGCCAAGCAAGTAACTCTCCATACACGACTTCCACTTCTTGTAGTTAGTCGATGTGAGGAGTTCAATACCAAGCCCTCTTGCGTATCCAGCTTCCATGGCAAACTAAGTGGTTTCTTCTTCACAAAGACGATGACAACTCAAGTTGAACACTGCTTATCCACTCCAACAACCTACCTCTGATACCATGTTAAAATTTTTGATTTGAATCTTTTAGGAGTAAGCAGGAGTTGCATCAACTGAGTTATATCCAAACAACCATAATGCCACACAGGAACACAATAGTCTTTATTAAATCACAAAACTTCATTTATTGAATCACAAAACTTCATTACATTTCGAGACATACGTGGCGAGACATGATTCATAAGAATCACGAAGGCGAGAAGAACAAAAACACACCAGAAACACAAATCTGGCGACCTGACAAAGCAGAGACCGCACAGACTGCTGCACTCCAGAGACCGCCTGGCTTGTCCTGAGACCGCACGAATAGAAAATAGGCAAGATGCCTGCACTGCAAGACCGCCACCTCAGACCGCACAAACTTGAGCTTATTGAATTGAACAGAGAACAAAAGCTGTCGCCAGATCCCAACTCAGATCGCCTAACCACAGAAGGTCGCCTGATCGCCGAGCTCGCTGCGAATAGCACAAGAACAACATAAACCAGTCCGCAGACAAGCCGCTGCCGAGCTGTTTATTCAAGCCACTGGGTAATCACCAAGGAAGGAGACCGCAACCTACTGACCGCAAACTTGCGAACACAACAAACAGTCAACTCGCTTCTGAGACCGCCCGACCTCAAAGTTGAGACCGCACAAAACAACCCAGGCTCTAGTTCTTACAATTCTCGTTATGAATGACGGGCCCTGCACCCCTATTTATAGGCAAGAGGATGGATGCCGTCACCTCCGCAAGAGAGATACAATCACCACCCATCAGATCGTGAGCGATCTCACAGAGCAGACCACGCGATCACACCACTTGGACAACACCTTGTCCAAGATCACAGATCAGCAGCAGACCGCGTACAAGCCGCGCGGACACAGATCACTCCTTCCTTAGACCGCCTAGAGCAAACTAGGCACATCTGGCCGACATTAGACAAGTCGCCAGATCACCCAGCATAAGTCGCCCGGACACAGCGGTTACCCAAGAGCAGACCACCCGGTGTTCTACAAAGAAGATAGACCAACCAAGCAGAGCAGACCGAAAGAGACTAGAACATACTAGAACAAACTGGCCAATCACAGCAGACCGCCAGAGCCAGACCGGCTGAGCACCAGCACAGATACCGTTGGCCAACTTCCACTTCACTTCAATAATTTCAACACTGCCGCCATCCTGGGCCCATTTCGAGAAGATTCGCCAAGTACACGCCCTAGGTCACTAGCGTGACCAAGGTCGTGTCAACATAAATCATGCCTCCAACTCACTAGAACGTGTTCCACGACCATGATATGCATTTAACCAAGTACATATCCGTGATTTTCCATGTCACGCCCGTGTTTAATCAAGGCCACGCACACCCAGCCCATATCATGCCAAGAGGATGATTCGTCAATGTCACGCCCGTGTACATCTAAGGTCACGAGCGTGTAACTCTATGCCGCCAGAATGATGCGCCATCCCGCCAAATATTTCCTGCTGCCTACATTTTTAAGATTACATATCCTAGGTCCCAGGCATAACCTATGGCGTGATGCGCATGTAACACCTGCAATGAATCCAGAAGGCATCTCTCCTGCACCAGCTTCGATCACGCCCCTTACACGCCCTTAGTCACAGGCGTGATCGAGGGCGTGTAACCTCAACTTTTCACCTATTTAAAGGCAGCTTCTCAGAATTTAAGGAACAAATTTTTGGGAGTTCAAACCTTCATTTCTTGTATTATTTTCTTGTTTTATGCATTCTTGTACTTCTCTCTCTCCTTGCAATTGTAGTTTCAATTCAGTAGCTTTTCTTTTTGCAATTGTTACTTTCAATTCAATAGCTTGTAGTGTGCTTTTGCTAGAAGTAATAAAAATAGTACTTCTTGTTCTCTCATTCTCTTTTTTCTTTTATCATGTACTCATTTATTTTCGTTGATTCCTTAATCTCAATGAGTAGCTAAACTTCTATTAGTACTCGATCGAGATGATCCAAGGAATAAATATATGTCAAGAATTAATTTAGATCTTTCCTTAGAGCACTTTCATTTTATCCTTAATTTTAATGAAATGAGATTATATTTTCAATATATAATTTTCGTTCTTGTTTTCGTTCTTTAGTTAGCCGAACAGCTCGTAAGGCGAATCGATCATTTAAGGATAAAGTGAGTTGCATGAAACCCTCGAGAGAGAATAACATAAATCTCCTGGATTGGAGTCAAATCCAATAGAGGGGTTCACCACGATAAAGTGAGTTTTAGAGGTTTCAATTATAGAATGAGAGTTCGGTTGATCAACCTAAACTCAGCTGAACATATCCTCGATCGAAGGTGCGCTCAGAAATTGGGAACCTCCACGGTCAAAGTATTTCTTTAAAGATAATTAGAATCTAATTTGTTCTTGTTATTTTTATTCCAAGGTGATTCAAGATCGAGTGCTAATCCTCTAACGATTGTTCCTATCATCCTTTTATTTACTTTTCTTGCAACCCAACCCAAAAGTTCTATTGATAGAATAATAGAGATTTTCTCAAAGTAAGAGTATTCAACTCGCCCGAATTTTTATACGACCTTAGTTTTTATAAACATATACTACTTCTGACACGATACACTTGTCGTTGTCCTTTGCAGGCATAGCAGCGTTGCGTTCACCAAGTTGTTGGCGTCGTTGCCGGGGACATGAGTTGATATTTCAAAAAAGAAATATCTATTAATTTTATCATTTCTTATCTTCATTTTTATTTAAAAAAAGGGTGCAACAATATTCTTGGAAAGGGAGGTTTGGGCTTGTCATCCAGCAAATCTCCTAGTACCTTGCGAACCCTTCACCGGGTAGACCTTGGGAACTCCAAGACTAATCTTAATTCGCCAAATAAATTATTAAAATATTTATATATATAAAAAATATTAATAAAATAAAATTTTCATTTTCATTTCTCCTTCTTCTCTTCTTACGATTATAATTTCCATTATTTTTCCTCTTTTTGGTGAATGACCCGAGGAAATTCTTCGAATAATCTTGATTCTAATTTCAATCCAAAAATAGAGCGCACCTTATGGTGATGCCTCCGATTCCGTGATCAGGAACTACCGATTATCCCCAAAGAATCTATTGGAGACACAAACATAGAAATTATGGGAGAGCCAAATCCGGAAGTAGCCCCGCAATGGACCATGTCCTATTATGCACGACCGAATCTGGAGGGGACACAATCAAGTATTGTGCGACATACAATGGCAAATAATAATTTCGAGATCAAGCCTAGCATCATCCAAATGGTGCAACAATCGGTAACCTTTGATGGTTTGCTGGAGGAAGATCCAAATTCTCATCACTCTAATTTTCTAAAAAATTATTACAGTTTTAAAATAAATGGCGTTACTGATAACGCCATTCGATTGCGCTTATTTCCTTTCTCTTTTCGGTCAAATGATAAGTAGTGGTTGGGCTCTATTCCTAGAGGATCCATCACTACATAGGACAAAATGGCGCAGAAATTCTTAACGAAATATTTTCCTCCTGCCAAAACCGCTAAATTGCGCACCGATGAGACTCTCTACGATACTTGAGGGCGCTTTAAGAAACTTTTGCGGAGATGCCCTCACCATAAGCTTGCTAATTGGCAACAATTTCTAAACTGCTACAATGGTTTGAATTTCTAAACGAGGCAAATGATTGATGCAGCCGCCGGAGGTACTTTAAATAATAAAACCCCAGAATCCGCTCAAGAGCTTTTCGAGGAAATGGACATGAATGGTTATCAGTGGAATGCACCACGGTCGCGCCCTAACAAGCCGACTAGACTCTTTGAAGTCGAGGCCACCCCTAATTTAGCACATTAAGTAGAATGGCTTACCAAGTAAGTGGCAGAGATGTCTGCTTCCTCCGCCACCAATTGGGCTAATAATAATAACAGTAATAATTTTGTTCAATAGCACGTAGATTATATGGGGAACTCTTATCGTCCTCCTTATAACCTGAATTATAACATTCCTTTTAACAATTCCAATAAACCGGGGTTAAGGAACCATCCCAATTTTTCATGGAGCAACCCCAATAATACTCAATCACCGCCACAAGTGAATCCTCCCGGATTCGCTCCACCACCCCCGAAGCCCTTTTCAAATGAAGAGGTCTTCTCTAAATATGTTGCCTCTAATAAGTCCAACATCCAAAACCTCACCTGATCTATCAAAAGCATGGAAAATCAAATTGGGCAGCTCGCCAAAATGTTGTCCGAATGTCAGTAAGGAGCTATAGTAGGCAATACAATGCCCAATCCATTGGAGAGTGCCAATGCAATAACTCTCCGTAGCAGAAAGGAGGTAACTTCTACAAATATGGTCGAGCCTGAGGTAAACGTTTCGACCCCACCTCCACATTTAATTTCTTTTGATTTAGCTCTGCGCAATATTTAAAAAATTATAAATTTTTTAAAACATATATAAATTAATGTTCCATTATGCGAGGCACTCTCTCAAATGCCCAAATACACGAAATATCTCAAAGATTTGCTATCAAATAAAAAGAAACTTGAAGATATTTCGCACATTTCTCTTAACGCAGAATGCTCGGTGATTGTTTTAAATAAATTGCCACAAAAAGTAAATGATTCGGGGTGGTTTTCCATCCCTTGTTTGTTCTGTAATTTATTAATCAAACATGCCTTGGCCGATTTAGGAGCTAGCATAAATTTGATGCCAATCTTCTTGTTTAAAAAGCTTGGTTTGGGCACCCCAAGCTCAACTAATATGAGCATCCAACTAGCAGATCGCCCCGTTAAATACCCAACAGGGGTCATTGAGGATGTGCTAGTGAAGGTTGATAAGTTTATCTTCCCGGTAGTCTTTGTCATCCTCGATATCGAAGAGGATGCTGAAGTACCCCTCATACTCGGCCGACCCTTCCTAGCCATCGCTCGAGCGATAATTTACATAAGTAACGAAAACTCCTCCTTCGGGTTGGGGATGAAGAAGTTACTTTTAGCGTAAATCAATAAATGAGAAATGAGCTTCCTAACTATGATTCTTGTTTCACATTAGAATCAAATTTTGAAGAAGAATCGTCATTCTTTTCTGAAATTATTTCTCCTTTCATTGAAAATCCAAAGTTAGAAACTATATTTTGTTTAAAAGAAATGACTCGGCAGTTTAATTTTGAACAAATAAATATAGTTAATTTTAAAATTAAAACATCTAATGAAGAGCCGCCGAGTCTAGAATTAAAACAACTCCTGTAGCATTTAAAATATTTATTTTTAGAAAATGATTCAAAATTATCGATAATCATATCTTCAGCGCTTAACGATTCAGAAATTTCTGAATTAACAAAAATTTTGAATAATCACCGCCATGAAATTGCATGATAAATTTTTGATATAAATGGAATAAATCCCTCCTTTTGCACGCATAAAATAAATCTAGAAAATAATTCTCGTGGCACAATTCAGCCTCAACGATGCCTTAATCGCAATATGAAGGACGTCGTTAAGGCCAAAATTATAAAATTATTAGACGCAAGGATTATTTACCCAGCACTTCTATTAGCCCGGTGCAAGTCGTGCCTAAAAAGGGTGGAATAACAGTAGTTACAACAAAAATAACGAGTTGATTCCAACCCGTACCATTACCGGTTGATGGGTAAGCATCAATTATAGGAAATAAAATGATGCCACCAGTAAGGATCACTTTTCGTTACCCTTCATTGACTAAATCTTAGAATGTTTATCCAGTCACTCACACTATTATTTTCTTGATGGTCTATCAGAATACTTTCTAATCCCAATTGCGCCCGAAGACCAAGAGAAAACCAATTTTACTTGTCCCTTCGACACTTTCACATATTGAAGAATGCCTTTTGGTCTTTGCAATTCGTCGGTTACATTTCAAAGATGTATGATGACAATTTTTAATGAATTTGTTGTGAAGACACGAATTTTTTAGTCTTTGGCGATTCTTTTAAAAGTTGTTTAAATAATCTTGATCGTGTTCTTCAACGCTGTGAAGACACGAATTTGACACTCAGCTGGGAAAAGTGCCACTTTATGGTCAAAGAGGGATTAGTCCTCGGACATAAAGTTTCAAGTAAAGGGATCGACGTTGATAGGTCCAAGATCGAAGTCATAGAAAAACTTCCCCCTCCAACTAACGTCAAATCAATTAGAAGTTTTTTAGGACATACGAGTTTCTATAGACGGTTTATTAAAGATTTTTCAAAAATTACAAAACCGTTAATGTTGGTGCCAAAAATGGTACCTCCAAAATTCACACTAAAGGGGATGGGAGAAAACTGCGAAGTGCAGGTTACTAAGACAGAAGATGCTGGAAAAAAGAGAAGGCGATCGTAAAATGGCGATCACGAAAAAATGAGACCGCTTACACAGGTTGTAAGCTGGAGCCTCCGAATCAAGTCCCCTTTCTGGTACCCCTACCCCTCTATTTATAGACGAGGGGGCTGCCCAAACGGGCAGAATGATAAACTACGGGCTGCCCGGGATACAGGAGAGCCGGGCAGGGAGAAGAGGTGCAAATAACAAAGATAAGGAAAAACGATCAGACCGCTTAAACTGACGATCTCCACTGTCCTGACCGCTTGGTACTTAGAAAATCCTGGTTGAGAAGGTAGCTGGCGGTCTGGGCGATCACACAAACTGAGACCGCTGCAACTGAAGAAATTGGCCAGTAAGAGGAGGTCGCGGGCTTTCTGGGCAAACATAATCCCCGCACATTTTTAAGTTGCACCTGGAACTTCGAAAATGTAAGCTTTGACCGCTGAGACCGCGACCATCATTAATGCGGCTTGGTCTATAAATACCGGCTGAAAACTTCATTTTGCAAGACATTGATGAACTCCACTATTCGAGCGGTCTTTCATAATTAGGCAGGTGCGACCTTACAAAGATGACCATGCTTGATCTCTTAAAAGCTCTCCCATCGAAAGCGAACTCTCCTGGGAAAAAGGAAAGCGTTAGCTCAAAGAAAGGAAAGAAGGCGCCGAAAATCTTAACAAAAGTGAGCACTTCAAAGGAGACCGCCCGATCCCCGCTAAAGAAAACTGAGCTTCCTGAGGGCCCGATTGTGTCGGTCTCTGTTGCTTCTGATCTGTCTAATACTTCTTCAGATCCTGTATGGAAATTGCCTGACTTTTCCATTTCTTTTAATTGTCAGAAATCTATGGAGGCACTGGGTCAAACATCTTCCAAGTTTCCTGAGACCGCCTCCACCGAGATCATTCTGGCTGGGCTGCGTCAGAAGGGAGCTGAAGCCGAAACCATAAGGCAGAAGATCGCTGACCAGGAGATCGCTGCAAAGGACAGGAAAAGGAAGAATACAAGTCCATCTAGTTTAACTTATAAGAGGAGCAGAAGAAACGAGGAAGGAGGAGATGTGACCGCCATGGAGGCGACCAGATTTTCTGAATCCATCGATCTGGAAGACTCCGCTGATTTTCAGAAGGTGAATGCTAAGGGCGATCTCCCCTTCCTTCCCGCGATCTCAACCTTACCAAGAGAGGATGATTCTGGATTAATCGCCTACCTTGATGAGGTTTCTTCTAACAATTCATCTTTTTCATCATTGCAGGTGTTGGATCCCTTAGAGGCTTCAGCTCTCAGAAATGCCGCCGTTGATGAGGAGATCGCGGGCAGGGAGAAGGAGATCGCCGACGCAGCGATCAAGGCAAAAGAGGAGGAAAGGAAAAAGATAGAAATGGAAGAGATTGTGAAGAGGAGGAAAGAAAAAGTGGTAGAAGAGAAGAGGGAAAAAGAAGAGAAAGAGAAGGAGAAAGAAGAAAAAGATAAGAAAGAAAAGAAGGAGAAAAAAGAGAAGAAAAAGAGGGAGGACGAGGAGAAGAAGAGAGACAAGGAGAAGAAAGATAAGAAGGAAAGGGAAGAAGAGGAGAAGAGGAGGGAGGCGGTTAGAGTTGCTGAGGAGAGAGCGGATCTGATCGCTGAGGAGAAGAAGAAAGAAGCGGTCAGGGTCGCTGAGGAAAAGGCGGCCCTGATCGCTGAAGAGAGGAAAAAGGTTGAGGTCTTGCAGACTTCGGATAAAAACGGTGAGGAGACCGTGGAGAGGCCACGGATTGCCAAGGAAAAAACTGTGCTTTCTAGCGGTCTCCCGGATGATCTTCTCCAGGGAGATCGTTCGAACAAGGTTGCAGCAGATCGTGCGGCGGCGGCCTCGATTTCGCGAGCTGGTAATAATAAAACGATTCTTCAGTCAGCTGAGTTCCCTCCATTTCCTACAGTTCATTTTGCTTCTCCTGAAAGAAAACACGGGATCGTTTTTATTGAGACCGACAATGTCTTCTTAGGTAACGAGGAATTAAAAAGGAGAAGAAAAGAGGGAGAAAAAACGCAGAAAAGAGATTTGGAAAGAACGGATCTGGAGCGCTTAAGGGGATCAGATCGTCTTTCTTTGACCGCAGATCCCGCGGTCACTAAAGATATCGGAAGAGCTTTACGTGACTGTGGTCTCGACTTTTTTCCAAGTACTCTTTCTATTTATTCAAAAAGCTTATCTGATCATATGTTTATGATTGAAATAATCCATCTCCTATGGCCGCAGATAACAAAAATGCTGAGATCGAGGAGGGAGAACTTCTTCAACCCATCGAGATCACCCCTCAGTTAACCAACATCCTTAACCCCATGTTTGAGGATGTTCGTTCTATGCTGATGAGGGAGCGGACGCAGAGTGATCAGATCCGTGATCTTGAAGAAAGATTGCGTTCCAACGAGAAGAGGATTCGTGAAGAATGCGATCTGAGGGTTGCCGAGATCGCGCGGGCTCTTAAGAAGGCTGAAAAAGAGGCTGAATACTATAGGGGAAAAGCTGCGGCGCTGTCCGCAGAAAATGAGAGGCTGAGGAGCGGTCACGGAAAGATGCTGATGCGACCGGGCACCTCCAGCGATCATCCGGCGGAGAGACCGCAACCTGAGATTGTACTGATCCCCATGGAACAGGTGGACAAGGAAATGTCGAAAATTCACCGGTCTGCAATGCTGGCTAACCACAGCCTGGTGTCGGTCATGGCCGCAGTGAACGACATGCAAGATGTCGCAGCTCATGTAGGGAGGAACAGGCCTCCTACGAGATGAACATTTAACCTGAGACCGAGCGGTCTCCAAATTTAAACTGTTTTTGTAAAATTTCACTGTTATTTCTCCATTGATTTGTGGTTGTTTTTGATTTTAATGTTGTGGTCTTGATTTGTTAAATTTCGATCTCTTTATGCCTGGATTGCTTGTATTGCTGCTGTATTTTTTATTGATTGAGATCGCCAACCATAGTATGCTTTCATATTACTTTGCATAGGTCGAGCGGTCTGATCATGTTTTAGCTGGGCGGTCTTCAAGATGTAATGATTACGAAATGACCCTTGGTCTTCTATAAATAGCTGTCTTCATGGTCTTTATTTTATCTTTTCTTGAATGCGCTCTTAGCACCGATCTCATCGATCGCTCAAAATGGTGTCCGCTCGTGCTTCTTCTGCCACCATCTTCCGGAATGCCGATCACAAACAAGGTCGTCTGTCAAAAGATGAATATATTGAGTTCATAAAGAAATACATGATTCAAACTCAGGTGGTTGTGAGACCGCCAACTGAACAAGAAAGGTTGAACTTTGCGGAGGAGAAAAAGTTTATTATCCCTATCGATCACTTTGATAATGGGTTGAGGATTCCCCTCCCATGGGAATGGCTAGAGATCTTGGAATATTACGGCTTCGTGCTCGCCCAATTGGCCCCGAACTCGATCGGTCTAGTTAATGTCTTCATTAATTACTTGAGATCGGTAAGAGTGAAGTTTACAATGAATCTGTTTCGTGCAACCTTTACCGCGAAGATCTTGAAGGAAGGCAGAAAAAAGGAAGAGTTCAAAGGGTTGATGTACTTTTCAGCAGACGGAATAAAAATCCTGAATCTTCCAAACAAAATCTCCTTCTGGACAGAAAGGTTTCTTGTCTTTGAAGGTGACCTTGGCGGTCTCAAGAACTCACCTTCTCCACGACCTGACAGTATCTTTAAGAAGATAAGAGCGGTCTCAGAAGAGGAGCTGAGAATCTTGGCTTTCTTGGCGGGCAAGAGGATCGATCTTGTTCATTATCTAGCGATCTGGCCTGAGATCGCCGAGATTACGCCAGCTGAAAGTAAGCTTTTCTTGCGGTCTTGAATAATTTCCTTTCATACCTTTTGTATGTTTTCCTAACTTTTTCCCGTTTTTTAGCGACCTTTGCGGTCCCTGTTCAAGATCCGATCTCCCCGGCTGCAGAGGTTCTTACTCAGAGGGAGAGGAGGCTGAAGCGTGAGGCCGATGTGTTTGGCACCACCTCTGAGACCGCCGAGCGAGATTTTCCATTGATTGGTTTCAAAAGAAAAATGAAAGACATTAAAGGAAATCCTCTCCTCAAATGGGCGGCCAAAGGAAGGTCTGTGAAGGTTTCCACCGATCTTCCTTTATGGAGTGGAAAAGTGACCCGCCACGCATATGCGGTCACTGCTGCTCTATACGGCAAAAAGAATACAAACGAAATATTGAATATAGAGACCGATGCTCTCCCCGACCTCTGTGCCCAGGTGACCGCTAGGAGCGCGATCTTAAATCACCATATGGGGCGATCTCTTCGCGGTGCTCTGGATGAAATAACTGCTTTGCAAGAAGAAAGAAATGTAAGAATTTCACTTAATATTTTATGAACGCGTTTCCTATGATCGCGCGGTCTTAACACATATCTCTTATGCAGCAATCTGAAAATGCAGCTTATGACCCTGAAAATCCGGCTTTTCAGAGGGCTATGATGCATCACATTAAGGAGACCGCCGACCAAGTGCTGAATGAGGTTCGAGTTCGAGGTGGTTTTACTGAAGAGTATAAGGACATTACATTTGCCGATCTCTTCCCTGATGCGGCACAGAGGATTGAAGAGCAATCTTTAACTGCTGAAGAGACCGCGGATTTTGTTGATGAGACCGCTGGTCAAGATGAAGACGTGGTGATCGAAGATGAAGAAAGCGGAAGCCGTTACACTGAAGGCCGGGACTCAAGCTCGGGTTCTAGCTCTGGATCCAGAATTCCTCTTAGTAAATCGGAAGAATCTTCTGCAGACACTGACTCCACTTCTTCAGATGAGCGATCTCCGAAGAGATCAAAAAAGGAATGAATTGTAGTGATATATATATATATTTTTTGGAGACCGAGCGGTCTCGTTGTAACAGATATTTTAGAATATATATGAAAATTGGTTTTTTGTTAGATTCTGGGCAAACTTGTTTTTGATGTACATTTATTTGTTCTTCTGAGTTCAAAAATCGGCATTCGATCTCAATGCCTTGGGTTTATTACGTAATTTTCATATCAACATTAAAGAACTACAGATGGCGATCTCTTGAAAAAGACCAAGGATTTTGAGGGAAAAGTTAATACTTTTGCGTAGATAGAACTACTTCTGCGGTCTTGAGATAATCAAACCACTGAAAGAATATTTAGCAATTTAACTGTGATCAGAAAAATAACCAATTTATTTGCAACAGTTATGCGGTCTCATATTACACAGATCGCGATACAAAGGAATTATCTTGAAGCTTTGAACTTATTGGACTCTGGGTGATCGGTGCCCAAATGACTTTCAGGAAATCCATCTGATAAAGATCCCTTGATAGTCAAGGTTATTACTTGAAAAAAGGAAATAACTCTTCATAAATTCAGTTCAGCGATCTCATTATATTCAGACCGCCCTTGAAGAAGAAACCCCACTTTCCCTTGATAAGAACACCATGATTATTTCATGTAACTTTGAATAACAAGGAATATCGGAATCTCGTTCTTACTGAGACCGGGCCGACCTCTATCGTGCTGGCATAGAAGATTCCTGAATAGCGACCTCAATTATCCTGGAAAAAATTTCATCTGACGATCATAAGCGACATCACTCTTTATAGGAAAGAAAAATTGGCGGTCTCATAAACTTCTGACCGCCCGATCTCTGTACAAAAAGATTAAGAGAGATAGATTTTTTTTTTGTTGTAAGAAGATGGGAAAAAGGGATCTCAAAGATGACCCAAAAGGATGGTGTGGTCATGCCGCGGAGGCTATACCGACATTGCCTTTTTAAAAGAATTCCCGAGTTTACTGCAAATATGCCAATCCAAGGTTCAGGCGACGGTCATGGATGTTTCTGACCGCCCCTTACCTAACCACGCTTCAACGAGTGTTCGAGAGTTACAAATCAAAATGATCTGTAGGGCAGGTGTGGTCATGCCGCGGAGGCAATACCGACATTGCTTTCCCTGAAAGATCATTAAGATCGTAACAATGTCCTTCCTATTGCATGACAGAGCTGAGCCAGCCACCCAGACCCCCTTGAAAAGCTGAGGTGTGCCAGATGTCAGCAAGGACCCGGTATCCTAAACTTCCACCGCTCGAGCTTGGCGAGCTACTGCTACACAGATTCGAAATCTCCCCGATATCTGTGGTCCTGGCAGAATTACACGTCGAGCTGACAAGTCGAGGGGGAAGATAGTAGGATCCGTCGATGTCTCACTTGACAGGTTTTTGGCTTTTCAAAGAATAACATGCTTAAAACTTGTCACCCATCACTCATATTGCGAATGCTTTGATAATACATTTAAGAAAAGAAGAGTTTGAGATCATCTCCGCTCCATGAATGAGGCAATTCTTTCCCTTCATAAGTTTGGAGATGGTAAGCGCCATTTTTAAGTACGCTCTTCACCACGAACGGTCCCGCCCAGTTTGGGTTAAGCTTTCCGACTGAACCAGCTCTTGCTGCTGAATCTACTTTCTTTAAGACTAGATCCCCAACAGTGAACTCCTGGGTTCTTACATTTTTGTTGAATAGCCTCACCATTCTTCTCTTCACCTCTTCTTGCCTGATGATTGCCGTATCTCTCAGCTCCTCAATTAAATCAAGGCTGCATTTTAGCTCCTCATCATTTCCTTCCATCCAATCAATTTGATTTTGTTGTGCCAATAACACTCTCGGGCTTTTTACTTCAAACTCCACCGGAATAAGTGCTTCGGAACCGTGCGACAGTTTGAACGGAGTTTCTCCAGTAGCAGAACTCGGAGTTGTCCTCAAGGCCCATAAGACGGAAGGTAATTGTTCTGCCCAGTTGCCCCTGACATTTTCTACTTTCTTTTTCAAGAGATTTATGATGAGTTTGTTGGCGGCTTCTACCTGTCCATTGCTTCTAGGGTGATGTACGGAAGCGAAACGTAGTTCGATGCCAATTTGCTTACAAAAATTAATAAGAGTCGAATTATTGAATTGAGAACCGTTATCCGTGATGATTGCCATTGGAATCCCATGTCGACACACTATCTCTCCCCAAATAAAATTTTTCACGGCTTGAGTGGTAATTTTGGCCAATGCTTTTGCCTCTATCCATTTGCTGAAATAGTCAATCATGACTATAATATATCGATGTTGTCCACTTGCCATAGGGAAAGGCCCAATCAAATCCATTCCCCAAACTGCAAACGACCATGGAGTTGCTATCGACTTGAGTTGTTGAGCCGACTGATTTTGGAGAGGAGCGAACTTCTGGCACTTTACACATTTCTTAGCAAATTTTTCCGCATCTTTCCTCATTTGAGGCCAAAAATACCCTTGCCTTAGAATTCTTTTTTCCAACGTTCTAGCTCCAGAGTGACTTCCACATTCTCCAGAATGGACCTCCTGAAGGACCGCTGGAATTTCCTCCTCTGAAACACATCGTGCTAATGGTGAAAGGAAAGTTCTTCTATAAAGCACTCCTGCAACAAGATAATAGTTAGTTGCTTTCCGTTTAAACCTTTTCCTATCCTTTATTGATGAATGGAGCTCTCCAGTTGAAAGATAAAGAATAAACGGATCCATCCAAGATGGACGTTGATCAATCTCCATGACCTCTCCTTCTTCAATCACCGGGCGAAACAACTCCGAAGTTGTTCCTCCTGAGAGAAGCCCAAACTTTGCCAACTCGTCTGCTTCCACGTTCTCACCTCTTGGAATATGATTGATGGTAAAGCTTTTGAATTTCCCAACCTCAATTTTTACCAGAGTTAAATACTGCTTTAAAATACTATCTCTAGTCTCGAAAATCCCATTTACTTGAGAAGCCATCACCAAAGAATCTGTGAAAACTTCGACATCGTCAATCCCCAGCTCCCTGGCAAACTTGAGACCGGCTAGCAAAGCCTCATATTCCGCTTGATTGTTTGTTACTTGAAAATAGAACTTCAGTGCTTGATCAAGCCTTACTCCATCTGAAATGTTCCTGAGAGCCACGGCAGACTCGAAGGCTTGAAGATGACACATGGGGTCGGTCTCTCCCGTATACTTTGGGAGTCGAGGTTCTCTGAACCCGTGAGGAATGGGATCCCGACGAATTTCATCGGTAAAGGGGTAGGGCTCCCCTAATTCAGAAGGCCCCAGAGGAGGTAAAAAGGAAGTAGGAGGAGCTTGAGGGTAAGCAAACCCTTCTTCAAAATTCAGGGTCTGTGCCGGAGGCCCCTGGGCTGCGGCTCGGAAGGAATTATGACGAGCGGCGAACTCCTCATGCTGAGATCGCTGAGGAGCTGCGGGCTGGAAAACGGGATGATCGCTATGGTGACCGCTTGCCACTCGGTCAGGAGTAGCGATCTGAGAGGCTTGAGGAAGGATTTTCTGGGAGATCGCGGCCAACACCTGGTTCATGGCCTCAATCTGCTTCGCGGACTCCTGTTGAGTCCGGACAACTTCTTGTCGATCTCGAGCGGCCTCCTGCTGAGACCGCGTGATCTCTTGCTGAACAGCGGCAACGTCCTGCCTAGCTCGGGCGGCCTCGCGAAGATCCTGCTCTACGCGAAGCTCGAAGCGGCGCTCCATCGCCTCTAACGTATTGTGATCGGAAGGGGGAACACTGGGAGACCGCAAGGGACGACCTCTACGGCGATCAGCCATCTTGGAAGTCTAAGATTCACCTGACACTTCGAATCTGAAGGTCGCGTGTTCGTTCTGTTGGTGCCAAAAATGGTACCTCCAAAATTCACACTAAAGGGGACGGGAGAAAACTGCGAAGTGCAGGTTACTAAGACAGAAGATGCTGGAAAAAAGAGAAGGCGATCGTAAAATGGCGATCACGAAAAAATGAGACCGCTTACACAGGTTGTAAGCTGGAGCCTCCGAATCAAGTCCCCTTTCTGGTACCCCTACCCCTCTATTTATAGACGAGGGGGCTGCCCAAACGGGCAGAATGATAAACTACGGGCTGCCCGGGATACAGGAGAGCCGGGCAGGGAGAAGAGGTGCAAATAACAAAGATAAGGAAAAACGATCAGACCGCTTAAACTGACGATCTCCACTGTCCTGACCGCTTGGTACTTAGAAAATCCTGGTTGAGAAGGTAGCTGGCGGTCTGGGCGATCACACAAACTGAGACCGCTGCAACTGAAGAAATTGGCCAGTAAGAGGAGGTCGCGGGCTTTCTGGGCAAACATAATCCCCGCACATTTTTAAGTTGCACCTGGAACTTCGAAAATGTAAGCTTTGACCGCTGAGACCGCGACCATCATTAATGCGGCTTGGTCTATAAATACCGGCTGAAAACTTCATTTTGCAAGACATTGATGAACTCCACTATTCGAGCGGTCTTTCATAATTAGGCAGGTGCGACCTTACAAAGATGACCATGCTTGATCTCTTAAAAGCTCTCCCATTGAAAGCGAACTCTCCTGGGAAAAAGGAAAGCGTTAGCTCAAAGAAAGGAAAGAAGGCGCCGAAAATCTTAACAAAAGTGAGCACTTCAAAGGAGACCGCCCGATCCCCGCTAAAGAAAACTGAGCTTCCTGAGGGCCCGATTGTGCCGGTCTCTGTTGCTTCTGATCTGTCTAATACTTCTTCAGATCCTGTATGGAAATTGCCTGACTTTTCCATTTCTTTTAATTGTCAGAAATCTATGGAGGCACTGGGTCAAACATCTTCCAAGTTTCCTGAGACCGCCTCCACCGAGATCATTCTGGCTGGGCTGCGTCAGAAGGGAGCTGAGGCCGAAACCTTAAGGCAGAAGATCGCTGACCAGGAGATCGCTGCAAAGGACAGGAAAAGGAAGAATACAAGTCCATCTAGTTTAACTTATAAGAGGAGCAGAAGAAACGAGGAAGGAGGAGATGTGACCGCCATGGAGGCGACCAGATTTTCTGAATCCATCGATCTGGAAGACTCCGCTGATTTTCAGAAGGTGAATGCTAAGGGCGATCTCCCCTTCCTTCCCGCGGTCTCAACCTTACCAAGAGAGGATGATTCTGGATTAATCGCCTACCTTGATGAGGTTTCTTCTAACAATTCATCTTTTTCATCATTGCAGGTGTTGGATCCCTTAGAGGCTTCAGCTCTCAGAAATGCCGCCGTTGATGAGGAGATCGCGGGCAGGGAGAAGGAGATCGCCGACGCAGCGATCAAGGCAAAAGAGGAGGAAAGGAAAAAGATAGAAATGGAAGAGATAGTGAAGAGGAGGAAAGAAAAAGTGGTAGAATAGAAGAGGGAAAAAGAAGAGAAAGAGAAGGAGAAAGAAGAAAAAGATAAGAAAGAAAAGAAGGAGAAAAAAGAGAAGAAAAAGAGGGAGGACGAGGAGAAGAAGAGAGACAAGGAAAAGAAAGATAAGAAGGAAAGGGAAGAAGAGGAGAAGAGGAGGGAGGCGGTCAGAGTTGCTGAGGAGAGAGCGGCTCTGATCGCTGAGGAGAAGAAGAAAGAAGCGGTCAGGGTCGCTGAGGAAAAGGCGGCCCTGATCGCTGAAGAGAGGAAAAAGGTTGAGGTCTTGCAGACTTCGGATAAAAACGGTGAGGATACCGTGGAGAGGCCGCGGATTGCCAAGGAAAAAACTGTGCTTTCTAGCGGTCTCCCGGATGATCTTCTCCAGGGAGATCGTTCGAACAAGGTTGCAGCAGATCGTGCGGCGGCATCCTCGATTTCGCGAGCTGGTAAGAATAAAACGATTCTTCAGTCAGCTGAGTTCCCTCCATTTCCTACAGTTCGTTTTGCTTCTCCTGAAATAAAACACAGGATCATTTTTATTGAGACCGACAATGTCTTCTTAAGTAACGAGGAATTAAAAAGGAGAAGAAAAGAGGGAGAAAAAACGCAGAAAAGAGATTTGGAAAGAACGGATCTGGAGCGCTTAAGGGGATCAGATCGTCTTTCTTTGACCGCAGATCCCGCGGTCACTAAAGATATCGGAAGAGCTTTACGTGACTGCGGTCTCGACTTTTTTCCAAGTACTCTTTCTATTTATTCAAAAAGCTTATCTGATCATATGTTTATGATTGAAATAATCCATCTCCTATGGCCGCAGATAACAAAAATGCTGAGATCGAGGAGGGAGAACTTCTTCAACCCATCGAGATCACCCCTCAGTTAACCAACATCCTTAACCCCATGTTTGAGGATGTTCGTTCTATGCTGATGAGGGAGCGGACGCAGAATGATCAGATCCGTGATCTTGAAGAAAGATTGCGTTCCAACGAGAAGAGGATTCGTGAAGAACGCGATCTGAGGGTTGCCGAGATCGCGCGGGCTCTTAAGAAGGCTGAAAAAGAGGCTGAATACTATAGGGGAAAAGCTGCGGCGCTGTCCGCGGAAAATGAGAGGCTGAGGAGCGGTCACGGAAAGATGCTGATGCGACCGGGCACCTCCAGCGATCATCCGGCGGAGAGACCGCAACCTGAGATTGTACTGATCCCCATGGAACAGGTGGACAAGGAAATGTCGAAAATTCACCGGTCTGCAATGCTGGCTAACCACAGCCTGGTGTCGGTCATGGCCGCAGTGAACGACATGCAAGATGTCGCAGCTCATGTAGGGAGGAACATGCCTCCTAGGAGATGAACATTTAACCTGAGACCGAGCGGTCTCCAAATTTAAACTGTTTTTGTAAAATTTCACTGTTATTTCTCCATTGATTTGTGGTTGTTTTTGATTTTAATGTTGTGGTCTTGATTTGTTAAATTTCGATCTCTTTATGCCTGGATTGCTTGTATTGCTGCTGTATTTTTTATTGATTGAGATCGCCAACCATAGTATGCTTTCATATTACTTTGCATAGGTCGAGCGGTCTGATCATGTTTTAGCTGGGCGGTCTTCAAGATGTAATGATTAAGAAATGACCCTTGGTCTTCTATAAATAGCTGTCTTCATGGTCTTTATTTTATCTTTTCTTGAATGCGCTCTTAGCACCGATCTCATCGATCGCTCAAAATGGTGTCCGCTCGTGCTTCTTCTGCCACCATCTTCCGGAATGCCGATCACAAACAAGGTCGTCTGTCAAAAGATGAATATATTGAGTTCATAAAGAAATACATGATTCAAACTCAGGTGGTTGTGAGACCGCCAACTGAACAAGAAAGGTTGAACTTTGCGGAGGAGAAAAAGTTTATTATCCCTATCGATCACTTTGATAATGGGTTGAGGATTCCCCTCCCATGGGAATGGCTAGAGATCTTGGAATATTACGGCTTCGTGCTCGCCCAATTGGCCCCGAACTCGATCGGTCTAGTTAATGTCTTCATTAATTACTTGAGATCGGTAAGAGTGAAGTTTACAATGAATCTGTTTCGTGCAACCTTTACCGCGAAGATCTTGAAGGAAGGCAGAAAAAAGGAAGAGTTCAAAGGGTTGATGTACTTTTCAGCAGACGGAATAAAAATCCTGAATCTTCCAAACAAAATCTCCTTCTGGACAGAAAGGTTTCTTGTCTTTGAAGGTGACCTTGGCGGTCTCAAGAACTCACCTTCTCCACGACCTGACAGTATCTTTAAGAAGATAAGAGCGGTCTCAGAAGAGGAGCTGAGAATCTTGGCTTTCTTGGCGGGCAAGAGGATCGATCTTGTTCATTATCTAGCGATCTGGCCTGAGATCGCCGAGATTACGCCGGCTGAAAGTAAGCTTTTCTTGCGGTCTTGAATAATTTCCTTTCATACCTTTTGTATGTTTTCCTAACTTTTTCCCGTTTTTTAGCGACCTTTGCAGTCCCTGTTCAAGATCCGATCTCCCCGGCTGCAGAGGTTCTTACTCAGAGGGTGAGGAGGCTGAAGCGTGAGGCCGATGTGTTTGGCACCACCTCTGAGACCGCCGAGCGAGATTTTCCATTGATTGGTTTCAAAAGAAAAATGAAAGACATTAAAGGAAATCCTCTCCTCAAATGGGCGGCCAAAGGAAGGTCTGTGAAGGTTTCCACCGATCTTCCTTTATGGAGTGGAAAAGTGACCCGCCACGCATATGCGGTCACTGCTGCTCTATACGGCAAAAAGAATACAAACGAAATATTGAATATAGAGACCGATGCTCTCCCCGACCTCTGTGCCCAGGTGACCGCTAGGAGCGCGATCTTAAATCACCATATGGGGCGATCTCTTCGCGGTGCTCTGGACGAAATAACTGCTTTGCAAGAAGAAAGAAAAGTAAGAATTTCACTTAATATTTTATGAACGCGTTTCCTATGATCGCGCGGTCTTAACACATATCTCTTTTGCAGCAATCTGAAAATGCAGCTTATGACCCTGAAAATCTGGCTTTTCAGAGGGCTATGAAGCATCACATTAAGGAGACCGCCGACCAAGTGCTGAATGAGGTTCGAGTCGAGGTGGTTTTACTGAAGAGTATAAGGACATTACATTTGCCGATCTCTTCCCTGATGCGGCACAGAGGATTGAAGAGCAATCTTTAACTGCTGAAGAGACCGCGGATTTTGTTGATGAGACCGCTGGTCAAGATGAAGACGTGGTGATCGAAGATGAAGAAAGCGGAAGCCATTACACTGAAGGCCGGGACTCAAGCTCGGGTTCTAGCTCTGGATCCAGAATTCCTCTTAGTAAATCGGAAGAATCTTCTGCAGACACTGACTCCACTTCTTCAGATGAGCGATCTCCGAAGAGATCAAAAAAGGAATGAATTGTAGTGATATATATATATATATATATATTTTTTTTGGAGACCGAGCGGTCTCGTTGTAACAGATATTTTAGAATATATATGAAAATTGGTTTTTTGTTAGATTCTGGGCAAACTTGTTTTTGATGTACATTTATTTGTTCTTCTGAGTTCAAAAATCGGCATTCGATCTCAATGCCTTGGGTTTATTACGTAATTTTCATATCAACATTAAAGAACTACAGATGGCGATCTCTTGAAAAAGACCAAGGATTTTGAGGGAAAAGTTAATACTTTTGCGTAGATAGAACTACTTCTGCGGTCTTGAGATAATCAAACCACTGAAAGAATATTTAGCAATTTAACTGTGATCAGAAAAATAACCAATTTATTTGCAACAGTTATGCGGTCTCATATTACACAGATCGCGATACAAAGGAATTATCTTGAAGCTTTGAACTTATTGGACTCTGGGTGATCGGTGCCCAAATGACTTTCAGGAAATCCATCTGATAAAGATCCCTTGATAGTCAAGGTTATTACTTGAAAAAAGGAAATAACTCTTCATAAATTCAGTTCAGCGATCTCATTATATTCAGACCGCCCTTGAAGAAGAAACCCCACTTTCCCTTGATAAGAACACCATGATTATTTCATGTAACTTTGAATAACAAGGAATATCGGAATCTCGTTCTTACTGAGACCGGGCCGACCTCTATCGTGCTGGCATAGAAGATTCCTGAATAGCGACCTCAATTATCCTGGAAAAAATTTCATCTGACGATCATAAGCGACATCACTCTTTATAGGAAAGAAAAATTGGCGGTCTCATAAACTTCTGACCGCCCGATCTCTGTACAAAAAGATTAAGAGAGATAGATTTTTTTTTTGTTGTAAGAAGATGGGAAAAAGGGATCTCAAAGATGACCCAAAAGGATGGTGTGGTCATGCCGCGGAGGCTATACCGACATTGCCTTTTTAAAAGAATTCCCGAGTTTACTGCAAATATGCCAATCCAAGGTTCAGGCGACGGTCATGGATGTTTCTGACCGCCCCTTACCTAACCACGCTTCAACGAGTGTTCGAGAGTTACAAATCAAAATGATCTGTAGGGCAGGTGTGGTCATGCCGCGGAGGCAATACCGACATTGCTTTCCCTGAAAGATCATTAAGATCGTAACAATGTCCTTCCTATTGCATGACAGAGCTGAGCCAGCCACCCAGACCCCCTTGAAAAGCTGAGGTGTGCCAGATGTCAGCAAGGACCCGGTATCCTAAACTTCCACCGCTCGAGCTTGGCGAGCTACTGCTACACAGATTCGAAATCTCCCCGATATCTGTGGTCCTGGCAGAATTACACGTCGAGCTGACAAGTCGAGGGGGAAGATAGTAGGATCCGTCGATGTCTCACTTGACAGGTTTTTGGCTTTTCAAAGAATAACATGCTTAAAACTTGTCACCCATCACTCATATTGCGAATGCTTTGATAATACATTTAAGAAAAGAAGAGTTTGAGATCATCTCCGCTCCATGAATGAGGCAATTCTTTCCCTTCATAAGTTTGGAGATGGTAAGCGCCATTTTTAAGTACGCTCTTCACCACGAACGGTCCCGCCCAGTTTGGGTTAAGCTTTCCGACTGAACCAGCTCTTGCTGCTGAATCTACTTTCTTTAAGACTAGATCCCCAACAGTGAACTCCTTGGTTCTTACATTTTTGTTGAATAGCCTCGCCATTCTTCTCTTCACCTCTTCTTGCCTGATGATTGTCGTATCTCTCAGCTCCTCAATTAAATCAAGGCTGCATTTTAGCTCCTCATCATTTCCTTCCATCCAATCAATTTGATTTTGTTGTGCCAATAACACTCTCGGGCTTTTTACTTCAAACTCCACCGGAATAAGTGCTTCGGAACCGTGCGACAGTTTGAACGGAGTTTCTCCAGTAGCAGAACTCGGAGTTGTCCTCAAGGCCCATAAGACGGAAGGTAATTGTTCTGCCCAGTTGCCCCTGACATTTTCTACTTTCTTTTTCAAGAGATTTATGATGAGTTTGTTGGCGGCTTCTACCTGTCCATTGCTTCTAGGGTGATGTACGGAAGCGAAACGTAGTTCGATGCCAATTTGCTTACAAAAATTAATAAGAGTCGAATTATTGAATTGAGAACCGTTATCCGTGATGATTGCCATTGGAATCCCATATCGACACACTATCTCTCCCCAAATAAAATTTTTCACGGCTTGAGTGGTAATTTTGGCCAATGCTTTTGCCTCTATCCATTTGCTGAAATAGTCAATCATGACTATAATATATCGACGTTGTCCACTTGCCATAGGGAAAGGCCCAATCAAATCCATTCCCCAAACTGCAAACGGCCATGGAGTTGCTATTGACTTGAGTTGTTCAGCCGGCTGATTTTGGAGAGGAGCGAACTTCTGGCACTTTACACATTTCTTAGCAAATTTTTCCGCATCTTTCCTCATTTGAGGCCAAAAATACCCTTGCCTTAGAATTCTTTTTTCCAACGTTCTAGCTCCAGAGTGACTTCCACATTCTCCAGAATGGACCTCCTGAAGGACCGCTGGAATTTCCTCCTCTGAAACACATCGTGCTAATGGTGAAAGGAAAGTTCTTCTATAAAGCACTCCTGCAACAAGATAATAGTTAGTTGCTTTCCGTTTAAACCTTTTCCTATCCTTTATTGATGAATGGAGCTCTCCAGTTGAAAGATAAAGAATAAACGGATCCATCCAAGATGGACGTTGATCAATCTCCATGACCTCTCCTTCTTCAATCGCCGGGCGAAACAACTCCGAAGTTGTTCCTCCTGAGAGAAGCCCAAACTTTGCCAACTCGTCTGCTTCCACGTTCTCACCTCTTGGAATATGATTGATGGTAAAGCTTTTGAATTTCCCAACCTCAATTTTTACCAGAGTTAAATACTGCTTTAAAATACTATCTCTAGTCTCGAAAATCCCATTTACTTGAGAAGCCATCACCAAAGAATCTGTGAAAACTTCGACATCGTCAATCCCCAGCTCCCTGGCAAACTTGAGACCGGCTAGCAAAGCCTCATATTCCGCTTGATTGTTTGTTACTTGAAAATAGAACTTCAGTGCTTGATCAAGCCTTACTCCATCTGAAATGTTCCTGAGAGCCACGGCAGACTCGAAGGCTTGAAGATGACACATGGGGTCGGTCTCTCCCGTATACACTGGGAGTCGAGGTTCTCTGAACCCGTGAGGAATGGGATCCCGACGAATTTCATCGGTAAAGGGGGAGGGCTCCCCTAATTCAGAAGGCCCCAGAGGAGGTAAAAAGGAAGTAGGAGGAGCTTGAGGGTAAGCAAACCCTTCTTCAAAATTTAGGGTCTGAGCCGGAGGCCCCTGGGCTGCGGCTCGGAAGGAATTATGACGAGCGGCGAAGTCCTCATGCTGAGATTGCTGAGGAGCTGCGGGCTGGAAAACGGGATGATCGCTATGGTGACCGCTTGCCACTCGGTCAGGAGTAGCGATCTGAGAGGCTTGAGGAAGGATTTTCTGGGAGATCGCGGCCAAAACCTGGTTCATGGCCTCAATCTGCTTCGCGGACTCCTGTTGAGTCCGGACAACTTCTTGTCGATCTCGAGCAGCCTCCTGCTGAGACCGCGCGATCTCTTGCTGAACAGCGGCAGCGTCCTGCCTAGCTCGGGCGGCCTCGCGAAGATCCTGCTCTACGCGAAGCTCGAAGCGGCGCTCCATCGCCTCTAACGGATTGTGATCGGAAGGGGGAACACTGGGAGACCGCAAGGGACGACCTCTACGGCGATCAGCCATCTTGGAAGTCTAAGATTCACCTGACACTTTGAATCTGAAGGTCGCGTGTTCGTTCTGTTGGTGCCAAAAATGGTACCTCCAAAATTCACACTAAAGGGGACAGGAGAAAACTGCGAAGTGCAGGTTACTAAGACAGAAGATGCTGGAAAAAAGAGAAGGCGATCGTAAAATGGCGATCACGAAAAAATGAGACCGCTTACACAGGTTGTAAGCTGGAGCCTCCGAATCAAGTCCCCTTTCTGGTACCCCTACCCCTCTATTTATAGACGAGGGGGCTGCCCAAACGGGCAGAATGATAAACTACGGGCTGCCCGGGATACAGGAGAGTCGGGCAGGGAGAAGAGGTGCAAATAACAAAGATAAGGAAAAACGATCAGACCGCTTAAACTGACGATCTCCACTGTCCTGACCGCTTGGTACTTAGAAAATCCTGGTTGAGAAGGTAGCTGGCGGTCTGGGCGATCACACAAACTGAGACCGCTGCAACTGAAGAAATTGGCCAGTAAGAGGAGGTCGCGGGCTTTCTGGGCAAACAGTTAACTCATCTTTTAGAAAAAGAAACCGCTTTTATTTTTGATGATGAATGTCCTAAGGCATTCAATAAAATTAAAAATGAACTTATCAGCTCACCTATCTTAACTGCGCCAAATTGGACTCTTCCATTTGAAATCATGTGTGATGCAAGTGATTTTGCTGTAGGTGCAGTCCTGGGCCACGGGTGAATAAATATTTTCTCCCAATTTATTACGCAAGCAAAACGCTTACATCCACCCAAGCTAATTATAAAACAATGAAAAAAGAACTTTTAGCAATTATTTTTGCATTCGATAAATTTCGTTCATATATAAAACTATCAATGATTATTGTTTTTATAGACCACTCCGCTCTCCGGTATTTGCTGGATAAAGGGGACGCCATGCCCTGACTATTGAGATGGATCCTCCTCCTACAAGAGTTTGATTTGGAGATCTAGGACAAGAAGGGAGCGGAGAATGTAGCAGCCGACCATCTCTCACGATTGGAGAACCCGACGGCAGGAGAACTAGTGGAGGCTGAAATTGATGATAAATTCCCTAAAGAGCGCCTCCTCGGCATCGAAAAGGTAATTACTTCTTCCACCCCTTGGTATACAAATTTTGCCTGTTATTTAGTGGCTTGGGTCCTCCCAAAGAATTATTCAAGTCAACAAAAGAAGAAATTCTTTTCATACTTGAAAAATCACTTTTGGGAAAACCTCTTCTTATTTTGTGTCTGCGCTGACCAAGTGGTAAGAAGGTATATTTCGGGCGAGGATGGCGTCCAAATTTTGCTGCACTGCCGCGAAGGACAAACCGGTGGACACTACCAAGCAAACTAGACCGCAAGGAAGGTGCTAGAGGCGGGATTCTATTTGCCCACCCAAGTTAAAGACGCTCACACTTTTGTGAGTAAATGCGATAGCTGCCAGGTCAAGGAATATTTCTAACCGGGACGAAATGCCCCAAAACATTATTGTAGAATGTGAAGATTTTGATTTATGGGGATTGATTTCGTAGGTCATTTACCTTCTTCATTTAATAATAAGTATATCCTTATTGTGGTAGATTACCTATCGAGGTGGGCGGAAGCACAAGATCTTCCCACCAACGATGCGAGAGTCATCGTAAATTTTTAAAAAAATTATTTGCACGATTTGGCACTCCTCGAGCACTAATTAGTGATAGGGGCACACATTTCTATAACAACTAACTTGCTAAAATTTTAGCAAAGTATGGAGTTACACACAAGCTTTCTACCGCCTACCACCCACAAGCAAATGGAAAAGTGGAGGTGGTGAATTGTGAATTGAAAAGAATTTTAGAAAAAACTGTGTCCGTTAATAGAAAGGATTGGTCGCTATAACTAGATGACGCACTATGGGCCTATCAGACAACGTACAAATCCACCATCAGATGTACACCATATCGATTAGTCTATGGAAAAGCATGCCATTTACCAGTGGAATCAGAACATTGCGCTTTTTGGGCGCTAAATTTTTAAATTTGGATTTAAACTTAGCTTCCAAACATAGAAAACTTCAATTAAATGAATTATATGAATGACGTGCAAACGCCTACGAAAATAATAAATTTTATAAGGAGCGCACAAAGTTCTATCATGATAAAAAAATTAAATTTCCAAAATCTTTTTCATCGGGAGATTTAGTCCTTCTTTATAATTCTAGACTATAACTTTTTCCGGGAAAATTAAAATCCCGATGGTCCGGTCCATTTATTGTAAAAGAAGTTTGGCCATATAGGACCATGCTAATAGAGCACCCGGAAAAAGGCTCTTTTAAGGTTAATGGACAATGGTTAAAACTATATCACCCCGATGACCCAACATTCGGAAAATTTGAAGCAATTAAATTTCCAAATTTCTCAAAAAATTGCCACTTAGTCAAGCTATACGAAGATAAACAAATCACTTTTGGGAGGCACCCCAACATTATCCATTCCCCTTTTCTTTTCATTTGTTTATTTTTGCAGGTCTTCTTTACGACAACCCCGACTACAAGCCAGGGAAGCCCTCTCCTCCCCTCCTATCCTTCCTATTTTTATGTTTCTTTTACAATTAACATCAATTCAATTTCTGTAGTTTTATTTAATCTTGTTGGTACTAGATACTTAGTTTTAAACATTAGGGGCAATGTTTAATTTAAAGTATGGGGGGTGTGCGGGGGGGGGGGGGGGGGGGGTAGCATAGCCATGTAAGTAATTTTTTTGAAAAAAAAAACAAAAAAATATATTTATGTATTTATATAAAAATCTAATTTCTTGGAAAGGGGCGTGTTGGGCTTTCATCCAACAAAACCTCCTAGTACCTTGCGAACCCTTCACCGGGTACACCTTGAGAAGTCCAAGACTAAAAAAAGAGAAAAATGTAAGCTATAAATAAATACCCCTCACTTGTTGCTTTTATTAGTTTCTAGAAATCTAGTTTGAGGATTGATTATAGGCATTTTTTTAGCTAATATTTTATTTTATCAGAATTTGTTAGACTTAAATTTGAAGTAATTTAATTTTAAGAAATATTTTATGTTCTTAATTCAATTAGGGAATTTATTTAGCACTACTTTTTTAATTTTAAATGGCTTCATTTTGTGGTAAATTGGCTAAACATCCTTAGGTTTTTATTATATTCTCTACTAACTTTCAGATCTTAGGAAATTTCACTCCACTAAAAATTTGCTCTAAAAATAATTTAATTTAAAAACTAGAATTGCTTCATCCCCCACCATTTGTTGGAAATTAAAAAAAGAGTATAAAAGATCATATGTCATGGGAGAGAGGATAAAATTCATTATCCCCTAAACTTATGCACCCAAAATCATTTAAAAGACTATAAGTCATGATGTAAGAGGATAAAATTCATTTCTTCTAAACGTATACATTTTAGGTTTTTGTTGGAAGAGAATTTTTTGTAAAAGATTATATGGCATGGAAAATGAGAGGATAAAATTCATCATTTTCCTAAACATATACAAATTTGAAATTATGAGTGAGGTTTCACCACCTCCAATTCAAGAACTCTTCATTTTGCCATTTTGATAAAACCAGTCCTTAGCCAATTTTATTGGTTTTAGTCCTTAATAGAATTATTAAGAGAGCAATATTTTGGTAGGTGTCTTCAACTTAAGCTTCTTTTATGCTAGAGTTTCTATAATTACAATCTAATTGTGTAAGAAAATTTCTACAATTTCGTTTGCTAAATAGTTATCTTGAGAAGTCTTAGTAAAACATGTTTCTCTTTTTAGATTAACACCATAACTTATGACTTAACTCTTGAATTTCTAGAATTTGTTTTTAACACCCTCTTAGTTTAATAAAATTTTAGTTAGTTAGAAATAATATCAATGTCATGTAATTGTTCCCTCATTCTTTTGCTCTGGAATAGCAAAAACTCAAGTATGAGGGTGTTTGATGAGTACTTTTTATACTCATCCTCTCGTATAATTTTAGTATTATTTTAATATGAACTTATATAATTTATATGAATTATCCCATTTAAATTACTTTTTTTCATTTCTATGAGCTAATTTAAGCTTATTTTATATTTTCAGGTTTTTCTGGACACTTTGAGCAAAATTGCAAGTACACGTCCAAGGTCATGGGTGTGACCAAGGACGTGACAGCCCAAGATGTATTCTAGACCTGCTGTCGCCATCCTGGGCCCATTCCGAGAAAATTTGCCAAGTAGACGCCCTAGGTAATGGGTGTTAACATGGGTATGTCAACATAAACCGTGCCTCCAGCTTAGCAGAATGTGTTCCACAGCATGGCATGCATTTCACCAAATACACGCCCGTGACTTTCCAAGTCACGCCCATGACTTTCCAATTCATGCCCGTGTTCAATCAATACCGCGCACGCCAAGCCCAGATCAGGCCCAGAGGATGATTCATCAATGTTACGCCCATGTACTTTCAAGGTCACAAGCATGTAACTCCTTAGCGCTAGAATGATGCGCCAACCTGCCAAATAGTTCCAGCTACCTACAATTTAAGATTACATGCCCTAGGTCACATGTGTGACCTAGGGCGTGACATGCACGTAATGCCTACAATGAATCCAGAAGGTGTCTCTCCTGCAACAGCTTCGATCACGCCCTAACACACCCTTGGTCACGGGCGTGTAACCTTAACCTTTTGCCTATTTAAAGGCAGCTTCTCCAGAACTTAGGGGACAAATTTTTGGGAATTCAATCCATCATTTCTTTTATTATTTTTTTGTTTTAAGCATTCGTGTACTTCTCTTTCTTCTTGCAATTGTAGTTTCAATTCAGTAGTTTTTCTTTTTGCAATTGTAACTTTCAATTCAATAGCTTGCAGTGTGCTTTTGCTAGAAGTAATAAAAATTGTTCATGTTCTCTCATTCTCTTTTTTCTTTTATCATGTACTCTTTTATTTTCGTTGATTCCTTAATCTCAATGATTAGCTAAACTTCTATTAGTACTCGATCAAGATGATCCAAGAAATAAATATACGTTATGAATTAATTTAGATATCTCCTTAGAGTACTTTCGATTTATCCTTGATTTTAATGAAATGAGATTATATTTTCGATATTTAATTCTCGTTCTTATTTTCGTTCTTTAGTTAGCCGAATAGCTCGTAAGGCGAATCGATCATTCAAGGATAAAGAGAGTTGCATGCAACCCACTAGAGAGGATGACATAAATCTCCCGGATTGGAGTCAAATTCAATAGAGGGGTTCACCATGATAAAGCGAGTTTTAAGGGTTTCAATTATAGAACGAGAGTTCAGTTGATCAACATAAACTCAGCTGAACGTATCCTCGACCAAAGGTGCACTCAGAAACTGAGAACCTCCATGATCAATGTATTTCTTTAAAGATAATTAGAATCTTATTTGTTCTTGTTATTTTTATTCCAAGGTGATTTAAGATTGAGTGCTAGTTCTCTAACAATTGTTCCTATGGTCCAGCAAAGTACAGATTTTTATACGACTTTGTTTTTTATAAACCTATACTACTTCTGGCATGGTACACTTATCATTGTCGTTTGTAGGTATATCATCTTTGCGTTCACCACGCCCACACCATACCTCCCAACATCGGGGGCATTGCTGGACCATAGCGCCATGTGCCGCACCTCCCATCAGATTTGCCTCCTCCTCACTGCTTGAACTAGAGGTGATTGATTCATCGGATGATGTGTCATCCCATGTAGATGCCTTTAACACCTCCATTTCTTTGCCCCGGTTCTTCTTCTCCTTTTTTTTCTTTTAGAAACTTTGGACACTCTTTCTTGATGTGTCTGGATTTTTGACAATGGAATCCCTCCGGGGCGTATTTTCTTCGTCACTCTCCGCCATATTTGGTGGCTTGCTCATGCTTTTCTTTTCCTCAGCATTATTCTTCATGATCTTTCTGAAGTTGTTTTGCCTCTTTAGATTTCTCATGAACCTCTTGAATTCTGGAACATAGAGGCTCTCTTCATCATCAGTGTAACATCCCAATTTTGATTAGGGACCCTAGATACATTAACATTTTAATAGGTGCACCACATCACCTTGGAGACAAGGTGAAACTCTTAAAGGGGTAAAGTATGCACTTAGCCAAGTTAGCCAAATCAAACCCCATTGGCCGCATCCATAACCCATTAAACCAACCATCTTCTCCCTCATGACCTAAGTGAGTCAAAACACCAATTGCACCCCAATTGGTTCACTACCTCACCTTTAAAACAAGGTGGAACCCTTAGTAGGTAAAGGTGTGCACTTAACCTAGGTTGACCAAATCAACTCAATTGTACCCCTTCTTGACCAATTGGGCTATCCATACTATGACCCATGGCCAAGGCTAGCTAAACCCCCAAAATGTTGACTTTGATCAAACTATAGTCAACTTGAATTAAGCATGGTCAAGACATGACTTAATTAAGACCTAAACACGGTTTTGAAAAATTCCTACACTAACCCAAAGGCCCTCAAATTAAATCCTAACCACATTTAAACCTTAAGCCCAATACCAAAAATCAGGTGGCCATAAATTAGCCTAATTAAACCTAAACATTCCACTAAGGGAGAAATTACTCAAAAGAGGAATCACTTCATGGTGAAGTAAATGAATAAGCATTCTCTCTTAAAGGGATAGGAAGATGATTCTGATATTACCAGAGGAAATAGGAAGTTGCAAGGTGGCAACAAGTACCAGCTAAGCCATAGCCATGGCCAACCATGGTGAAGGTAAGAGGAAAACTTGTAACCTCACCCTTCCCTATAAAATCCCCTTTCACCCTTCAAAAAGCTAACACACATTGCTAACATCAATCCTAAGCTAAGAAATTTAGGGGAAGCCTTCAAAAGCAGTTAATAACAGCAACCAATCAAGCCATGGATGCCCGATCCTGAACCAGGAGAGCAATGCTGTTACAAGTGAGATATCCTCCTCTTTCCTTTGTTTGGTCATACTAGAAGTTTTTTGAATTGAAATTCTGAACTACCGCCAATAGATCGGTCTTATCATGGTGAACTTATTGGTGGTGGTGGAGATGGGTGGTGATAGCCTGATGGCGGTGGAGGAGCTTGAAATCTCGGTCCATGCAGAATTAATCGTCGTTGTTGGCTCAAGGAAGAAGACGATTTGGGAGCCGTTCGATTACCTTAATTTCATCGAATGATGATTAGCTGATCCCCACAGCGGATCGACGATGGATCCGTTGTAGGGGAAAGTCACTTTTTTGTCTACCACATTTTTGAACTGCTGGATCTGCTTCAGGATCAGTGCCCTTTTAATTAAATTCAATCATAACTATATTATCAAAAAATTGCTACATGCACCCCATAACATTAAACTTCAAAATGATTGTTAAGTGCTTAAATGAATGAACCAGATGAAGTGGTCAATATTAAACTTGTAGGTCCTGGTCTAGGCTTCCCAAAATGGGGTGGCACATTTTTTGAGGAGGTGAATAACCTTTGAATTAGTTTTTAAAAAAACATGTGACATAAACAATATGACTTTTCATATTATGCATATTTTCTAGTCATTGTACATAGTATGAACCTAGAAATTGGGGTATAAATTCCTTATGAGGTTCGTAATGTATATATAAAAACTTGGAATTTTTGGGACATGTTTTCCTATAGTCTTATTCAAAATACTTCAACATGTCACACTAGTGTATTAATGAAATGTTTTAATCATAAACATCCTAATAAATTCCCAAATTTGTATGGCTCCCTAACAATGTCATGAATGACCTTGTTTTCAATTTTGAGAAGGTTTGGACATAAATAACCCTCTTATGAAATTATACATGTTAAAGGTATAGTTTGATTATTCAATTGGTCACACTTATGTATAAATGAAATATTTTGACCTTAAACCTTTTATTAAAACCCCAAATTTATATGGTACCCTAACAATGTCATGATTGACCATATTTTCAATTTTGAGAAGGTTTGGACTTAAAATAGCGCTCTTATGAAATTATACATGTTAAATGTATTGTTTGATTATTCAATTTGTCACACTAATGTATAAATGAAGTATTTTGACCGTAACCTTTTATTAAACCCCCAAATTTTTATGGTACCCGAAAAATGTCATGACTGACCTTTTTATAATTACATTATTCAACTTGTTTTTAATTTTGAGATGGGTTGGACTTAAATTAACCCTCTTATGAAATTATATATTTTAAAGGTATAACTTGATTATTCAATTTGTCGCACTAATATATAAATGAAATACTTTGACCTTAAGCCTTTTAATAAATCTCCAAATTTTTATAGCACACTTATAATGTCATGGTAGACCTTGGATTAAAGTTTGAAGATGTTAGGACTTAAAATTGATCACCTTATGATTTATGCAAAGAAAATAATATAATTTGATTATTCAATTGTCGTATTAGTATATTTATAAAATTCCTTGACCTTAAACATTTATCATGAATGCCCAATTCATTTTGGCTCCTTTATTATATCATGCATAACTTTATTTAAAGTTTGGGAACACTTTGTCACAATTACCTCACATTTTGTTTATACATTTGAATTGCGTAATTGTGCATGCTTAATAGCTTATGCAGTACCTCATCCTTTTACAATGGCCTTAAGTTAATGGTAAGGCTAATATAATTATCCTTAACATACGACTGTGAAATTCTTTTGGTATTGTTGGTGCCAAAAATGGTACCAACTCCACGATCGCTCAAACTGAAGGATGGGGGGTAAGACTGTTGAATGGCTGGTTACTTTGAGCTGAAGGAAAGACAATTTTATTGATACAAAGCTTGAGTTACAGTTGAGGTTACAACAGGAAAGAATGAAAAAACATCATAAGACTTGAAGAAAAAGGGCCTGGAGGAAGACGGAGAGGTCTCCAAAAAGGCTGATAGGAGGTCTCGGCGGTCACTCAAAACTGTGACCGCTCAACCCACTAGCAGGAACTGGAAGCTCTCCCAAAGTCCCCCAACTGGTACCCCTACCCCTCTATTTATAGAAGCAGGGGCCTGCCCGAACGGGCAGATCTGGAAGTAACGGGCTGCCCAGAAGTGCTGAGATCGCCTGAGACCGCTACTGAGATCGCTGAGATCGTCTGGACCTGCTGAGATCGTCTGCTGAGACCGCTGAGATCGTCGGGACTGGACCTGCATACCTGAACAGACCACATAAAGCAGAGTCAGCATAGGACTAAGATCCTCCGGAGTGAGATCGCCCGAGAGGGGCGATCTCCCTCTGCGAGGTCGCCCGGAAGGGGCGACCTTCCCCGCTGCGAGATCGCCCGGGAGGGGCGATCTCCCAGCGAGATCGCCCAGGGGGGCGATCTCTCCTCTGCGAGATCGCCCGGGAGGGACGATCTCCCTCTGTGAGGTCGCTCGGAAGGGGCGACCTTCCCTGTTGCGAGATCGCCCGGGAGGGGCGATCTCCCTGCGAGATCGCCCAGGAGGGGCGATCTCTCCTCTGCGAGATCGCCCGGGAGGGGCGATCTCCCTCTGCAAGGTCGCCTGGAAGGGGCGAACTTCCCTGCTGCGAGATCGCCCGGGAGGGGCGATCTCCCTGCGAGATCGCCCAGGAGGGGCGATCTCTCCTCTGCGAGATCGCCCGGGAAGGGCGATCTCCCTCTGCGAGGTCGCCCGGAAGGGGCGACCTTCCCTGCTGCGAGATCGCCCGGGAGGTACGATCTCCCTACGAGATCGCCCAGGAGGAGCGATCTCTCCTCTGCGAGATCGCCTGGGAGGGGCGATCTCCCTCTGCAAGGTCGCCTGGAAGGGGCGAACTTCCCTGCTGCGAGATCGCCCGGGAGGGGCGATCTCTCCTCTGCGAGATCGCCCGGGAGGGGCGATCTCCCTCTGCGAGGTCGCCCGGAAGGGGCGACCTTCCCTGCTGCGAGATCGCCCGGGAGGGGCGATCTCCCTGCGAGATCGCCCAGGAGGGGCGATCTCTCCTCTGCGAGATCGCCCGGGAGGGGCGATCTCCCTCTACAAGGTCGCCCGGAAGGGGCGAACTTCCCTGCTGCGAGATCGCCCGGGAGGGGCAATCTCCCTGCGAGATCGCCCAGGAGGGGTGATCTCGCCTCTGCGAGATCGCCCGGGAGGGGCGATCTCCCTCTGCGAGGTCGCCTGGGTTCGACGAGATCGCCCCCCGGAGGAGCGAGATGAGCCCGGATCTCCGAAAATACCAGAATACCTGAAAAAGTTAGCTCGGAGGGGATCGCCGATTTCTAGGTAAAACAGGTATGTCATCTGATTTGTGTCTAGGATAGAGGTTATGAGTGAGACAATATTTTTTGAATGGAAGGTGGTGTATAATGGTACACAGTGCGACCACCAACCTTACTCTTACCTGGCCAATGGGAACTTAAGCTAGACATCACTTCACATGCTAGTAGGTTGATTGGTGTACTTGTAGTATGCTTAGGACCTGATAGAGATTTTATAGTTTTAAAACTAATGTGAACTAATATCCCAAAATATAGTATAGAAAATGTGTCGTATTTGCCCGGAGTTTGTCAAGTAGTCTTACTCATGCAAAATTCCTATTATTTTATCGGCTGAAATTTTTTTGGTTCTTCAAAAAGTAAAGATCGTAATTTTAAAAATTACTAGAGAGAAAAAATTTCAAGATTTAAAAAGCCTTAGCACTTGATTGGGTGTTCTTGGGAATCCAACTAATAAAAAGATATGATCTAATTCTTACAAATTCCGTTTCGATTGGAGGATTAAAAATTATGATTGAAGCTCGCTAAAGTCAACTACTGCCTAATTTTAATAATATTTTAAATATATTCTCTTAAAATTTGAAATAAATTAAAATCGCATTAAGATTAATCCCAAATCCAAAAGATTTGATATTTTCAATTCTCAAAGAAAATATACCAATATCTTTATTTTCGAGAGATCTATGGTATCCATAAGCCTCTCGACCACTAAGACGCCAATCAGATAATGAAATTTATATACTAGCAATATAAACTCGCCACCAAAAATTAATTGGAAATAAATCGAACCGTAAAATCTAAAAATTAGAGACGATAGATTATGATTTAATCTTCATCCCAATACTAACCAATCAAGCACTAAGAAAAGAGATTAGTCACACATAGTAGAAAAAGAAACAACAATAGATAGAGAAAATTGCATTTTTTATTAATATAGAAAAAGGTAGAGTACAAAAATAAGAGCACAACTACGTTATTAGAGAAAGAAGAAACATATACCTAAAAACTTCTAAAATAAAGCTCTCAAACATGTAGCACTCATACAAGGATTAGAAACTCTCTAACTCTCTTGAACTTAATGATTTCCTTCCACTTTTGAACCTCCCAAATGCCTTGGATTGATGCTCCTTTTATAGCCAACATGGAAGGATCTAGAAGAGAAAGAAAATGAAAGGGCACACAGGGAAAATTCGGCTACATGCATGAATGGATTAAATGGGGAAATTAAGTGGGGACATGAAGAGGTGGAGGATAAGATGAATGGTTAAATGCATGAATTAAAAAGAAGGGAGAGGACATGAAGGGGTGGAAGATGAATTGAATTTAGAGAAATAAAGAGGGGAAGATGGAAGGCCACATGCTTTGAAATAAAATAAAATAAAGAGGAAGAAGAGGGGGGGGGGGGAGAATTTCGCCCATGCATGGATGAGGTGGCTACATGTATTGATTAAATGGAGAAATAATATAAGAGAGAGAATGAGTGTACATGTTTTGAAATTTATAAAATATTTTATGCATAATAAAGGTGACCATGCATGAAGAATTAAATATAATAAATTAAGGATAATAACATGCATACAAAACTTATTTGCATGAGAATTATTTCTCGTACAAAAGTTGACAGCGGGCATTTTGCATCGAATTGTGTCGAAATTCCCCCGAGGCCTATCATAAAATAAAACAAAATAATATTAGTGTGATTAATATAAAAATAATTATAAGAAAATAATTATAATATAATTTAGAAAAGATTTATATGGTTTATATTAAAAATATAATAATAATGATAAGATAATTTAAGTCAAAATATGCATCATCAAATTGCCCCAGACTAAGCATTTTTCTTGTCCCCAAGCAAAAATATACGAGCTAGCAAAATAAAAAGGACTAACTAATCAGATTAGATATGTCGTGCACGAGTATGATGCGAAATTAGAAGTAGGGAAATTATGAAAAATAACTAAAAATTCTTACTTAACCATGACATGAAATTTTATAGATTTCACTAACATAAAGATAAATCATCCCAAGTTTTAGCATGATTAAAAACCAAGTAATGATACGAATGAAAAGGGCATTGAGTTGCTACTGAAGTCTAAGAGACAATTTATAACCACGTCAATCTAAATCAAGAGTCTAAATTCCTACCAAAAGGCTTGTCCAATCTACTTTTTCGCTTTCTTAACTAAAAATAAACCTATGAGCATGAATCAAGAGAACATCATTAGGTATAACATTTAAGGCTTGGGTTTAAGGTGCAGATATCAAAAGATAAATGTGAAGGGTTAATGCACACTTAAAACAAAAAGAAGAGCTTTGCAAAATCATATATGCTAGCAAAAATAAATAAATTTTGACACCCCAACTAATTTTGAAATATAAAGTTAGGGGTCAAAAATGCATTCTTCAATTTTTTCTCGATATTTTTTTCAATCATTTAATCATTTTTTCCTTCTTTTTTTGTAGCAAAAGGATAACAAAATTAGAACTCCACCATTTTCACAAAAAGGAAGCACACACTACCAACATATAAAGCTCAAACTTTTAAGTGTGCAACATAGGTAGGCTAGATGGCTTTGGTGAAAATAAGTGGGGCTATAAAAGAAACGGGGAAAAGCGCAAAGTGGCGAACAACGGTTAAGATTTTATGGCTTGGAATGCAAAGGCTCAAACGAATCAAGAGGTGGCCTAAATCATCTTCATGCTCCTAAATCTATCTAAAGCTAGGCTTTGAAAATTGAAAAGGTGCAAGACATAGTAGAAAATAAAGAAACTTGATTTATCATGAAAGTGAAAATAATAAGCATCTAGACTGGTTCACATCTACTACATTAAACAAAAGTCAACATTACAAAGATTTTTAAAAGAGAAATAGGGGATGATAGATTTTATATAAGTGAAAAACTTTAAAAAAATTTATGAAAAAGTGCAAAATTTCAAAAGATTTTTCAAACATAACATGTTACCCTACTTAGAAACAATGCACGAGTTAACATATTACTCGTGAAACATAACCAAATTGAAAATTAGAAAAATTAATTCTAGCTAACAAATACATGAATGGTTAAAAATAAGAAAACACCAAGTCGTGGGGTACTAAAGACGAAGAAAAATTAACTCAAATTACTAAAGATTTTTGGGTTTTCTCATTTTTTTGGGATTTATCGATATTATCTTTTTTTTTTGTTTTTTTACTATTTTTTTTTATATTTTCATTTTTTTGATAATAAGAGAAAGAAAAAGAAAATAATTTTTTCTTTGAAATTTTCCTAATAAAGAGAACATATAATTACCCCAAGACTAGAGGAAAACATCATCCTCGATGTTCAAAAGGAAAAAAAGAAAAGGAGAAAGAAGACAGGAATTGGAACGAAAATAAAATAGGTACTTCCCCGAATTGGCGAGTCTGAAGGTTGATGTCGCTCCCCCTGCTTGTGCTTTAGAACATCTTGAATATCAACTTGAATCATCATGAAATCAGCAACGTTGAAGCAAGCGATCATGGAGTCCAATTCAAAGGAGCCACCCGGGACAAAAGTAAAAGAAAAAGAAATGCATCAAAAAAAGTACCAAAAGAAAAGAGGAAAATAATAATAATAATTAAGCATTTGGCAAAATAAAACGTTCATTGTTCTCAGAAATATTATCACCAGAATAATAAAGTTTGAGGCGCTATCCATTCACTTTAAATTCACCCTTATCAGGGTGCGAAATCAAAATAGTTCCATGTGGAAAAACTTCTTTAATCAGAAAAGGACCAGACCAATGCGATTTTAATTTACCAGGAAATAAACGCAATCGAGAGTTAAAAGAAAGACTTGGTCGCCTGGTGTAAATGTTTTTGGGTGCCTTAAATTTTTTTCATGAAAATGCTTCATTCGCTCATTATAATTTTTGTTATTTTCGTAAGCGTTGGAGCGCCACTCGTTTAGCTCATTTAGTTGATATTTTTGAAGATCGGCGACTGAGTAAGGGACAAAATTTATAAACTTTAAGGCCCAAATTGCACAGTGTTCTAATTCAACCGGTAGGTGACACAACTTTCCATAGACTAAGCGATACGACGTACAACTGATGGCAGTTTTGTAAGCTGTATGATAAGCCCAAAGAGCATCGTCAAGTTTAAGAGACCAATCTTTACATGATGCAGAAACAATTTTTTCTAAAATATGTTTACTTTCTCAATTTATTACTTCAACCTGCCTGTTAGCTTGGGGGTGGTAGGCAGTGGATAGATTATGTGTAATGCCATATTTTAATAAAGTTTTAGAAAGTTGGGCATTACAAAAATATGTTCCCCTATCACTAACGATTGCCCTAGGCCTACCGAATTGAGAAGATAATTTTTTTAAGAAGTTAATAACCACTCAGGAATCATTTGTTGGAAGAGCTTGGGCTTCCACCCATCGAGATACATAATCTACCGCTACTAAAATATATTTATTACCGCAACTAGAAGGAAGGGGACCTATAAAATCAATGCCCCAAAGATCAAACACTTCGCACTCTAGAAATAGTTTTGCGTCATTTCCTTTTTATTAGAATTATTACCCGTCCGTTGGCAACTGTCGCACTGACTCACCAAAGATTGAGCATCTTTTAAAAGGCTAGGCCAATTGAAGCCTGCACTTAGTACATTGTGAGCAGTCTGATTGGCTTGATAATGGCTACCGATTGGTCCTTCACGTAAGTGCCTTAAAATGTTTTGACCCTCTTCAACAAAAACACATCATCTCACTACTTGGTCTGTGCATACTCTAAAGAGAAAGGGGTCCTCCCAAAAATAATTCTTCAAATTAGAAAAGAATTTCTTCTTTTGCTGAAAAGAGATTTCCTTTGGGAGGACACATGCCACTAAAGAATAGGAAATATTTGCAAACCAAGGAGTAGAAGAAGAAGAAGAATTATTTTTTAAAAGTTTTCATCAGGAAAAGAGTCATTAAAAGTGGTTTCATTTAATTCTTCGATAAAAGGATTTTCTAAACGAGATAAGTGATCCACCCCGAGATTTTCACCTCCTTTCTTGTCCCGGATTTCCAAGTCAAACTCTTGAAGTAAGAAGATCCAATGAATTAAGTGCGACTTTGCATCCGGTTTAGAAAGTAAATATTTATTTGCCGATTGATCTGTAAAATGATGATTTTTGAAAGAGTTATATAAGGGCGAAATTTATCGAAAGCAAAAATAACGACTAAAATCTCTTTTTCCATCGTGGTGTAATTTTCTTGTGCCGAAGTGAGAGTCTTACTCGCATAATTAATATGATGAAATTTTGTAGAAATCTGTTGGCCTAGTAATGATCCAACCGCAAATCTACCCGCATCGCACATTATTTCGAAAGGAAGATCCCAAACCGGGGCGATCATGATCGGAGCATTAATGATTTTTTCTTTAATTAAAATAAAAGAAGATAAACAAGCGTCATCAAAAAGAAACGGAGCGTCCTTTTTTAGAAGATGAGTGAGAGGCATAGTGATTTTTGAAAAATGTTTTATGAAAAGGCAATAAAATCCAACATGTCCTAGAAAACTTCTAATTGCTTTTACGTTTCTAGGTGGAGGTAATTTTTTTATTACTTCGATCTTCTCCCTATCTACCTCGATACCCTTAGAAGAAATCTTATGACCCAAGACTATGCCTTCTCGTACCAAGAAATGACACTTTTCCCAATTAAGAACAAGATTAGATTCCTCGCACCTTTTTAAAACTTTTTCTAAATTATGTAAACATAAATCAAATGAATCTCCAAAGACCGAGAAATAATCCATGTATACTTCCATAATATCGTCTACGTACTTGTCAAAGATAGCCAACATACGTCTTTGGAATGTAGCTGACGCATTACATACGCCAAATGACATTCTTCGATAGGCGAATGTGCCAAAGGGACAAGTAAATGTTGTTTTCTCTTGCTCTTTGGGCGCAATTGGAATTTAGAAATAGCCCGAGAGACCATCAAGAAAATAATAAAAGCTATGTCCTGATAAATGTTCTAGAATTTTATCGATAAAGGATAGAGGAAAGTGATCCTTGTGAGTTGCATCATTTAATTTACGATAGTCGATGCACATTCGCCACCCCATTACCGTTCTTGTTGGGATTAAATCATTGTTCTCATTTACTACTACTGCTATACAACCTTTCTTAGGAACTAATTGAACCAGGCTCACCCACTTACTATCCAAGATTGGATAGATAATCCCCGCATCTAATAATTTAAGCACCTCACGCTTAACTACATCTTTCATAATTGGGTTCAATCGGCGCTGAGGTTGAATAATGTTGTGAGAGTTATCTTCTAAAAGGATTTTATGTGTGCAAAAATATGGGCTAATGCCTTGAATGTCGTAAATTTGCCAAGCTATATCTCGGCGATGCTTTTGTAAAACCGCTAATAATTTATCATTTTCCGATTCAGTTAAAAATGTCGAGACTATAACCGGTAGTTTAGAATTTTTTTCAAGAAAAATATACTTACGGTGGTCGGGTAGTTGCTTGAGTTCTAAAGTAGGTGGTTCATCGTACAAAGATTTTAAAACTTTTCTTTTTCAAAGGTGATTTCTTCGTAGGGTTTAAATTTAATTTGATAATTTTTAGAAATATTATCAACGGTCATAACTGTATCGTGTTGAAATCGTGAGGGAATTCAGAAAAAGAAGAAAAACCATTTTCAGAAATTTTTTGAAATGAAAGAAGAGATCGTCATTACAAACTTCCAATAAGAAACATGAATCATCATTCGACATAGTGTTTTTCATTGATGGAGTAATAGAAAAGGAAACTTCATCATCTCCTACTCGAAGAAAAAGCTTTCTGTTACTTACGTCAATTACATCGCCAGATGTGGTAAGAAAAGGATGACCAAGGATTAATGGAACCTCGTAATTCTCTTCGATATCCAAAAAGACAAAATCTACCGGGAAGATAAACTTGTCAACCTTTACGAGCACATCCTCAACTATTCCTAATGGATACTTAATATACCTATCCGCAAGTTGAATACTCATCCTAGTCGGGCTTAGAGTGCCCAAACCGAGCTTTTTAAAGAGAGAAAAAAACATCAAGTTGATGCTTGCTCCTAGATCGGCTAAAGCTTGTTTCACCAGTAAATCACGAAAAATGCATGGAATTTAAAAGCTAACCGAATCATTTAGTTTTTAGGTAAATTTATTGTCAAAACTGCGGAGCACTCAGCGTTTAAAGTAACATAAGATAAATTTTCCAATTTCTTTTTAATTGTTAAAAGATCCTTCAAGTATTTAGCATACTTGGGCATTTGAGAGATTGCTTTGTGGAAAGGTAGATTAATATGGATTTATTTAAACATTTCAAAAAAGTGGTGATATTGATCATCTAACTTTTCTTTGTTTAATTGAGATAGGTAAGGCGGAGTAGAAGAACTTTTAAAAACATAGGGCGAAGATACAACGTCATTTGAAAGGGGTGGTTTATTTAAAACAGGGGCGATAGTCGCCTCGGGGTCTTCGCTACCTAATGGACCGGATAAATCTTTCCCACTCCGAAGAGTTATAGCTTTCACTTGCTCTCTCGGATTGGGATCGGAAATAGCGGGAAGTGTCCCAGGCGTTCGCTCGGATATGATTTTGGCTAGCTGCCCGATTTGGTTTTCAAGATTTTTAACCGTTCCCATTAAGTTACGAATCATTGCCTCATTCACATTAATATATTTTGAAAACATTTCCTCCATGGTGTGAGCTTTTTGAAAATTTTGCGCAGGAGGAGGTGGTGGTGTAAAATAGGATGGTGGTCGTATCGCATTTGCGGGGTTACTCTAAGAAAATTTGGATGGTTACGCCATCCAGGATTATAATTATTCAAAAAATTAAACAGAACAGAAGAAGAAGAAGAAGAAGAAGAAGAAGAAGAAGAAGAAGAAAAATTATTAAATGCAGGCCTATGGAAATTTCCTAAATAATCTACTTGCTCGGTGGAAGCATTCGTAGTTTCCCATACCTGAGGGGCGGAGGGAGCTGTCATCTTCTTGCTTAGCATCTCTACTTGTAAAGCCAACCGAGAAACCATGTCTACCTCGTACATACCTGTAGGTTTGTTTGGGCAGGACCTTGGCACATTCTACAATTACCGCCGGGCGCTAGCTTAACAGAGCAGATCCTCTATTATCCATTTCCAAATCTCTTCTCTGGCAGCCCAACTATAATTTATATACATTTTATTTCTTTCACTAAGAGTTGGACTCCCAACACTATTAATATTTCAAATATTAATCAAGTTAAGTATTTGTTATCATATATTAATTAAAGTCCTTTTTAACATGGACTATTCATCATCTTCCCCAATTAATGATTAGGTAATTTCACTTTCTCTCCTCCAATACTCCCTCATTAGACCATGGATTTCTACGAAATCAAATCCTATCTCTTCCTTTTGAAGAGAAGAAGTGATTGAAGGAACTTTCGCGGCAATCGGTGCCTAAAATGAAAGATCCGGCTTGGTCTTTTCCTAGGAAGCTCCATTAACTCACAAGCCAAGCTCTTTTGAGCTCAACACCTCTCCTAATTTATTTCTACGATCTAGCACTAAGGGAGAGGGGTCAGAAGTCACCTTATTTTTTGTCCATGGTTCGAGCTCAACTTCATGGCGGCCGGGTGGTGATTGGCCAAGCTCCAAATCTTTCTCCAAGCTTGCTCCTTCACGAACCCTAAGCTAAAGCCTTGAGGTGCGAGGAAGAAGATGAATAAAAGAGGAAGGAGAAGAAAAAGAAGATGAAGAAGAAGATGAATAGGGCCAACTGGTTAAGATTTCAGCCCACTCATGCTTAGGAGAGTATGAAGAGAGAGAGTTTTGCATTAATGAGCTTATAATGCAATTCCAACTTCCCAAATCTTTATGTTGAAACTCCACACCCACTTGCCAGCTTCCTATTGGCTTCCCACTCCACCATTAACTTAGTTTAAGGCAATTTAGGCCATCCATCATGGAAAAGTCACGGGCACTGATTCGGCCGCTACCGCCGGCGCTAACTAAAGCTACCGCCGACGCTAGCTCCCTGCTACCAATCCTTTGCCATTTGCTTCCTAACTTCAAAGGGTGAGGGTTACACCCAATCCTGGAGATCAGGGCACATCCATGACACCATTAGGATCTCAAGACTCTGGCCTAGCCCAAGCATCTCCAAGTGACTCGTGTAACTCGAGGGGTCAAGCTCGAACTGGGATGTTACAAATCCAATAAACAAAGAAATAATTTCGTCCCCAAAATTTAGGTTGAGGCTATGGGGATTGAAGGTCAGACTATGTAAATCCAATTCGGTGTACACTTGGCGAGTTTATTAGTTTAGTATGTCCTGACTCCCACTTAACCCTTGTGCGTGGACTTACTTATCCACATTGCATCGCGCATCACCCCACATTTCCCCTAAGTGTACTGTTATAATTCTCCACAAAAGTTGTAATGATAATTACGTGCAAGAAGTCACTTATATGTCTCTCACCGTGATGGAGACCATCGTTGTTTTGTATAGGCAGGGACTCATAACTCTGCTCATCATGATCAAATTATATATCTCCCTTATATATGCACGAGCGGTTGGTCGATACAATCATTTACCATTCTTACACGCACATGCGGTTCTCATGACCAAGTCATGCTAATAAGTACTCAAGGACTTCGGCCAAGTCTGTACTCAATTCCTTATTTTATAAGTACACCCGGTGCTAATTAGCACCCAAGGACCTACCACCCGAGTCCTTACCATATACCACAGGATATCTCCATATCCCTCTAATTACATCAAACCATCACCTCTATCAGTAGTGAGCTGTCGTAACTCTAACGCAGTGAAAGGTATAAGTCATGAAATTACTCTCTATGATCCCTTTGAACTTTGTATCACGGCTCATAATTTGATATTTAGCAATTTGACCTGATGATAGTACGAACCATGGTCTAAGGAGCAAATAGGAGGTGAATCTTGACTCCATGCCTTGCATGGTTTATAATCACATCGTTCCCTTCTAATAACACGTGACTTTGAGTCACGTGTTACTTTTGTCTACTCCCGGTCCTATATAAATTTGCATCGGATTCAAAAATTGGTGCTACTTTTATCTCGTGATTTGAATCACTTCTTCTAAGGGCTCCTCAAATGTGAACATAAACCTTATTCAACGATTTGGTTACGATACAGAGCCTCTAGGAATCTACCTTGTCGAAGTAAAATGTTACATGAACTCTTATTTGTTCGTGCCTTCTCCCAAAATTTTGATGCTTCAGAGGTAATTAGCTACCTCTCTTGGCAATTTCCAACTGCTCTTTACATAGGGTAAGTCATCATGCATGTTATACTTACTCCATACTACAAGGTGGAGATTCATATCATTCGACATGTTATACAACTTTTGATAATTTCAACATATAAGTTTCTGCCATCCGTACCTCAAGTATGTGCGATCTCTTTTGAGATCAACCAATAAAATGAATATTATTGTGAATTCCTTTTTCCAAATTCCACAATATCTTAATCGCTGACCAAACATAATCATCATCATTCACGTATTATTCGAATAATAAGACCTTGATATCATATGCCTGTATCACGCCATTTCAAAATAAGATTTAGGGAAAACCCAAGTTGGTACATGGCTATTCCAATAAACGAAGCGATAAGCTCCCATACATTTGGACTAGGTTTCCTCCACCACCCATGTGGTACATTCATCTCATGTATGGGTACAATCCTTAGGGGCATATATCCCTCGACTTAGAGTTCTTACCCAATAAATCCCCGTATCGACGCACTTGTATATCAGCCGTGATGTAGGAAATCAGATTTTTCGGCGGCGACCACGTTGCATCTCATAGTGAAGAGAGAACGTACAAAGAACATCCAATCAATCAGTACCTTTTATGTATGTTTGAACTTGACATGAACCAAGGTGCAAGGTTCGAGATGATTTCCCTTCAACACGGGTTATGCAGACACCAAAGGTAAGGCATAATTCCCAATAAGATAAACTAAATCCAATCAATTCCAAGTGCCCGCCATCTCTGCCAATGATCGTTCAAAACACGTTTATTTTCAGATAAAGTTGAGGTCTCAAATCACCCAACAAGTCATACTAATCGTGTTATCTTCACCACAAACGATTATCAATTAAACTTTGAACTTAAGGGAATAATGCTCCCCCTAGCAGATCCACCTACCTGGAGCTCTTCCTGAAGCATGTATGATGATATGTAACAATTCACAAATCCTTGGGTAATTATCCGGAGAGGAATTCAAAATGTAAGTTCATGTTATTCATACCTCAGGCATGCATAGCCTCTCTAGGTTGAAACCTCAAGGATTAGTGTTGTTTTAATTTTTCTATTCTCATGTTACCACGTCTTCAGTACTACTTAAATATTGTCATCATCATACCAATCATCCATATACAAAATTTTATTATATCCTCTTGTATTGTACAAAATTTTATCAAGTCCCAGACGAATATGTTATCAAAAGTCTACAAGTAGACAAATACAAATGCATACCTCCAAGGGTTAGCTTACTATTCTCCTCGTTTCCTTATCCATAAGGTCTCAGGGAATCATAAAGAGACAATGTTTATCCTTGGAATGTTCTATTTTCTTATTCTGATAATGAAGTCTTCTCTTGATCAAAAACATGGTGTTATCAGTTCACCATGCTCAAGATGAACTAATTGTTGAAGGATTACCACTTTCCATTGTTGAAAATTGTGAAGATTTATAATTCTATGAGAAATCTCCAGTCGGTAGGTCACTAGCCCAATAAATGAAGAGATCAGCCCCCCGTAGTTCCTGGGCTGAGCCTCTTCGACCACCAACATGGTACAATCACCCTACATGTTCACACACTTACGAGGGCATACCATCCTTGACTCAGAGTTTTATCCTGAACTTAATCCATTCTTTAGGCCCTTAGGGTTACTATTCACTACCACCATTTTCAAGGTCAACATGTGACTAAATGAAAAATAGGCATATTCTGGATTTAAATTCTTATTCGACCTCTGGTATTCTTCATGGTGATTTCTTTAATACAACACAATGAGAAATGTCAGGTTATCAGCAACACAGTTAGGCTTACGAGTCTCCCACTACTTCAATAATTGTTTTTGGGCATCAACCTTTCCTCCAGATAACTTATTAGAATGGGTAAGAGGTGGTAATATCTCTCAATAAGCCAAGCTGCGCATTATAGTATAAGACTTAAACATCTACACTCACACTAAACTCTTCCCATAATCACCTTGTGTGTCCTTATGTCTCATCCAAATCCATACCTGAGGTCTACTTTTGACTAGGATACACCACAAAACGTCTTGGTCAATTAAAATAAGGTGGTGTCCTAGTTAGGTTGGGAGTAGTTCTAAGGATTAGTGGACGTACATAATTTGAATCCCACATGGGCACACCACACCTTCCGCTGCATCAGTTTGTCCTCAAACTGATCTAACTCGTAGGGGTCGCCTTGTGGTTTAATGGACTTCTTTTATCTCAGGATCGTTGCAAGCTGATACCATTTGTAAGACCCCCCTCCCGGAACACAAGACACGACCGGGGGGAGTCCTATGCCCAGGACAGCCACCTTGCGGAAGTGCCAGCGCACGGGCTTGCCCCCTCTAGAAGACGCCTATCCTGCCGGCTATTCTCACATATCATCATGCCAACTCATCAATAATAGAAAACAATAGAAGCCATTTATTCACAACTAAGTAATAATTTTCAGACAGTACAAAATGACAGGAAGCTACACAAGCTCCTGATAATCATCAAAGTACAAACTTGCCCTAAGGCTACATCCTAACCACTTGCTCACATCTGCCACTGATGGTAGCCAAGGAATCTTAGTCACCAGCCCTGTCACTCTGGCCTGGCTGTCCTCATGTGTCGTACGTTGTTGCTCCACCTGGGTGTGCTCCTAAAAGTAGTGGTGTAACAACCATTTGTCATAAAGACTAAGTGGCTTCACATCCTATCCCCCGGCGACTCCAAGGCACTGGGCGGAAGGGATTGAAGAGAAGCTGCAATATAATCAGTAATATAACAAGCAGGTAACATAATGGTGTTCTTAATCTAGCAGATACTATATCAATGGTACAACAAGAAGGCATGTAATTGTAAGAGGCATCAACATGTATATAAAAACATATATATTAGCAATGACTCAATACAAAAGTGTTGGGAATTGTATCCACAATTACCTTGATTTGAAGAAGTCCCCTTGAACTAAGTTGAATTGAGTTTGTATTTGATGTTGTTGTCTAGTTAAGTGTTTGCAGATTCTAAATGGTTAAGTACAAACTAATGTCAGGTTTCAATGAGTCGTTAAACACATGCTTATGCAATATAATTCCTCATTGTGTAGACCAAGGTGGTGACTCATGTGGAATCTCTCTATTGGGGTGTACTTCTTATTCAAACACAAAGGAAGAGCTAAGAGAAAGGTGCAGTTGGTGTCCAAGGTTTTGAAGGAAAAGTACAAACCAAGGTCAGGTTACAATGAGTCGTTAAACACAGGCTTATTCAATGTAATTCCTCATTATGTAGACCAAGGTGTTGACTCATGTGGAATCTCTCTATTGAGGTGTACTTCTTATTCAAATACAAAGGAAGAGCTAAGAGAAAGGTGCAGCTAGTGTCCAAGATCTGGAAGAAATATTTTTCTTAAGTATATTTTTCGTTCGACGAAATTCATGATTACCCGAGGAATGGAAGAAATATTTTTAAGTATTAAAGTATATTTTTCACCCGACGGAAATTGAGTTCATCGAAGAAGAAAAGCTGACCTGACGAAATTCATGTTAGTCGAAGAGAAAAGATCACCCGACGAAAATTGATTTCGTCGAGCTCCGTTCGACGAACTGTAGTGGTTTCGTCGAGCGCTGTTTGTTGGCCATTTATACTAAAATTCAGAATTCAGCTTTCGTCGAGCTCCGTTCGACGAACTGAAGGACTTTCGTCGACCGCTGTTTATACTGAATTTGAAGCAGTTTCGTCGACCACCGTTCATCGAAGTGGAGAAGTTTCGACGATCTTTGTTATGCTGAGATTGAAGTGTTTCGTCGATCGCCGTTCGTAGATCGCCGTTCGACAAAGTGAAGAAGGTTCATCGACCGCTGTTATGCTGAGATGGAAGTGTTTCGTCAATCGCCATTCGTCGATCGCCGTTCGTCGATCGCCGTTCGACGAAGTGAAGAAGGTTCATCGATCGCTGTTCTGCTGAAATTGTAGTGGTTTTGTCGATCGTTGTTCGTCGATCCCCATTCGACAATTCAAGTTCCGTTCGACAAAATTACTTCTCAGTGGCCCTTGACCTTGTATCAGTAGTTTTTCTCAGTGGATAAAAGTGTTTTCTCAGCGGACGAATTGAAGTTGTTACGTTTTTCAAATCGCTGTCGGCTTTTCAATTAATGCTTCCGCCATGTACAGTATACATGTAAGGTTTTCCTTAAATCTCGCATATAGCCGTTGGAGAAGGATCGATATAAATATCTAAGGGTTATTTCTAAAAGCCCTAATCGTGAACAATCTCTCACAATTTCTGACGGCCGACTATCTCGTTTTCGCACGACTTTCTCGTTGCGGACAAGTTGTATTCTCGATTCCTCTCAAAGAAAGTTTCGATTGGATCTCTATGCTAAGATTCTTCAAAGTCTATTATCAGATCCAGTCGATTCTCAAGTTCTATGACAGATCACAAGAATCGTCGTCGACTATTGTTCATTCTTGCAAAAACCCTTTTTGTTGCCGACAAGTTTTCTGCACGCTTGGTCTTTAAGTTTCGATACAACATGATCATATATTCAAGACTCAATCAAGTTCCTTTACAGATCTTATTGTCTCGATAAGCATTCAGATCTAATTCTCTCAAGCCAGATTTCTTCTTCCTCTTTCAAGATTAAGTTTTCATTTCAATCAAGGAAGAAGAAGATCTCCCTTTTCTAGATCTGAAGAAGTTGAATCTCTTAGAGATTCTAGAAGATTATCAATCTAAAGTGTTGTAAAAATTCCTTTTACACATTTTGTAGGAAGTCTCTACTTCCGAGTTTGTAGGAAGTTTCACTTCTGAGTGTAGGAGTTTTACTCCATGTTGTAGGAGCGTTGTCTCCGAGTTGTAGGAAGTTTTTCTACCGAGTTTGTAGGAGTTTTACTCCTATTTGTAGGAGAGTTGTCTCCGAGTTTGTAGGAAGTTTTCCTTCCGAGTGTGTAGGAGCTTTGTCTTCGAGTTGTAGGAGTGGTGACTCCGAGTTGTAGGATTATTAATAATCTGAGAATAGTGAAGTAGCCTAGTCTACCCGATCGTGCTAGATAGGTGAGGTGGAAAGTGGACTACCCACATCGGGGAACCACTATAAATCCTTGTGTTGTGCTGTGCTCTTTTAGTTTCTGTGCGCTTTATTTCTCATATTTTTAATTCCGCAAAAAGCTATAGAATCCACCTATTCACCCCCCTCTAGGTGATTTAGGTAGGCAACTAGGCACTTTCAACTGGTATCAGAGTCAGGTTGTTCGTTAAAAGGTTAACACCTTGAACAAGATCTCTAAGTCTAGTTGCAAGAGACAGTATGTCTGATATGGAAAGATCCAAGGATTCCTCTGTGAAGATGCCTGTCTTCTCTAAGGAGAACTTCCCCATGTGGAAGGAAAGAGTGAAGTTCTACATGGAAGCCACCGATCCAAGAATTTTTCAGATTGTTGAGGAAGGTCCACATGTTCCGATGAAACCTTCTTCAATAAACTCAACCATTCAGGTTCCAAAGAAGATGCTGGAGTTAACTAAAGATAAGATTGCTCTCGTCGCTTTGGGCAAGAAGGCAAAGAACATCATTGCCAGTTCAGTGGACAATTCTATGTTGCAAAACCTTATACACTGCAAATCTGCCAAAGAGATGTGAGATTCTCTAGTTGTTCTGTTGGAAGGTACAGAAGAAGTGAGGGATGATCGACGATTATTGCTAAACCAAGAATATGAAGCATTCAAGCAAGATCCAAGAGACTCAATTTCTGATACTTATGAAAAGATCTTTAAGATCGTAAATGGTCTTAGGAATTATGATCGGGAATTCACCGTCGGAGAATTGAATGACAGGTTCTTGAGATCCCTGACGAAAGAATGGGATACCAAGGCAATTGCCATCCGGGAATTCGAAAAGTTGGCTACGATGGAGCCACAGATTCTGTTCGGAAAGCTTCTGTCCCATAAGCTCAAGCTGAGTATCAGAAGAGCTGAAAAAGAAAGATGCTCGACCTCTGGAAGGGAGAAGTTTGTGGCACTAAAGGCTAAAGAGTCAAGAAGAGGTAAAGCTAGATCATCTATGACACAGTCGTCAGATGAAGATGACGAGTTTGTGGCTTGCTCTTCAAGCTCAGACATGTCCGATGGAGAGTTCTCTTCGCTCTCCAAGAAATTTAGGAGGTTGCTCAAAAAAAGAAGCCAAATGAGAAATCAATCCTCCTCATCAAATCATAGAAGATCAAGACGTGATGATGAACATCACAAGAAGAAACACAACAACGATAGGTATAAAACTAAACCGAATAAACATATTTCGACTAATATCATTTGTTATTGCTGTAATAAGCCAGGACACTTAAGTACAGAATGTCCACACAAAAAGAAGGAAGAGAAAATCCTTCAAGAGTAAGAGGAAAGAGGAAAAGAGCTTCTTAGCAAAGAAGACCAAGTCTCTTAGCGACAGCGACTCAGTCAAGTCAAGCTCGAATGATGAAGCCTATTTTGGGCTTATGGCAAATTCAGATTCAGATAACTACGACACCCCTCATGAAGGGAAGGTAAACTCGCACACTCCTCTTTCTAATTCTGAAATTGGATCTATTGCAAATGAAGGCTATTCTTCTGAGGAAGACTTAGATCTAATGGTTCAGTATAAATCCTTATTGGTGGGATTTGACAAATGTCGCAAGGTAGTCAAATCTCAAGCAAAAGAGATTGAATCTCTCAAGGCGGTGGAATCCGATTTGAGGGAGGAAATTGAAAAATTAACTCCTCTCAAAGATGACGTCCAACTCTTGAAGGATGAATTAAAAAGCTCCACTGAATTATTAAATCTAAAGGAGAAAGCCATCAAAGAATTGGAAGAAAAGTTAGTGGTGGAAAGGAAGCTCGTAGAAAGCTTCTCAAAGCCAAAGACCATCCTTCCACTCATTGATGGATTTTCATCTCCTAAGAATGGTAGTGGACTTGGTCTTGAAACCAAGAAAAGTGAAGCTACAAAGAAAGGAGCCGTTAAGGGTAAGGGTAAGGCTGATCAAAGTCAACCTTCTTTCAAGAAGGTAGTGTTTCCCACTAACACGTATGACTTTGAGACAATGTATGGTCACTTTATGAGACCAACTCACGTTGAGTCAAGTAAGAGTAACCAAGGTTGGAGCCATCCCCGAAACATCGAAATGACTGCATTCAATGCTCCTTACGAAGAGATAGTCCTCAAGGACTATGGTTCATTCAAGCATGGACCATCCGCTAAGAAAGCACCAAAGATTAAATCTATTGTTGCTAAGCCTCCTGAGAAGAAGGAGTCGTGTGTGTGTTGCAACCACGAGGCTTCTACCTCTAAGAATATTGCTCCTACTAGACCTCCCGTCCAAAAGGTGAAGCAGGAGAACAAGAGACGGTATAATAGATTTGATTGTTGGTGTTGTGGCAAAGTTGGTCATTTCGCCATAGATTGCTGGTTTAATCCTAGAAATGTCAAGACTCCACTAGTTAACAATGCAAGGCTGACCACTCGCAAGGTTAACAATCCAAGTGGAAGTTGTCTAACCAGGAACCTAGGACCCAACTCCATTTGGGTTCCTAAGGGTAATTAATCTGTGATTGCAGGTATGTCCAAAGGCCAACCAAAACTCTAATCAGGCATTTGGACAGTGGATGTTTGTGGTACATGACCAGAACAAGAAGTTTATAGTAAGGTTGCTGAAAAGCTTAGGAAATCAGTCCAGGAACTGAAATTCTAAGGGGGAGAAAAGATTGAGGGGGAGATGATTCAATATTTTCAAAGTCTACTCCCAAATGAGTACTCCTATGCAGTTGTTGAGGGGGAGCACTCTGTTTCTCTCTCATGCTTTTTCCTTCCCTATTTGAAGTAGTCAGAAAGGGGGAGAGAAGTTGATGTTGGGAGAGAAGTTGAAGTTGAGAGAAAGTTGAAAGAGAGAGAAGGTTGACAAGCTAAGTTTTTAACTCTCCTTATCTCTTTATGTATTTATTAATATTTACTCTCTGTGCAATTCAACATAGTGCATAGGTTCTGACTTCTTCAAATAGGGGGAGATTGTTGGGAATTGTATCCACAATTACCTTGATTTGAAGAAGTCCCCTTGAACTAAGTTGAATTGAGTTTGTATTTGATGTTCTTGTCTAGTTAAGTGTTTGCAGATTCTAAATGGTTATGTACAAACCATTGTCAGGTTTCAATGAGTCATTAAACATAGGCTTATGCAATGTAATTCCTCATTGTGTAGACCAAGGTGTTGACTCATGTGGAATCTCTCTATTGGGGTGTACTTCTTATTCAAACACAAAGGAAGAGCTAAGAGAAAGGTGCAGCTGATGTCCAAGGTTTTGAAGGAAAAGTACAAACCAATGTCAGGTTTCAATGAGTCGTTAAACACAGGCTTATGCAAGGTAATTCCTCATTGTGTAGACCAAGGTGTTGACACATGTGGAATCTCTCTATTGGGGTGTACTTCTTACTCAAACACAAAGGAAGAGCTAAGAGAAAGGTGCAACTGGTGTCCAAGATCTGGAAGAAATATTTTTCTTAAGTATATTTTTTGTTCAACGAAATTCATGATTACTCGAGGAATAGAAGAAACATTTTTAAGTATTAAAGTATATTTTTCACCCGACGAAAATTGAGTTCGTCGAAGAAGAAAAGTTCACCTGACGAAATTCATGTTAGTCGAAGAGAAAAGATCACCCGACGAAAATTGATTTCGTCGAGCTCCGTTCGATGAACTGTAGTGGTTTCGCCGAGCGCTGTTCGTTGGCTAATTATACTGAAATTTGCAATTCAGCTTTCGTCGAGCTTCGTTCGACGAACTGAAGTACCTTCGTCGACTGCTGTTTATACTGAATTTGAAGCAGTTTCGTCGACCACCATTCGTCGATCGCCGTTCGACGAAGTGGAGAAGTTTCGTCGATCCCTGTTATGCTGAGATTGAAGTGTTTCATCGATCGCCGTTCATCGATCGCCATTCGACGAAGTGAAGAAGGTTCGTCGATCGCAGTTATGCTGAGATTGAAGTGTTTCGTCGATCGTCATTCGACATTCGCCGATCGTTGTTCGACGAAGTGAAGAAGGTTCATCGATCGCTGTTCTATTGAAATTGCAGTGGTTTCGTCGATCACTATTCGTCGATCCCCGTTCGACGATTCGAGTTCCGTTCGAAGAAATTACTTCTCAGCGGCCCTTGGCCTTGTCTCAGCGGTTTTTCTCAGCGGATTGAAGTGGTTTCTCAGTGGACGAATTGCAGCTGTTTCGTTTTTCAAATCGTTGTCGGCTTTTCAATTAATGCTTCCGCCATGTACAGTATACATGGAAGGTTTTCCTTAAATCTCGCATATTGCCGTTGGAGAAGGATCGATATAAATATCTAAGGGTTATTTCTAAAAGCCCTAATCGTGAACAATCTCTCACAATTTCTGACGGCCGACTATCTCGTTCTCGCACGACTTTCTCATCGCCGACAAGTTGTATTCTCGATTCCTCTCAAGTCAGATTCGAGTTCCTTTACAGATCTTATTGTCTCGATAAGCATTCAGATCTAATTCTCTCAAGTTAGATTTCTTCTTCCTCTTTCAAGATTAAGTTTTCATTTCATTCAAGGAAGAAGAAGATCTCCCTTTTCCAGATCTGAAGAAGTTGAATCTCTTAGAGATTCTAGAAGATTGATTCTCAATCTAAAGTGTTGTAAAAATTCCTTTTACACATTTTGTAGGAAGTCTCTACTTCTGAGTTTGTAGGAAGTTTCACTTCAGAGTGTAGGAGTTTTACTCCGAGTTGTTGGAGCGTTCTCCGAGTTGTAGGAAGTTTTTCTTCTGAGTTTGTAGGAGTTTTACTCCGAGTTGTAGGAGAGTTGTCTCTGAGTTTATAGGAAGTTTTCCTTCCGAGTGTGTAGGAGCTTTATCTCCGAGTTGTAGGAGTGGTGACTCCGAGTTGTAGGATTATTCATAATCCGAGAATAGTGAAGTAGCCTAGTCTAGCCAGTCGTGCTAGATAGGTGAGGTGGAAAGTGGACTACCCACATCGGGGAACAACTATAAATCCTTGTGTTGTGTTGTGTACTTTTGGTTTCTGTGCGCTTTATTTCTTATAATTTTAATTTCGCAAAAAGCCATAGAATCCACCTATTCACCCCCTCTAGGTGATTTAGGTAGGCAACTAGACACTTTCAAAAAGTAAGCAGTATATTTGCAGTTTCAATACGTACCTTAACTTATATTAATGCCCATACAAACTTATAATTTAAGGTTTCCAATTTTGAACCCATCATATAAAAGAGCCCATACTAATTTATATGAGGGACCCGATGCAGTGCAACGTTATGATCATGAAAGGATGAATGCAATGCAATGATTATGATATGATGACAAACCCATGTATTTTTCTATGTCGACATAGACCTATAGTTCCCACTTCTCGAGGGTAACTAACCTCTCAGGCGCCCCCCCGTCGTGGCTAGACGATGGCAGTGGAACGGGCTTATCCACTGCTAGGTGGGAATGCACACTACCAGACCAAGGCATTTCATATGCCTCGACGCTTAGAACACAACAACGGAGCTCCTGCTTACTGGACTCGAAAAGGGTCTTGGGATGTAAACACCAAGAGCACAACCCAATCGGTCGCTTGGCACAGAAGGGGTCTTTGGAAGTAAACACAAAGAGCACAGCCAAACCAGCCATGATCTATCTGCCGGCTCCCGTCGGTGTGACGACTGGCGAGCTCGTAGATCTGCCACAAGTAATCCTTCAACCAGGATCATTACACCACCATGTGTAAACCATGCACCTTCATGTAATTCCCATGCATAATCTGTGCTATCAAGCACCCAAGGACTCACGTATGGTGTATTCTCACTTTTCACATCATACCAGTTCAACCGATGCTAATTAGCATCCAAGTCCCCCAACAACTGGGCCCCTAACATTCCACCATAAGATATAACCATATCTTATAACCCGCATCAAGCCATCAATTCTACACATACCGAGTTGCTATAACTCTTGTGTGGTGGCATGCGTATAACATGGAAATTACTCTACGAGATCCAGCAGGACTACTTGTGCGTAAAGAGACAAAGTCATATTTTGCTACATAAGTAAGTCCGAACATTTCACTAATATTCAATCCTCATGCATAGAGCACAGCTTGTTCCAACTCGATAAAGCTATCAACCTTATTGAGAGGTTATCACCAAACTAGACATACGATAGATTGTCAAACGTTGTGCGCATTTATATAAACATGTGTTTTTTTACGATTCCACATAACTAATAATTGAAGGTTTATTTAAGGAGACATCTCAACAACATAAATTTGAAATTATTATCACAGGCCCATACTAGCATGTACATGATTCATACAAAATTTTGGCCCCATCAGCCTTCAGATTCAACATTTATATCTCTTTCAAGTTATCAAATGAAACAACAATATCTCTATTACTACTTATCCAAAATTATGAAATCCAACATGAGTGTATATATTGTTATCACAAATCTATTCATCTGATAGATTATCTGTAACATCCCCCAAACAAATAGACCCCTTGGTTGGTTTTGTCATGACTAGGTCATGACAAAACCATAGGAAGCACTTATGACCATGTGAACATAGGCAAGAAGGAGAAAACCCAAGTGGTCTACAAATAGCAATTTTCAGATACCCAGCCTAGGGTTGTACTTCAGGGCCTCACCTTGACCCTTTGACCCCACCATAACATACCTAACCCATTAGGGCCCCCCTTAGAGCACCAGGGACCCATTGGGGTCAACCAAAGAGGCCAAATTGACCAAATTCAACCTTAACCCTAAATTGGTCAAAGTAGATTAATTAGGGCCAATTGGCCTCCAACATGCCAGATTGACCTTACCCCTACCATTATAAGGATACTAGGGATCCACTGGACCAAAAATCCCCATCATGGGACCTCCAATTTGGCCAATTTTACCAAACTCAATCGTTGCCCTATTTTGGTCAAAGTGGCATATTAAGGGTCAATTAACCCTCACCTTGCTAAATTGACCCTACATAGACCTTCCTAACACTTAAGAGAGCCCAATGGGTGACTAGCAACCCATTGGGATCAACCGAAATGGTCAAATTGACCAAAGTCAACTCTACCTCAAATTTAGGTAAAAATGACCTAACCAAGCTCAATCCCCTTGGGTTAGACCCAATTGAGGTGGTCCACCACCTAATGGGGTTGGGTGCTGCTGAATAGGCCATTCAATTTTAAGAAAATCTGCCAGGAGAGAGAAAACCCAATTTAAAAGAGAAAGAGAGAGATAAAAGGGGGAGTTAATGGAGAGGAAGAGGAAACCTCCCATCTCCTCCAATAATGGCACCATTCATCTCCTCTTGGGAGAGGAGAAGTTTCCAGCCTTCTCCCGACCACATTGATGCCCAATTCATTCCCCCCATATGAAACCAAAATCCTCCTTCATGGCCATTAATGTCCACCATGTGAAACCCCCCTCTTGCCTCCAATTAGCCTCTTTAACACCTTAAAAGGATTGAGATGAGTGAAACCCCCCTTCTTATAGTGAGAATCATGCAGAAGAGGCCTAGATTGACATGGAACCTACAGCTCAAGCTCCGGCCATGGCAACCCGTCAGAATGCGGGGCCTCACGCCACCACACAAGTTCGATCCTCCCCTCCTCCCTTAGTGCTAGATCCCTATCTGTTTTGGGGCTTGATTCGAGCTAAATCATGCTCGAATCAAGCTTCTGAAAGGCTTCATTTGCAAGACTTTTTTCCCCGCAAAAACACCACGTTCCGGCCACCTTCGGCCGGACAACCACCGCTAATCGTCGGCCACCACCTCAACGGAGGTGGTGGTAGCATTGGCTGGCCGGGGCAGCGCTCAGGTGGCCGGGAAAATGAGGTGCAAGGCAGCCTAGGACAAGACTATCCCAGTCGTTGGCTGGAGGAAGAAGATGAGCAGGAGCCGCTCATCTTGCTTTATGATTCGTGCTGGATGAATACCATTCGTCGAGCGCAGGACTTGAGTTCGTCGAACGCAGGCTTGAGTTCGTCGAACGCAGGATTTCGTCGACCGCTGAGCTGGGGTCTATTTGTCGACCGCTAAGATAATCTGTTCGTCGACCGCTGAACTGCTGAGTCGGGATTGTCGAACGCTGAACCACTGGATTTCGTCGAGCGCAGAATGAATACCATTCGTCGAGCGCAGGACGCCGTTCGTCGAACGCAGAGAACATATGTATTTTTATTCTTTCTCTTATTTTTTTCCTATTAATATATATATATATTTCTTAGTATATTATATATATATATATATTCTTTTCAGCCTTCTACCTTAATAGGATATGATCTAAGTTATAAGATATGTTATGATATAAACTTAGACACTAAAGGTGGATCCTAACTCAAATCAAACCTAAGGTTCCAACAGAGTGCTCAGGACTCGGAGATAGATGGTAATATATTGCATGTGCATAAGGCGGTGGGTCATAAGTATTGACAGTCATCGCACCGACGTCGACACTTTGGATCGGTAAGTGTGGTTAACACTTTAATAAAAAAAGTCTGGTGGACTGGCCAACAAGAGTACGCAGGAGCTCCGTTGTTGTGTTCTTAACATTGAGGCGTACGATAGGTCAAGGTTAGGTAGTGCAGATATCAACCTAGAGGTGGAAAGGCCCAACCCACCGCTTCCATTTGCCACTACGGAAGTATCCTGGGAGTTTTGCTAGCTCCAAAAAGGGGGAACTAAAGGTCTGTGCGCATAGAGTCGTAGTGTGTGAGTTGCACTTGTATGAACATAACATTAAACTGCATACCTTGAATGACATAGCATAACATTGCATTTCAACCCCAACCCCTATCGTATAAATTGGTTATGGGACTTTTTATACGATAGGCCCTGCTAAACGACCCTTTTGGTCTATAGGTTTGTGTGGGCATTCCTATAAATTAAGGTTACTTGTTCTTATTGATGTTTTCCTTAATGTCTTTCTTTACTATTGCTTTACTTATTGCTACTGCTTGCTACTGTTTTACTTCATACTGCTTTACTCATTGTACTATGTATTGCTTACAAATAGACCCTTCCGTAGTTAGACTCATTGTCACATGCTTTTGATTTTACCCCTTGATGTCCTCTGCTTCATCCTACCCGCACGGTGCCTAGGAGTCACCGGGGGAGGGGTGGGGGATTGGCTGAGTCAAGTTTGACTGACGGTCGGTGGACCTTATCATTTTATGGGACCTAGGAGACGCTACAGCATCAGAGGCCGGTGCAGATGGAGGCGGGGCAGTCTAGCACGGGAGCACCGATGATAGGATCCGTGAGTGTCTTATTAGCTTTAGTAGATTATGTTTCCGTGAGTGAAATTGTAGTGAGGAATTGATGTACAGGGCATGAGCCTTTTATTATTATCGTACATTTTATTCAGTTATTTTATGTGGACATCTATTTTGATGGTTTTATTTTCTATGTGATGTGGACTTGAACTTCTATAAGTTTATTTAAGCTTTACTTCTTTTGTGATCGATATGGCCAGCAGGATCAGCATTTTGTAGTGGAAACCTTCCCGAGAAAGGGTGTCACCGCAAAGCGGCGGTTCTGGGCATAAGACCTGGTTTTGTAGCGAAAAAATGGGGTCTTACAAACTGGTATCAGAGCAAATCTCGATCCGAAGAAAAGAAGTCAACAAACCATGGGCTACACCGCATGAGTTTATTTTGAGGACAAACTAAGCAGCGGAAGCAATGGTGTGCCCATATGGGGAATCACATGAAAAGTCCACTTATAACTGAATTTATAGGCAAACCCTCTAACAAGTGTCAATTTTCTTTTGTAGCATGCGACGAACCCTACCCCACTGCATGGAGTACCTCCGACTCCAAACGTCGTCCCACCACCACCGGCTCCTACCCCATTACAGCTATCAGAGATGGGACAGACTTTGACTGCCATACTGAAGGCATTCTGGGCACAACAGGCACCAGCTCCTCAGCCAAACCACGGGGCCAACTGGATGAGTGCCTTCCGAGGTCTTTCCCCTCCATCATACCTAGGGACGGAGATAGTTATGCGGACTGAGGAGTGGGTGGACATTATGTACAAAATGCTGGCAGGGATACAATGCCCGACAGACATGGAAGTACCCCTAGTGGTTTAATGCCTAGAATCTCATGCAAAGAGGTGGTGGAAGTAACTACTAGACACCACCTATGCTGGGTTATAGGCGGCTGACATCTCATGGGATGAGTTCAAGATGGCACTATTAGATCACTATGTACTGCAGTAGCAAGGGATAAACTAGAAGACATGTTCCTGCAGTTGAGGCAGGGTAGCACGACAGTGGTGGAGTATCACCGGGAGTTCACACACCTAGCCCGGTTTGCGGACTCCTATCAGCTGGATGATGCAGGCTACGCAAAGAGATTCTACAAGGGTCTCCGTGACGAGCTGAGGCAGGCCCTCCTCTTTGTCTCTGACGGCAGCATGACCAAGATCTTGGAGACGGCCAAGAGGCTCAAAGCCGACCAACACCTTGTTCGAGGTAGGAAGTGGCTGATAGAGGACCAGGGAAGGAGTGGTAGGAGAGACCAGCAGAAGGGTCGTTACATTGGGGAGAGAAGAGCGGAGGATCGACCCCGCCAGGATGAGAGGCAGGAGCAGAGGGAGCATATAATGTTGGCTCCTCAGCCTCTACAGATGAGGGAGATGTCGTGGATAGGAGGAGGTGGTCCACCTCCCCCACGTGAGTGCTACCACTGCCACCAGACTAGCCACATCCAGAGGAACTGCCCTCAGAGGAATGCACCATCAGCACCACAGGCTGCCCCACCGACTTAGCATTTCGGTGGCCGAGGACATGATCGAGGCCGTGGGTTTCAGGGCGGAGACCGGAGACAGAACAGGGACCAGATGTACGCTCTGGACCTAGCTTAGCCCCGATACCCCACAAGGGTCATTACAGGTACTTTAATGTCTTTTTATTTTATGTTCCTTAGCACTTGGTAAACCTTAGTTTTATCTTAGCATTGAACCAAACAAACAAAAACCACCCAGGTATAGTACTCGTCTGCGGCAAGCCCACATACACTTTATTTGAAACGGGTGCCTCACACTCATTCGTCTCGAAAGAATTCAAGGACGATCTGGACCAAGTCCAGCACTTTGAGGGCATCTACAGGAGGGTGTGGTTCCCAGATGGATTGGAGACAGTAACGAACGCAAAGTGCCACATGAACGTAGAGATTGGAGGGAAGCTGTTCGAAGAACCGACGATGCTCTTGAAGATGACAGACTTTGACCTGATCCTGGGCATGAGCTGGCTGCACGGGAACTAGGCAAGGATTGACTGCCTGACGAGAAGGATTATTCAGAAGCACGAGGACACATAAGTAGTAGTCAAAGGTATCATACCCCCTCCCGTCTCTTATTATCATCTGTTCAGGTCGTCAAGGCCCACCTACAAGGATATGAGGTATACCAGGTGTTGTTCGAGGCGATTGATGCAAAAGATTCTGTGGCCAGCATCCCGGTAGTACCGGATATTGTCGACGTATTCCCAGAGAAGTTTCCAGGGCTGCCACCGCACCGTGAGAAGGATTTTCAAATCCAATTGGTGTCAGGGGCTAAGCCGGTATATAGAGCTCCTTATCGGATGGCCCCGAAAGAGCTAGCAGAGTTTTGGAGCCAGTTGCAGGAGCTGGTGGAAGCTAGGTTCATCAGACTGAGTTCCTTGCCTTGGGGAGCTCCGGTGTTATTCGTGAAGAAGAAGGATGGGTTACTCAGATTCTGCATTGATTATAGAGCCCTGAACAGACTGACGGTGCGGAACACGTACCCTTTGCCGAGGATAGACAAGCTATTTGACCTGCTAGAGGGAGCCCACTGCTTCTCGAAGCTGGATTTGTTATCAGGATATTATCAGTTGTGGATTCAGGAGGAGGACATCCCGAAGATGGCTTTCAGCAGCCGATATGGACTATATGAGTTCACTGTGATTGACTGCTAGAGGGAGCCCACTACTTCTCGAAGCTGGACTAGTTGAGGCAGGGTAGCACGACAGTGGTGGAGTATCACCGGGAGTTCACACACCTAGCCCAGTTTGCGGACTCCTATCAGCTGGATGATGCAGGCTACGCAAAGAGATTCTACAAGGGTCTCCGTGACGAGCTGAGGCAGGCCCTCCTCTTTGTCTCTGACGGCAGCATGACCAAGATCTTGGAGATGGCCAAGAGGCTCAAAGCCGACCAACACCTTGTTCGAGGTAGGAAGTGGCTGATAGAGGACCAGGGAAGGAGTGGTAGGAGAGACCAGCAGAAGGGTCGTTACATTGGGGAGAGAAGAGCGGAGGATCGACCCCGCCAGGATGAGAGGCAGGAGCAGAGGGAGCATATAATGTTGGCTCCTCAGCCTCTACAGATGAGGGAGATGCCGTGGATAGGAGGAGGTGGTCCACCTCCCCCACGTGAGTGCTACCACTGCCACCAGACTAGCCACATCCAGAGGAACTGCCCTTAGAGGAATGCACCATCAGCACCACAGGCTGCCCCACCGACTTAGCATTTCGGTGGCCGAGGACATGATCGAGGCCGTGGGTTTCAGGGCGGAGACCGGAGACAGAACAGGGACCAGATGTACGCTCTGGACCTAGCTTAGCCCCGATACCCCACAAGGGTCATTACAGGTACTTTAATGTCTTTTTATTTTATGTTCCTTAGCACTTGGTAAACCTTAGTTTTATCTTAGCATTGAACCAAACAAACAAAAACCACCCAGGTATAGTACTCGTCTGCGGCAAGCCCACATACACTTTATTTGAAACGGGTGCCTCACACTCATTCATCTCAGAAGAATTCAAGGACGATCTGGACCAAGTCCAGCACTTTGAGGGCATCTACAGGAGGGTGTGGTTCCCAGATGGATTGGAGACAGTAACGAACGCAAAGTGCCACATGAACGTAGAGATTGGAGGGAAGCTGTTCGAAGAACCGACGATGCTCTTGAAGATGACAGACTTTGACCTGATCCTGGGCATGAGCTGGCTGCACGGGAACTAGGCAAGGATTGACTGCCTGACGAGAAGGATTATTCAGAAGCACGAGGACACATAAGTACGGGAACTAGGCAAGGATTGACTGCCTGACGAGAAGGATTATTCAGAAGCACGAGGACACATAAGTAGTAGTCAAAGGTATCATACCCCTCCCGTCTCTTATTATCATCTGTTCAGGTCGTCAAGGCCCACCTACAAGGATATGAGGTATACCAGGTGTTGTTCGAGGCGATTGAGGCAAAATATTCTGTGGCCAGCATCCCGGTAGTACCGGATATTGTCGACGTATTCCCAGAGAAGTTGTCAGGGCTGCCACCGCACCGTGAGAAGGATTTTCAAATCCAATTGGTGTCAGGGGCTAAGCCGGTATATAGAGCTCCTTATCGGATGGCCCCGAAAGAGCTAGCAGAGTTTTGGAGCCAGCTGCAGGAGCTGGTGGAAGCTAGGTTCATCAGACTGAGTTCCTTGCCTTGGGGAGCTCCGGTGTTATTCGTGAAGAAGAAGGATGGGTTACTCTGATTCTGCATTGATTATAGAGCCCTGAACAGACTGACGGTGCGGAACACATACCCTTTGCCGAGGATAGACAAGCTATTTGACCTGCTAGAGGGAGCCCACTGCTTCTCGAAGCTGGATTTGTTATCAGGATATTATCAGTTGTGGATTCAGGAGGAGGACATCCCGAAGATGGCTTTCAGCAGCCGATATGGACTATATGAGTTCACTGTGATTGACTGCTAGAGGGAGCCCACTGCTTCTCGAAGCTGGACTAGTTGAGGCAGGGTAGCACGACAGTGGTGGAGTATCACCGGGAGTTCACACACCTAGCCCAGTTTGCGGACTCCTATCAGCTGGATGATGCAGGCTACGCAAAGAGATTCTACAAGGGTCTCCGTGACGAGCTAAGGCAGGCCCTCCTCTTTGTCTCTGACGGCAGCATGACCAAGATCTTGGAGATGGCCAAGAGGCTCAAAGCCGACCAACACCTTGTTCGAGGTAGGAAGTGGCTGATAGAGGACCAGGGAAGGAGTGGTAGGAGAGACCAGCAGAAGGGTCATTACATTGGGGAGAGAAGAGCGGAGGATCGACCCCGCCAGGATGAGAGGCAGGAGCAGAGGGAGCATATAATGTTGGCTCCTCAGCCTCTACAGATGAGGGAGATGCCGTGGATAGGAGGAGGTGGTCCACCTCCCCCACATGAGTGCTACCACTGCCACCAGACTAGCCACATCCAGAGGAACTGCCCTCAGAGGAATGCACCATCAGCACCACAGGCTGCCCCACCGACTTAGCATTTCGGTGGCCGAGGACATGATCGAGGTCGTGGGTTTCAGGGCGGAGACCGGAGACAGAACAGGGACCAGATGTACGCTCTGGACCTAGCTTAGCCCCGATACCCCACAAGGGTCATTACAGGTACTTTAATGTCTTTTTATTTTATGTTCCTTAGCACTTGGTAAACCTTAGTTTTATCTTAGCATTGAACCAAACAAACAAAAACCACCCAGGTATAGTACTCGTCTGCGGCAAGCCCACATACACTTTATTTGAAACGGGTGCCTCACACTCATTCGTCTCAGAAGAATTCAAGGACGATCTGGACCAAGTCTAGCACTTTGAGGGCATCTACAGGAGGGTGTGGTTCCCAGATGGATTGGAGACAGTAACGAACGCAAAGTGCCACATGAACGTAGAGATTGGAGGGAAGCTGTTCGAAGAACCGACGATGCTCTTGAAGATGACAGACTTTGACCTGGTCCTGGGCATGAGCTGGCTGCATGGAACTAGGCAAGGATTGACTGCCTGACGAGAAGGATTATTCAGAAGCACGAGGACACATAAGTACGGGAACTAGGCAAGGATTGACTGCCTGACGAGAAGGATTATTCAGAAGCACGAGGACACATAAGTAGTAGTCAAAGGTATCATACCCCCTCCCGTCTCTTATTATCATCTATTTAGGTCGTCAAGGCCCACCTACAAGGATATGAGGTATACCAGGTGTTGTTCGAGGCGATTGAGGCAAAAGATTCTGTGGCCAGCATCCCGGTAGTACCGGATATTGTCGACGTATTCCCAGAGAAGTTGCCAGGGCTGCCACCGCACCGTGAGAAGGATTTTCAAATCCAATTGGTGTCAGGGGCTAAGCCGGTATATAGAGCTCCTTATCGGATGGCCCCGAAAGAGCTAGCAGAGTTTTGGAGCCAGCTGCAGGAGCTGGTGGAAGCTAGGTTCATCAGACTGAGTTCCTTGCCTTGGGGAGCTCCGGTGTTATTCGTGAAGAAGAAGGATGGGTTACTCAGATTCTGCATTGATTATAGAGCCCTGAACAGACTGACGGTGCGGAACACGTACCCTTTGCCGAGGATAGACAAGCTATTTGACCTGCTAGAGGGAGCCCACTGCTTCTCGAAGCTGGATTTGTTATCAGGATATTATCAGTTGTGGATTCAGGAGGAGGACATCCCGAAGATGGCTTTCAGCAGCCGATATGGACTATATGAGTTCACTGTGATGTCGTTAGGGCTCACGAATGCACCATCAGCATTTATGAGCCTGATGAATCGGGTGTTCAAGCCATATCTCGACATCTTTGTCATCATGTTCATCGACGACATCCTCATCTATTCGAGGACGGTGAAGGAACATGCATGTCATTTGGCACTAACATTGGAGAAGCTTCGGGAGCACCTCCTGTATGTGAAGTTCAGCAAGTGTCACTTTTGGCTGAAGGAGGTGGCCTTCTTGGGCCACATTATCAGTGGAGCTGGTATAGCAGTGGATCCAACAAAGATCCAGGTAGTACGAGATTGGCCACCGCTAAAGATGGCCACCGACGTGCAGATCTTCTTGTGACTTGCCAGTTATTACCGAAAGTTCGTAGAGGGGTTTTCCCAACTAGCCCTCCCACTCACTGATGGGGCAAAACTATATCCGCAAATGATAACAGCAAGTGTACCATATTGAATATAGTATAGGTTATAAAAAACCAAGGTCGTATTAGACTCGGGGCGGTTAATATCTCTTACTTCGGAAAATCTCTATTATTTTATCGGATAAAACTCGGGTTGGTTGCTTGCAAGAAAGAGAAATAATTTTTTAAAACTATGATTAAAGAACTAGCACTCGACCTTGAATCACCTTGGAAAAATAAATAAATTAAGAAATAAAACTTCTAATTCTCTTTAAAAGAATTGCTTGACCGTGGAGGTTCCCGAATTATAAACGTACCTCTCCCGAGGATACGCCCAACTAAGATTAGGTTGATCAACTGAACTCTCGTTCTATAATTGAAACCCCTAAACTTGCTTTAACGAAGTGAACCCCTCTATTGGATTTGACTCCAATCCGGGGGATTTATGTCATCCTCTCTCGAGGAGTGCATTCAAATCTCTTTATCCTTGAAATGATCGATTCGAACTCAAAACCTCTCGGTTATTAGACTACGAAACAAGAATGAGATTTATATATCGATAATATAATCTCAATCAATTTAAATTCAAGGATAAATCTAAGCGATCTAAATAAGAGAGAAAGAAGTTCTAAACAAAATTATGAATTATTTATTCCTTGGATCATCTCGGCCGAGTACTAATGGAAATTTAGCTACTCATGGAGATGGAGGAATTGAGAGAAATAAAAGAGTACATAATGGAAAAGAGAATAGATTAAGAGAAAAAAGAACTACTTTTTATTGATTTGCAAAAGAAATTACAACTAGGAATTAAAAATTACAAGCTAGGAATTGAAAGATCAAGCTAAGAACGAAGATTACAAGCTTAAGAATGACAAAAACAGAGCAAGAAAATAAGCTAGAACTCCCAAACTTCGGTCCTGAACTTCTGGAAAAGCACCCTTTAAATATTTGAAAATTTGGTGTTACAGGGGCGTGTAGGGGGCGTGATCGATGCTGGCGGAGAGGGTACGTTCTGGCTTCAATGCAGGCATTTCGGACGCGTCACGCACTAGGTCACGCCCGTGACCTGGGGCGTGTAATCTTTAAAACTTGCTGCTGGCGGGAAGCTTCGGCGGGAAATTTGCGCTGGAAGAGTCACGCCCGTGTACTGGATGTCACGCCTCAAATGTCACGCCCGTGACTGGATGTCACGCCCGCGGCCGTAGGCGTGTAATTTTAATTGACGTGGCAACTGATTCTGGATGCTTGCGGAGGGTCGCGACCGTGACATTGTGTCACGCACTTGGTCACGCCCGTGACCTGGGGCGTGTACTAGGCGATCTCTTCACATAACGACTCCGGAGTGGCGAAAACAGGTTTGGAACACTTCGTAGGTTACACGCCCATGGGTCACGCCCTTGACCAAGGGGCGTGTAATTTAACTTTTTGCTCGAAACAACCCAGAAAACCTGAAAACACAAAATAAACTTAAGTTAGCTTATGAAATAAATAATGGAAGGATTTATATGATAAAATTCCTATAAATAACATAATTTTATATTAAAAACATAATGAACCTAAACTAAAAGATGAGTAAATAAATTACTCATCAAACACCCCCATACTTGCTCATTGCTCGTCCCGAGCAAACCAGTCTTCATAAGGGTAGGAAAAATTAATGCTAGAAAGAAGTATGAAAGCTAGAGAGTAAAATGCGAAGTTCTATGCTGACATGCGTAGATGTTTTAGTAAAAAGACGTTCTTGGCATAAATACTAATTTATGAAATATTCAAAATGCGTTATAATTATTTATTATCACTTTTAAAATGAGTCGACGGTTAATCAAAAAGTCATGTAAAGGGAGAAAATAGCGTGATTGCTGAGATTTAAATTAATAGACTTGAACGCTCTGGGTGGCCTCCAAAGAAATGAAACAATGTCGACGGCCATAGGCTTGCCCGTTTGCACCTTCTCCACTACACTTCATCCTAAATCAACTCTATGGATCTTAGGACTTAAATAGGGTATATTTTAAGGCTTGGGGTTTAAGGGAGATGCAAACAATGATAAACATGAAGGCGCATTCCACTTAAACAAAAAGTTTTGAGCTAAGATAGTGACTACCTCAAAATAAAGAAGCTTTACCCCCATACTCATATTTTTCTATGGGAAACACTCTCATTCTTTTTTTAATATATATATTTTTTCTTTTATATCACGAATCTTCATAATTGGGATCATTCCAAGTATGCATGTGCATACCTAGGCCGCATATCATTATGAGATTATTGCCTTTTCTTTTGAATTGATACCCAAATATATTTTTTTCCATAGAATCGTACCCAGATATTTCTCTTTTTTTTCTTCTATATTTTAGATCAAAATTTAAATTGTTCATTTGGGTTTTGGGCTTTTTAGATTTGGTGCCGAAAGTATGAGGGTGGATCAAATAAAGGTGTAAGGCTCAAATTTGTGTGAACAATGGTAGTAAATCTAGGTTGGGTGCAAAGGCTCAAACTATCCAAAGAAAGGCCTAAATCATTTCCGTAAAGTTAATTTTGACTAAGGTGCACATGTTTCGAAAATAGCTTGGGGCAAGTTCTAGACATCGAGAAAGGACACCCTTTTGTTCAATTCGAGTAATAGCTTTCTAACAATCTTCTACACACTCACCTAAGCTACATTTGGATAAGACCGGATTCGAATTAGAAGTAAAATAAATTATTACTACGCAAATTAATAAAACATAATTTTAGATTTATGCTAAGAAATTAATTTTACACAAACCCTACTCAAATACAAGCATATGACTAGGAGCACTACATGAGTCAACAATTTTACTCAAAAGTTTAAAAAAAAAACTATTCTTGCACAAAAAATTCTTAGTCCAAATGAAAAAGAAGTCTACTTTAGAACTGCAAATTAGCAAGTTGGGATGTTTTGACAAGCTAAACAAAAAGGACATTTCCTAAAATATATATTATTTTATTTTATAAATTTTTTTTTATTATTGGACTTCCCAAGATCTACCCGGTGAGGGGTTTGCAAGGTACTAGAGGCTGTGATGGGAATTCAAGCCCAAAGCGTCCTTTCCAAGAAATTTAATTTTGATTTTCTAAATTTTTTTTTTTAAATGAAAAACTAAGCTATATTAAATCAGGAAAACTGCACCCCCATACTTAAAGTTAAACATTGTCCCCAATGTTTAAAACTAAGTATGAAGACAAAAACTTAAATGACAATAGAGAAAAGTAAAATAAAATTAAATGACATAAGGGGAAGAGGGCTTCCCTGAGTGGTAGACGGGGTTGCCAGACAAAATACCTGCAAATTTTAAAGTAGAAAAACAAACAAGAAAAAAAAACGTTAACATTGGGTTGCCTCCCAAAAGCGCTTTGTTTACCGTCGTGTAGCTTGACTAAGTGGCAATTTTAAAGATTTTGGAAGTGAATGGTCTCGATGTTTCCGAACGCTGGGTCGCCGGGTTGATAAAATATTAAACGTTGTCCGTTGACTTTGAAAGAGCCTTTTTTCGGGTGCTATATTAGCAGCGTTCCGTATGGCCAAACTTCTTTAACTATGAAGGGACCGGACCATCGTGATTTTAATTTACCCAGAAAAAGCTTAAGTCTAGAATTAAATAAAAGGACTAAGTCTCCCGGTGAAAAAGTTTTTGGATTTTTGATTTTTTTATCATGATAAAACTTTGTGCGCTCCTTATAAATCTTATTATTTTCATAGGCGTTTGCGCGCCACTCGTCTAATTCATTTAATTGCAGTTTTCTATGCTCGGAGGCTAAGTTTAAATCCAAATTTAAAAATTTTAGCGCCCAAAAGGCGCAATGTTCTAATTCCACTGGTAGATGGCAAGCTTTTCCATAGACTAATCGGTACGGTGTACATCCGATGGCGGTTTTGTACGCTGTCCGATATGCCCATAGTGCGTCGTCTAATTTTAGTGACCAATCCTTCCTATTAACGGACACAGTTTTTTCTAAAATTCTTTTAAGTTCACGATTCACCACCTCCACTTGTCCATTTGCTTGTGGGTGGTAGGCAGTGGATAGCTTGTGGGTAACTCCATACTTTGCTAAAAGTTTAGCGAGTTGGTTGTTACAAAAATGTGTGCCCCGATCGCAAATTAGTGCTCGGGGTGTGCCAAATCGTGAAAATAATTTTTTTTAAAAATTTACGACGACACTCGCATCATTGGTGGGAAAAACTTGTGCTTCCGCCCACCTTGACACGTAATCGACCGCAACAAGTATATATTTATTATTAAAAGAGGAGGGTAAAGGACCTACGAAATCTATTCCCCAAAGATCAAAAATTTTGCATTCTAAGAAATAATTTTGGGGCATTTCATCCCGTTTAGAAATGTTACCTGACCGTTGGCACCGATCACAATTACTCACTAAATTATGAGCATCTTTGAATAAGGTGGGCCAATAGAAGCCCGCCTCTAGCGCTTTTCATGCGGTCCGGTTTGCTTGATAATGGCCACCGGTTGGCCCTTCGTGGCAGTGCCGCAGAATTTGGACGCCTTCCTCGCCCGAAATACACCTTCTTACCACTTGGTCTGCACAGACACGAAATAAAAAGGGGTCCTCCCAAAAATAATTTTTCAAATCCGAAAAGAATTTCTTCTTTTGTTGACTTGAAAAATCATTTGGTAGGACCCGGGCCACTAAATAGTTGGCCAAATCTGTGCACCAAGGGGTGGAAGTCGTCGTTACCTTTTCGATGGTAAGGAGGCGCTCTTCAGGTAATTTGTCGTCAATTTTGGCCTCCTCTAGCGCTCCTGCAGCCGGATTCTCTAACCGTGAGAGGTGGTCTGCTACAACATTCTCCGCTCCCCTTTTGTCCTGGATCTCCAAATTGAATTCTTGTAGTAGGAGGATCCACCTTAGCAGTCGAGGCTTTGCATCTCCTTTTTGTAGTAAATACCGGAGAGCGGAATGATCTGTAAATACAATAACTTTTGAAAGCATTAAATATGATCGAAATTTATCAAATGCAAAAATTATTGCCAAAAATTCTTTTTTCGTTGTTATATAATTTGCTTGCGCGGATGTTAGCGTTTTGCTTGCGTAATAAATCGGGTGAAAATATTTATTAACCCGTTGGCCTAAAACTGCACCTACAGCAAAATCGCTCGCATCGCACATGATTTCAAACGGAAGAGACCAATTTGGCGCGATTAAAATAGGAGATTTTATTAGTTCATTTTTAATTTTATTAAACGCTTTTAAACATTCCTCATCAAAATTAAACGCGGATTCTTTTTCTAGAAGATGAGTTAGCGGTTTCGTAATTTTTGAGAAATCTTTTATAAACCGCCTATAAAAACACGCATGTCCTAGAAAACTCCTAATAGATTTCACATTAGTAGGAGTGGAGAGTTTTTCTATGACCTCGATCTTGGCCCTATCGACCTCGATCCCCTTACTAGAAACTTTATGTCCGAGGACTAACCCCTCTCGGACCATAAAGTGGCACTTCTCCCAGTTGAGTGCTAAATTTGTGTCTTCGCAGCGTTGAAGGGCACAATCAAGATTATTTAGATAATTAGTGAAAGAATCGCCAAAAACAGAAAAATCATCCATGAATACTTCCATGACGTCTTCTATAAGTTCATTAAAATTGCCAACATACATCTTTGGAATGTAGCCGGCGCGTTGCAAAGTCCAAACGACATTCTTCGATATGCGAAGGTGCCGAACGGACATGTGAAGATGATTTTCTCTTGATCTTCGGGAGCAATTGGGATTTGAAAATATCCCGAAAGACCATCGAGAAAATAATAGTGCGAATGACCGGATAAGCGTTCTAAATTTTGGTAAATAAAGGGTAACGGAAAGTGATCCTTACGGGTAACATCATTTAATTTTCTGTAATCGATGCATACTCGCCAACCCGTAACAGTACGGGTTGGAATCAACTCATTATTTTCGTTAGTGATTACTGTTATTCCTCCATTTTTGGGCACGACTTGCACTGTGCTAACCCAAGTGCTATCAGAAATCGGATAAATAATTCTTGCGTCTAATAATTTTATAATTTCGGCCTTAACGACGTCCTTCATATTTGGGTTAAGGCGCCGTTGAGTCTGAATAGCGCCGCGAGAATTATTTTCTAAATTTATTTTATGCGTGCAAAACGAGGGGCTAATCCCCTTTATATCTGAAATTTTCCATGCAATTGCATGGCGGTGATTATTTAAAATTTTAATTAATTCGGAAATTTCCGAATCGTTAAGTGCGGAAGATACTATTACGGGCAGTTTTGAAATTTTTTTCTAAAATTATGTATTTTAAATGTTCCGGCAATTATTTTGTTTTAAACTCGGTGGCTCCTTGTAAGATGTTTTTATTTTAGAAATTTTTAAGTTTACTTCTTCAAATTTGGTTAGCCGAGTTATTTCTTCTAAACAAAATAAATTTGCAATTTCCGGATGTTCAAATAAAGGCAAAATTATTTCAGAAAACGACGTTATTTTCTCTTCAAAATTTGTTTCCAAGGTAAAACAAGAGTCGTCGTTTGGAAACGCATTTCTCATTGATTGATTTATATTAAAAGTAACTTATTCTTCCCCAACTCGTAGGAGAAGGTTTCCGTTACTTACGTCAATTATAGCCCGAGCGGTGGCTAGGAAGGGCCGACCGAGTATGAGTGGTACTTCGGCGTCCTCTTCGATATCGAGGATGATAAAGTCTACCGGAAAGATAAACTTATCAACCTTCACTAGCACATCCTCAATGATCCCGATTGGATACTTTACGGACCGATCCGCTAGTTGGATGCTTATATTGGTTGGGCTTGGGGTGTCCAAGCCAAGCTTCTTAAATAAGGAGAACGGCATAAGATTTATGCTCGCCCCTAGATCGGCCAAGGCGTTTTTAATTAATAAATTTCCGAACAAACACGGGATGGAAAACCATCCCGGCTCATTTAATTTTTCCGGTAATTTATTAAAAACTATCGCCAAACATTCTGCATTAAGAGAAACACGCGAAATATCTTCAAGTTTCTTTTTATTTGATAATAAATCCTTGAGATATTTCGCATATTTAGGCATTTGAGAGAGTGCCTCGTAAAATGGTACGTTGATTTGTATTTGTTTTAAAATATTTATAAATTTTTTATACTGCTCCTCGTTGCGCTCATTTTGTAATTTAGAAGGATACGGAATAGAAGGCGTTTGAACAATGCACGGAGCTAAATCAGAAGAATTTAAATGCGGAGTTGGAGTTGAAACGTTTACCTCAGGCTCGGCCAAATTTAAACTTTTACCTCCTTTCCGCTGCGGAGGGTTATAGCGTTGGCGCTCTCCCGTGGATTGGGCTCAGTATTGCCCGGTAGAGCTCCCTGCTGGCGTTCGGAGAACATATTGGCGAGTTGTCCAATCTGATTTTCTAGACTTTAATAGATCCAGAAAGGTTCCAGATATTGGAGTCAGTAGCGGAGACATATTTGGTGAAGACCTCTTCAAGTGAAGGGGCCTTTGGTAGTTGTGGTGGAGCGAATCCGGGAGGATTTGCTTGTGGGGGGCGTTGAGCATTATTGGGGTTGCTCCATGAAAAATTCGGGTGGTTCCTTAAACCCAGATTATAACTATTAGGAAGATTATTAATTGGGTTATAAGGAAGACGGTAGGAGTTCCCCATATAATCTACTTGCTCTTGATTAAAATTGTTATTATAATTATAATTATTATAATTATTATTATTATAGTTATTAGCCCCGTTAGTGGCAGAGGAAGCAGACATCTCTGTCATTTGCTTAGTGAGCCATTCTACTTGATATGCTAAATTCGGGGTGCCCTCGACTTCAAAGAGTCTGGTCGGTTTGTTAGGACGCGACCGTGGCGCATTCCACTGATAAGCATTTATGGCCATCTCCTCAAAAAGCTCTTGAGCGACATCTGTGGTTTTGTTATTTAGAGTTTCCCCAGCTGCCGCATCAATCATTTGTCTCGTTTGGAGATTCAAACCATTGTAGAATGTTTGAACTTGTTTCCATAAAGGAAGGGCATGGTGAGGACATCTGCGCAATAATTCCTTGAAGCGCTCCCATTTGTCATAGAGAGACTTCGAGTCTATTTGCGTTAATGAGAGAATGTCCGTACGTAATTTAGCGGACTTCGCCGGAGGAAAATATTTAGTTAAAAATTTCTCCGTCATCTCGGCCCACGTAGTGATGGAACCTTTAGGAAGAGATCCCAACCACTGCTTGGCCTTAGTCCGCAAAGAGAATGGAAATAAACGCAAACGAATGGCGTCATCGGTGACGCCATTGATTTTAAACGTATCGCAAATTTCCAAAAAAATTAATAAATGTAAATTTGGATCTTCATCTGGTAAGCCGTCAAAGATGACTGTTTGTTGTACCATCTGAATGATACTCGTTTTAATTTCAAAATTATTATTCGCCAGCACCGGGCGAATAATGCTAGATTGTGTTCCCTCCAAATTTGGGCTCGCATAATAGGACATAGTCCGTAGCGTGGCCTCATTATGGTCGGGATTATCCATTAAACCTTCGTTAGTCTCTCCGATTGACTCTTCTTGAATTATTGGTAGATCACTAAATCGGAGACGACGCCGCAAGGTGCGCTCGATTTCCGGATCAAAACAAAATTCAAGATTAATTGAAGAGTTTCCTCGGGTCATAAACCAAAAGAAAAGAAAAGATGCGGAAAAAGAAAAAGGGGAAATAAGATTTTAGATTAATATATATATATTAATTTTTTTTTATTTTTTTATTAGGTCATTTAAAATTAGTCCTGGACTTCCCAAGATCTACCCGGGGAAGGGCTTGCAAGGTACTAGAGGCTGTGATGGGAATTCAAGCGCAAAGCGTCCTTTCCAGGAATTTAGTTACACCTTAATAGAAATACAAAAAAAAAAAGATAAAATTAATAGATATTTCGTTTTTCAAAATATCAACCGTAGTCCCCGGCAACGGCGCCAAAAACATGATGGGCAAAACTATATTCGCAAACGATAACAGCAAGTGTACCGTATCGAATGTAGTATAGGTTATAAAAAACCAAGGTCGTATTAGACTCGGGGCGGTTGATTACTCTTACTTCAGAAAATCTCTATTATTTAATCGGATAAAACTCGGGTTGGTTGCTTGCAAGAAAGAGAAATAATTTCTTAAAACTATGATTAAAGAACTAGCATTCGACCTTGAATCACCTTGAAAAAATAAATAAATTAAGAAATAAAACTTCTAATTCTCTTTAAAAGAATTGCTTGACCGTGGAGGTTCCCGAATTATAAACGTACCTCTCTCGAGGATACGCCCAACTAAGATTAGGTTGATCAACCGAACTCTCGTTCTATAATTGAAACCCCTAAACTTGCTTTAACGAAGTGAACCCCTCTATTGGATTTGATTCCAATCCGGGAGATTTATGTCGTCCTCTCTCGAAGAGTGCATTCAAATCTCTTTATCCTTGAAATGATCGATTCGAACTCAAAACCTCTCGGTTATTAGACTACCAAAACAAGAATGAGATTTATATATCGATAATATAATCTCAATCAATTTAAATTCAAGGATAAATTTAAGCGATGTAAATAAGAGAGAAAGAAGTTCTAAACAAAATTATGAATTATTTATTCCTTGGATCATCTCGGCCGAGTACTAATGGAAATTTCGCTACTCATGGAGATGGACGAATTGAGAGAAATAAAAGAGTACATAATGGGAAAGAGAATAGATTAAGAGAAAAAGGAACTACTTTTTATTGATTTGCAAAAGAAATTACAACTAGGAATTAAAAATTACAAGCTAGGAATTGAAATAGCAAGCTAAGAAGGAAGATTACAAGCTTAAGAATGATAAAAACAGTGCTAGAAAATAAGCTAGAACTCCCATACTTCGATCCTGAACTTCTGGAAAAGCACCCTTTAAATAGCTGAAAATTTGGTGTTACACGCCCTTGGTCACGCCCGTGACCAAGGGGCGTGTAAGGAGCGTGATCGGTGCTGGAGGAGAGGGTGCATTCTGGCTTCAATGCAGGCGTTTCGGACGCGTCACGCCCTAGGTCACGCCCGTGACCTGGGCCGTGTAATCTTTAAAACTTGCTGATGGCGGGAAGCTTCGGCGGGAAATTGGCGCGGGAAGAGTCACGCCCGTGTACTGGATGTCACGCCTCAAATGTCACGCCCGTGACTGGATGTCACACCCGTGGCTGTAGGCGTGTAATTTTAATTGATGTGGCAGCTGATTCTAGATGCTTGCGGCGGGTCGCGGCCGTGACATTGGGTCACACCCTTGGTCACCCCCGTGACCTGGGGCGATGTCTTTACGGAACGACTCCGGAGTGGCGGAAACAGGTTTGGAACACTTCGTAGGTTACACGCCCATGGGTCACGCCCGTGACCAAGGGGCGTGTAATTTAACTTTTTGCTCGAAACAGCCCAGAAAACCTGAAAACACAAAATAAACTTAACTTAGGTTATGAAATAAACAATGGAAGGATTTATATGCGAGGCGGCCTTCTAGGAACTAAAGGGTTGGCTTACGACAGCCCCCATCCTTGCCCTTCCATCGGGAAAGGAAGGATTCCAGGTGTACACGGTTGCATCATACCAGGGGATGGGTGCCGTTCTGATGCAAAACAGGCACATGATAGCATACGCTTCCCGCCAGTTGAAGAACCATGAGCAGAATTACCCGGTGCATGGCTTGGAGATGGGAGAGGTTGTTTTCCCCCTAAAGATTTGGCGGCGCTACCTCTATGGCCTCCACTATGACATATTTTCAGATCACAAGAATCTAAAGTATGTAGATACGCTGAAGGAGTTGAACATTCGACAGAGACGCTGGGTGGAGTTCTTGTCCGACTACCAGTATACCATGCATTACCACCTTGGGAAGGCGAATATTATGGCAGATGCACTGAGCAGGAGAGCTACCATGTCAGGAGAAGAGCCCCAGTTGATGGTCATGGAGCTAGTACGGATGTTTGAGGACATGTAGATATCCTTAGTATCTGAGGATGATCCAGAGCTTTATGAGGAGTTCCTGGCGGCGATGAGTACCACATATGACATCCGAGACCGCATCAGGGATGGGCAGAGGCAGGATGCCAAGCTTGAGCCGATATTCAGAGCCCTGGAGGTAGGCTCAGCTAAAGACTATTCATTGAAGGACGGCCTGTTGAGCTTTAGAGGCCGAGTATATATACCAGCAGGGGGCCAGATTCGAGAGGACATCATGATGGAGGCTCACTGCAGTAGGTATTCGGTGTACCCGGGTATCACCAAGATGATGGCGGACTTGAAGAAGATCATGTATTAGCTGGGCATGAAGAGGGACATCACTTATTTTGTGACCTACTGCGAGTCTTGCCAGCTCATGAAGGTGAAATGCAAGAACCCGCCCGGATTATTTCAGCCACTCCCGGTGCCAGAGTGGAAGTTCGATGACATGGCGATGGATTTTATACATGACCTTCCCCGATCACATGTGGGGAATGACTCGATATGGGTGATCATCGACATATTGACGAAGGTGGCCTGATTCATTCCAGTCAGAAAGGACACATCGGTCGGTGGTTTGGTACGAAGGTTTGTGGAACTGTTTGTTCAGTACCATGCCATGCCAAGGATGATTGTGTCAGATCAGGATGGACAATTTACATCGAGGGAGTGGAGAGCGGTGTAGGCTTATTTCAGCACTCGACTGACATTCAACACTGCATTCTACCCCCAGATAGATAGGCAGACGGAGCATACCAACTGGACATTGGAGGATCTTCTACGTCTATGCATTCTGGACTGCGGGGAACTGTGGGAGAGACTATTGCCGTTGGTCGAGTTCTCGTACAACAATAGCCACCATACTAGCATAGGCATGGCACCCTACGAGGCATTATACGGACGAAGGTGCAGGACCCCATTATCTTGGATCCAGGATGAGGATCCCAAAGCGCTTGGCTCAGAGTTCGTGGAGGACATGGAGGCTCATATGAGGCTGATTCGAGATAGGATGCTGGAGGCCCAGAGCAGGCAGGCCAAGTATTACAATGCGCGACATCGTATGGTAGAGTTCCAGGTGGGAGATCGGGTATTCTTGAAGATACACCCGATGCATGGAGTCTCGCGGGTACGCGGGCAGAAGAAGCTCAGTCTGAGATATATGGGGCCATATAAGATCCTAGAGCGTATCGGCCCCTTGGCATACCGACTAGAGCTACCGCCGGAGTTAGCGGGATTGCACAATGTCTTCCACGTCTCCTCACTCAGGAGGGATCTACTACGGCCAGAGCAGCAAATATCTTCTACAGAGGGGCCGGTAGCTACTGATCGGCCAGTTAACCTGGTGCCGGTCCAGATAGACGACATGGAGATGCGGGTCCTGCGGCGCAAGAAGGTTCCGTTGGTCAAGGTCCTGTGTAGGAATCATGGACAGGAGGAGCACACCTCGGATCCACTAGACTTGATGCAGCACAAGTATCCGGAGCTCTTTACGATAGGTATAACTTAATTTTTTTTGGGATGCAACATTTAACCACTTGCTATAGGAACCCCACATGCCTAACCTGAATTTTGGGGACGAAATTTTTATTTTTATTGATTGGGATTTGTAACATCCCCCAAACAACTAGACCCCTAGGTTGGTTTTATCATGACTAGGTCATGACAAAACCATAGGAAACACTTATGACCATGTGAACATAGGCAAGAAGGAGAAAACCCAAGTGGTCTACAAATAGTAATTTTCAGATACCCAGCCTAGTGTTGGACTTTAGGGACTAACCTTGACCCTTTGACCCCACCATAACATCCCTAACCCATTAGGGTCCCCCTTAGAGCACCAGGACCCATTGGGGTCAACCAAAGAGGCCAAATTGACCAAAGTCAACCCTAACCCTAAATTGGTCAAAGTAGCTTAATTAGGGCCAATTTCCTCCACCATGCCAAATTGACCTTACCCTACCCTTATAAGGATACTAGGGACCCAATGGACCAAAAAGCCCTATCATGGGACCTCCAATTTGGCCAATTTTACCAATGTCAACCCTAGCCATATTTTGGTCAAAGTGGCCTATTAATGGCCAATTAACCCTCATCTTGCCAAATTGACCCTACCTAGACCTTCCTAACCCTTAAGAGAGGCCAATGGGCGACTAGCCACCGATTGGGGTCAACCCAAATGGTCAAATTGACCAAAGTCAACTCTACCAAAAATTTAGGTCAAAATGACCTAAGTGGACCTAACCAAGCTCAATCCCCTTGTGCTAGACCCAATTGAGGTGGTCCACCACCTAATGGGTTGGGTGCTTCTGAATAGGCCATTCAATTTCAAGAAAATTGGCCAGGAGAGAGAAAACCAATTTGAAAGAGAGAGAGAGAGAGAGAGAGAGAGAGAGAGAGAGAGAGAGAGAGAGAGAGAGAGAGAGAGAGAGAGAGAGAGAGAGAAGGGGGAGTTAATGGAGAGGAAGAGGAAACCTCCCATCTCCTCCAATCATGGAACCATTCATCTCCTCTTGGGGAGAGGAGAAGTTTCCAGCCTTCTCCCAGCCACATTGATGCCCAATTCATTCCCCCCATATGAAACCAAAATCCTCCTTCATGGCCATTAATGGCCACCATGTGAACCCCCCCCCCCCCTCTTGCCTCCAATTAGCCTCTTTAACACCTTCAGAGGAGTGAGAGTAGTTAAATCCCCCTTCATCCAGTGAGAATCGTGTAGAGGAGGCCTAGATCAACATGGCACCTAAAGCTCAAGCTCCGGCAATGGCAACCCGTCGGAATTCGCGGCCTCAGGCCACTACACAGGTCCGATCCTCCCCTCCTCCCTTAGTTGTAGATCCCTATCTATTTTGGGGCTTGATTCGAGCCAAATCGGGATCGAATCAAGCTTCCAAAAGGCTTCGTTTGTAAGCCTTTTCCCTCGCTAAAACACCATGTTTAGGCCACCTCCGGCCGGCCAACCACCGCTAATCACCAACCACCACCTCAATGGAGGTGGTTGTGGCATTGGCTGGCCGGGGGTGGCGCTCAGGTGGCCGAGAAAATAAGGTGCAAGGCAGCCCAGGATAGGACTATCCCAACCATTGGCTGGAGGAAGAAGATGAGCAGGAGCCGCTCATCTTGCTTCAAGATTCGTGCTGGATTAATTTCATTCATTGAAATGATTTATGTGATTTTGTCACACTTTTTGTTGTACCTAGGTTAATTTATTAAAAATACTTAGGCCCCTCTGATGAAAAAGTGGCCAACATCAAAATTGTATCCCTTGATGTGAACATTATTTTAAAATTTTCTTCAGCCCAAAAGGAGTAATGTAGCTCCCGGCAGGGCCATTTTGGTGGGACTAGTCCCTAGGGTAGGACAACCACTATTCCTTGAATAACTTTTATAGGGAAATGGTATTGACCTGAAAATTGAAACATAGGCTATTTGTACCTACACCCTTAACATATACAAAGATGGGAATTTTTTGAAAACATTTTTCTAACGTTTTTGTGATAATTTAATAATTCATATATTATTTTATTGTAGGGTCTAATGACCTCCAATCCCCTCCAAATTTTGGTGGGTGCTCTTTAGAGCTATTATATGACCCTGGTAAAAATTTCAGCCCAATTGGGACAGATTTGGTTGGGTAATTAGTTAACCCAAGTTTGATCAAACTAGGTCAAAAGTGCACATGATGGAATTAGGTGGTCAAATCTCATCAAAGTGGTGTGAAACTTTGGCCACTGGTTTAGGATCACATAAGACACCCCCATGAGTCATTTAGGGGTGATGTGGGGTGGATATGCCCTAGGACCCTAGCTTTAACCTTAGGGTTGCACTTTAAGCCTTGTGAAGGACACCGGGGCATATGTCCTTGGATGGTCATGAAAATTGGTAGATAAGTTCATGGGGTGTAAATATTCCCTAGGAAATTTTAAGAAAATTTTAGGACCACTTATCCCCTCTGATTTTGGTTATAACCTTTTTTGGGAACCTCCTTATAAGAAAATTTTACATGCTGAATAATCTTGGATGGTGATGAAAATTTTGTGGTACCCTTATAATCAAGTAATAGATCTCTGATAAGTTTTGTGTAATTATTGAAATGATTTAACAAGTACTTCATTCACAAGGCATTTATTTTGTCTTAGGATTTAAAAAAATAAATGAGGGTCAAATACCCTCTCGAAAATTATGAAACTTGGTGGTAGGACAACTTAGGGCATTAAAGAGCTCTGTGAATTTTTGTATAATTTTTGGAATTATTTATCAGTAGGTTCCTTCACAACTTTCCCTAGTAGGGGTTTAGTTGGAATATTTATTTATGTGATTAATTTGTCTTGATAAATTCTGATATTTGGCCAGTAGACTTTTCTAATCAATATAAAGGTCTGCTAATTTTCCCATAATTTTTAGACAAGTAGTTTTGGTGGTTCCATCATTAATTTCTAATTTTGAATAAATGTTCAATATTATAATTAGAGGTCAATACCTTATTGCAAAATTGTGATATTATGTATTTACAATTATTTTGACATCATAGATTTTCCATAATTTTGTGGAGGCCATATCATAAGAGGAATTTATACTTCATGTTCAATTTCATACTAGGTCAAAGTTGAGGAAAAATATAATAAATGCCAATTAAATAAGGAAATATATGACCCTCTGGATTTAGACTTAGAATATCATGATAGACTTCTGGTAAAACTTTTGAGTCAGTTGGATGAACATTTGGGGGTACCTCCCCTTAAGCCACTCATATAACTCATTTGGTCTGTGTATAGTACAACTGTAAAACTTGAGTAATTTATGGACCATTAAATGGGAATGGAAGGTAGATGGTGTACCTAGTCTGTTAGAGAGGATGTGAGGTCACCATTAGGGGTCTATAAGTTGGGTGTACCCACTAAGCTAAGGGGTAAGGTTGGGTTTGGGACTGACGAAAGATCGTCTTTCTCCTAAGAGGTCATAAAATATGAAGGGTAATCTAAGTGTAATGAAAAGGAGGGTATACTTGTGGGTAGTTGTAAGTTTATAAAAGTTGTAGTCTAAATCACCTAGAGGGGGGGGGGGGGGGTGAATAGGTCTTTTGATTTTTACTTGTTTGATTTAGATGTTTAAAGTTATTCTAAGCAAGTAACCAAGCACACCCAGACAACACACAAGTGTTTATAGTGGTTCCCCAAGACAGGGTGTCTATGAGTAGTCCACTTTCCCCATTCACCCTTCTAACAGTGTGTTAGAAAGGGCCAACTCCTCCAAACTCTCCTCCAAGAGCTTACAACACAGATCCCTCAGGATCTCTCAGGTTTTCCCCAAACCCTACCTCAGGCACAACAACCTTACCTCAGATCAGCCACTGATCCTACAACTCAGACCACAATAGGTCCTACAATCTCAGGCCTAAACAGCCCTACCTCAGAGGAATCCACCTCCTACAACTCAGACCCCTTCCAGGTCCTACCTCAGAGGAATCCTCCTCCTACAACTCAGACAATAATGCCCTACAACTTAGGCTAAACAGCCCTACCTCAGATCACACAGATCCTACCTCAAGCTGACCTCTCAGCTCTACAACTCAGGCAGTGAAGCCCTACAAACTCAGAACCCAAAGGTTCCTACAAAAGAAATAATGATCTTTACAAATAGAGGAAGAAAGGTCAAGCCTTGTTCTTCTTCTTCTTCTTCTTCTTCTTCTTCTTCTTCTTCTTCTTCTCAGCTGCTGTTGTAGACTTGAACCAGGGAGCAAAAGTTTAGCTCCAACTTGTTCTTCTTGATCAGCCCTTCAGATGAGGGACTGGATCTACTGCTCTATCTTGAAATGAATCAAGATGAGCTATCTCTTCCTTACGGCCTTGTGTTAGCACAGTTCTTGGCTGCCGTTAATGGAACAGTACGCTTCGGCTTCTTTGTGTGCTCGAGAGAAAGATTGATAGCAGAAGTGTTTTCTCAACCCTAATTTATCACTTTTATGCATCCCCAACCTTCAACGGCTCTCAGCCGTCCTTCTGACTAGTATGGGAGAGACTGGTGGACCCTACAATGCCTTTCTACAGCTTGCGCCAAAAGCAGAACACGCAATCTGTGTTCAACGAACTCGCCATACTGTGTTCGACGAACTTGCCAAACTCTGCGTTCGACGAACTCGCCATACTCTGCATTCGACGAACTTCATTCTTCGTTCGACGAATACGCCAAGTCTCAGTGCTTGCTTCTGTTCTATCTCCACGTTTGACAAACTGAGTTCTGCGTTACACGAACTGAGTTCTGCGTTCGACGAACACGCCAAGTCTCAGCGCTTGCTTCTGTCCCGTCTCTGAGTTCGACGAACTGAGTTCTTCGTTCGACGAACTAAGTTCTGCGTTCGACGAACTGAGTTCTGCATTCGACGAACACGCCAAATCTCAGCGGTTCAGTTGAGACAACTCTTCATCCCTTAGGATGATGATTTCTCCTGATCTAAGGGCATGATTGGCCCTTTCTCTTGAGTTACCTGAGCCAGTATATCTTACAAAAATATGGCTTTATCAAATACATCTTGTACTTAGCATTGTGAGTGATGTCTCTTCAAATCAAAGGAATATTGAGGGCAATATTCCCAACAATCTCCCCCTATTTGAAGAAGGCAGAACATTCCCAATGCTAAGGTACATAGCCAACAAAAACCTATCATGAAAATAATCTATATAGCATGATAACATTGCTTCTAGAAGAAAAGATTGTTTAAGCATTCTATTAAAACTCATGATTGTTTATATTATGCTTTGACTAACTCAGAGGGAAATCCTTGTACTCAAAGCTGACTCTGAGTTGGTCTTAGCATTGGCCATCTCCCCCTTTCTGATTTCTTCAACTATTTTTCCTTCTAGGGATTGGGAGGCAGCAACTACATACCCTGAGAGGGTTTGGAAAGCATTTTCCAAGACCCCCTTTAGGTCATCCTTTATCTTCTCTGACTCTCTTAGTATTGGCCATCTCCCCCTCAAACTGAGCAAGAACCTGCTCCCCCTCAATGTGAGTACTATTAGCTTTATTAGCTATTCTTGTTCATTTTGAAAAAACCTTTCTAGCTCCCCCTCACTTGGAGCATTAGTATTATTCTTATTTTTGTAAGTGTAAATTAAACTTATGTCATAATGCTGAGTTCGTCGAACTCAAGGTCGACATTCGTCGAACTCAGGAAAGAGTTCGTCGAACTCAGGAAAGAGTTCGTCGAACCCAGATTTTTCCCAGCTGAGCCCTTAGTCTGCTTTAGTTTGTTTTGGATACTTATCCACTGAGACAGTTTGGCTGTCTCACCTGATCAGCTGAGATGGGTCTCACCCTGAATTCAAAGTATTTAACATTTTAGGGAGATTATCTATCCTATCATGTGGATTATACCTACTATAAAGTTGATCAATTCAGATTTCAATGTATCATAACAGTACATATTGTGAGAATTGTATAGATGAGAACATAAGCATTTTAATAGTGGATATTGATTCATAAGTGAATTCAATCTAAATTCAATATTCCTAAGTCAATTTTGAAGGAATTGAACTTGGCCTCATCCAATGGCTTGGTGATGATATCAGCTACTTGATTGTCTGTGGGGACATATTCAAGTTTGATATCTACATGCTCAATAATAAAATGGTACCTAATTTCTATGTGCTTGGTCCTGCTATGGGAGACATGATTTTTGGCAGTAGAAATAGCACTGGATGAGTCACACAGCAGGGGAGATTGACTAAACTTAATGTTGTAATCCTCCAATTGATGTTGGATCCATAGAAGTTGAGCAACACAGCTGCCTGCAGCAATGTACTCTGACTCAGCTGTGGATATGGCCACACTGGTTTGCTTTTTGCTGCTCCAAGAGATCAGCCTCCTCCCTAGGAATTGATAAGTGTCACTTGTATATTTCCTATCTTCTTTGCACCCTGATGGCTGCTCTACATACACTTCCTCTTTCATATTTCCATTTATGAATGCTGACTTGACATCCATCTGGTCATTTGTTGGTAGATATGAGCAGATGCTGTTGTGACATCATGAATCTGGGTATTCAACTCAGTCCATACTGCAGCCACCCTTGATTCCATTCTCTGCTCACTGGCTTGGATCTCCTGAGTCAATGCTTCTCTTGTAGCATATAACTCATCCCTTATTTGAGCAGTGGCACCATGAACCTTTTCTGCAATATGCTCTTTCACAGACAACATCTGACCCTCAATGATGGATTGTATTGAGTTTAGCAGGTCAGATGTGTCCAGCACAGCTGCTGGCCTTTCCTGGGCCACCTCTTTCTCCACCACCTCTTCAACCCCATTGTTTGCCTTCTCCACTATAGGTTCTTGTCTTGGCATCTCTTCAGATGAGGGAAGAACTTCCATGGTGTCAGTTACCCTGATGACCTCTTCTTCACTCTAAGCTTTTGCTCGTCCAGCATCTGGGATGTGCTCCCCCTCACTAGCATATCCACCTTCTTCTAAATAGAGAGAGCTATGCTCCCCCTCACTTAGGGCATCCATATGTGGAGAAATCTGTCTAGGAGAACCTTGAGGTGGTAATCCTTAATGGATGTTGAATTCACAATGGTTGTGCACAAGAACTTCTTGCAGTAATGTATTTAGACCCAGCAGAGGATATGGCCACACTAGTCTGCTTATTGCTGCACCATGATGTCAACCTCCTTCCTGTCATGTGCCTTGAGCACCCACTGTCCAAGTACCAAATTTGGTTGAGGTTGGTACTTGGACTAACCTGCAAGAAGTTTAGTTATCCTTAGGAGCCCAACTAGCTTTGGGTCCTAGGAACTTGTTAGCATGATGAAATGAGCTTACTCTAACTGCACCTTTTGTAGGAAGGCCCATCTTTGCACATGACATATTAGGGTTGTGCCAACAATCTATGGCAAAGTGTCCCTCTTTACCACAACACCAACATTCATGAATGTTGTATCTCCTCTTCTGAACATTTCTTGAGTAATTAGCATTACTGTTCCTCTGTTCAGGAGGGGAGACAACTGCAGTCTTCCTATTTCTCTCAGCAATGATTTGACTGAATGTCAATCTATGTGCTGTCTTGATTCTCTTTATCCCGATGGCATCAGCCTGCTTTGGCTTGGCAGCCATACAAGATCTGATTGCATCTGACACTGAGCAACAAGCCTTGTCAATAGATTTGACAGCAGAAATTTTCTTTGCTGAAATAGATTTAGAAGAGCTTGCACCCTGATTATTGAATGAAGGGGCTGAGGTACCAAATACAAAAGGTCTAGGTTGGACCAATTGAATTTCCTTATGGGGAGCCTTCATGGCACTCAATCCCATTCCCTTTCTTCCACTATGTGAAGGATTGTTTTCCTTCCTATAGTTACTTCCATTCTTCCAGTGACCATACATGCTTTCATGGTCATACCTACTAGAAGGAAGTAATACCTTTTGAAAGGTGGTTTGAGGCTTAGCCTTACCCCTTATTTTTTCTCCACTCCCTTCTCCTACTTCCATTTTATTGAATCCTAGTCCTCTCCTATTGGATTGGGAAGAGAAGGAGTCAATAATAGGGAGCACAGATTTTGGCTTGGAGAATTGAGCCACTTGGCTTCTTTCTTTCACAAGCTTCTCCTCAAGGTCCTTGATGACATTGTTCTTCAGGGATATGGTGCTCATATGGGAGATAGTTATCCCCTTCAGATGGCTAATTTACCTATACATCTGATTCATCCTGGTAGAAGATTCAGTGCATTCTTATTTTTCCATCTTAAGAGAATCAATCTCTTGGGTTTGCCTTTTGGCTAGCTTTTTGCTCCTTTTCAGGGCTTCCAAGAGAGCACCATATCTGTCAATCAATTGATTGACGTCCCACTTAAGCTTCTGAATCACTTCCATTAATTGATGATGGTCCTCCAAGTTCTGGGCCAGTGTCATGATCAGAAGAGGATGAGGAATGAATTAATACCTGTTCATTTTCTGAGATGTTCTGACTGTCCTCCTCATCAGTGATGGCCATGAGGCCTAGCTGAACATTGTCTTCTTCATCCTCCTCTATATCACTATCTGAGCGTGATAGAGGGGCCCTGATTCCAACCTTGGCAGCTGGGTAATCTTCATCTTCTTCTGCTGCAAACAGCCCAATGTAGGCTTCTTCTTCATTCTCTGAATCTGATGTTGAGGAATCAGATTCACTCCAGCTTCTTTCTTTCTTTGCTAGGAGGGATTTTTCACCCTTCATATCTTTTTGGTGATGATGCTTCTTATCACCATTCTCCTTTCTTTTGGCTGGACCGTCAGCTATCACATGTCCAGGTTTGCTGCAGCTATAACAGATTATGTTATTAGAAACATGTTTACTAAGTTTGGAATCATACATGTCACCCTTTGGGTGCTGTCTTTCAGATTTCCTGCTATTTTTCTTGTAGTGTGATGATGAGGAGGGCATGTTCTTCCATTGCTTCCTCTTCATCATTTTCTTGAACTACCTTGAAAAGGCAGCAAACTCTTCATCAGAGGAAGAGCTATCTGAGGTGCTGACTTCAGGTTCAGCACTTCCTCCTTGGAGGAGACACCTTCCTGCCCTTGCTTCTCTTGGAGCTGTCAGCTTTGAGAGCTACAGATTTCTCCCTTGCCTGAGCCCTTGTTGAGGTGTCCTCTTCTTTTCTTGCAGACAGCTGCATCTCATAGGAGAGCAACTTTCCAATCAGTGTGTGAGTGGGGGTCTCACCAAGCTTGGCCACTTCCCTGATTGCACAGATTTTTGTGTCCTAGTCCCTTGTTAGAGATCTAAGGAACTTATCATTCAGCCATAGTTGGTGAATACTCTCCCATTGGTTCTCAGCTCATTGACTATTCTGAAGAACCTCTCATAGCACATGGAGATGCTCTCCTGGCTCTGCTGCCTGAAGGCTTCATACTCTTGGTTAAGGAGTGACTTTCTATCATCTCTTACTTCAGCTGTTCCTTCCATATATACTACTAATATGTCCCACATTTCCTTGGCAGTAGTGCAGTGTACCAAGTTTTGAAATGTGGAATCATCAATAGCATTCACTATGATATTTTGGGCTCTTTTGTCCATGGTGAACAATTCAAGTTCATCCTTGGTCAAGTCATTGAATGCCTTGGCCACTCTTCATGTTGGATCTATAGTGGAGGCAGTTTGAAAGATGAAAGGTCCTTCCTCAACTGTAATGAAAATCTGTGGATCAGATGCTTCCATAATCAGTCTGATCCTTTGCTTCCATATGCCAAAGTTTTCTTTGTTGCATATGAGCAACTTCAAGGATCCCATTTCCTTCTTCAATCCAGAGGAGGCCATTGGATTGTGATTTGACTATTCCTTAATAGGATCTGGTCAGACAGTTATGTCCTTCTTGACCAACCTCCCTCTGATACACTTGTAAGTTTATAAAGGTTGTAGTCTAAATCACCTAGAGGGGGGGGGGGGGGGGGGGTGAATAGGTCTTTTGATTTTTACTTGTTGATTTAGATGTTTAAAGTTATTCTAAGCAAGTAATCAAGCACACCCAGACAACACACAAGTGTTTATAGTGGTTCCCAAGACATGGGGTCTATGGGTAGTACACTTTCCCCCTTCACCCTCCTAACAGCGTGTTAGACAGGGCAAACTCCTCCAAATTCGGCTCCAAGAGCTTACAACACAGATCCCTCTGGATCTCTCAGGTTTTCCCCAAACCCTACCTCAGGCACAGCAGCCCTAACCTCAAATCAGCCACTGATCCTACAACTCAGACAATAGCAGGTCCTACAATATTAGTCCTAAACAGCCCTACCTCAGAGGAATCCACCTCCTACAACTCAGACCCCTTCCAGGTCCTACCTCAGAGGAATCCTCCTCCTACAGGTCAGGAAATAATGCCCTACAACTCAGGCTAAACAACCCTACCTCAGATCACATAGATCCTACCTCAAGCTGCCATCTCACTCAATAACTCAGGCAGTGAAGCCCTACAAACTCAGAACCCAAAGGTTCCTACAAAAGAAATAATGATCTTTACAAATAGAAGGAAGATAGGTCAAGCCTGGTTCTTCTTCTTCTTCTCAGCTGCTGTTGCAGACTTGAACCAGGGAGCAGAAGTTCAGCTCCAACTTGTTCTTCTTGATCAGCCCTTCAGATGAGGGATTAGATCTACTGCTCTATCTTGAAATGAATCAAGATGAGCTATCTCTTCCTTGCGGCCTTGTGTTAGCACAGTTCTTGGTTGCCGTCAATGGAACAGTACGCTTCCGCTTCTTTGTGTGCTCGAGAGAAAGATTGATAGCAGAAGTGCTTTCTCAATCCTAATTTATCCATTTTATGCATCCCCGACCATTAACGACACTCAGCCATCCTTCTGACTAGTATGGGAGAGACTGGTGGACCCACAATGCCCTTCTGCATCTTGCGCCAAAAGCAGAACACACAATCTGTGGTCGACGAACTCGCCATACTGTGTTCGATGAACTTGCCAAACTCTGCATTCGACGAACTCGCCATACTCTGCGTTCGATGAACTTCATTCTTCGTTCGACGAACATGCCAAGTCTTAACGCTTGCTTATGTTCTATCTCTGCGTTCGATGAACTGAGTTCTGCGTTCGACGAACATGCAAGTCTCAGCGCTCGCTTTTGTCCCGTCTCTGCGTTTGACAAACTGAGTTCTGCGTTCGACGAACTGAGTTCTGCATTCGACAAACTGAGTTCTGCGTTCGACGAACATGCCAAGTCTCAGCGCTTGCTTCTGTCCCGTCTCTACGTTCGACGAACTGAGTTCTGCATTCGACGAATGGAGTTCTGCGTTCGACGAACACACCAAATCTCAGCGGTTCAGCTAAGACAACTCTTCATCACTTAGGAGATGATTTCTCCTGATCTAAGGGCATGATTGGCCCTTTCTCTTGAGTTACCTGAGCCAGTATATCTTACAAAAATATGGCTTTATCAAATACATCTTGTACTTAGCATTGTGAGTGATGCCTCTTAAAATCAAAGGAATATTGAGTGCAATATTCCCAACAGTAGTCACTAATAATATTAAGTGCCTTGGAAAGGGAGCTTTGGAGTGTTATCCCTTTAGAGTTCCTAGTACCGTAGCGAGTCCCTCACAGGGTTGTCCTCGGGAAGTCCAACCCTAAAGTGTAGGAATAAATGGGCGGTGCAAGATTAACTTAATAATACACACATTCACACCCAGTGGTTATAGGAGGTTAGTTGGTTTGGTTTTACGAGCAGTAGGCTCGATGGTTATAGCAGCGGACTAGTTAGTCTAGTGAGCTTGTGACTCAGTAGTGCTTGTTGGTACAGACGGGTTGGTCCGGTGAGCCGGTGCTCGGAAGGTTATGGTGACAGGCAGGTTAGCCAGGGTGCTCGAGACTCAGAGATGGATGGTAACATATTGCATGTGCATAAGGTGGTGGGTCATTAGTATTGACAGTGGTCGCACCAACGTTGACACTTTGGCTCGGTAAGTGTGGTTAACACTTTACCAAGAAAAGTCTGGTGGACTGGCCAGCAAGAGTACGCAGGAGCTCCGTTATTGTGTTCTTAGCGTTGAGGCATACGATAGGTCTAGGTTAGGTAGTGCAAATACCAACCTAGAGGTGGGCGAGGCCCAACCCACCTCTTCCGTTTGCCACTATGGAAGTATCCTGGGAGTTTTGCTAGCTCCAAAAAGGGGGAACTAAAGGTTTGTGCGCATAGAGTCGTAGTGTGTGAGTTGCACTTGTATGAACATAACATTAAACTGTATACCTTGCATGACATAGCATAACATTGCATTACAACCCCTACCCTATCGTATAAATTGGTTATGGACTTTTTATACGATAGGCCCCTGCTAAACGACCCCTTGGTCTATAGGTTTGTGTGGGCATTCCTATAAATTAAGGTTACTTGTTCTTATTACTATTTTCCTTAGTGCCTTTCTTTACTATTTCTTTACTTATAACAACTGCTTACTTGATACTATTTTACTTCCTACTGCTTTACTGTTTGTACTATGTATTGCCTACGAATAGACCCTTCCGTAGTTAGACTCATTGTCACCTGCTTTTGATTTTACCCATTAATGTCCTCCACTTCATCCTTCACACATGGTGCCTAGGAGTCACCGGTGGAGGGGTGGGGGATTGGCTGAGTCATGTTTGACTGACGGTCAGTGGACCTTATCATTTTAGGGGACCGAGGAGATGCTGCAGCACGAGAGGCCGATGTAGATGGAGGCGGGGCAGTCTAGCACGGGAGCACTGATGACAGGATTCGTGAGTGTCTTATTAGCTTTAGTAGATTATGTTTCCGCGAGTGAAATTATAGTGAGGAATTGATGTACAGGGCATATGCCCTTTGTTGGAACATGCTTTCCGCATCTCTTGGTTTCACAATAACAAATCCTATTGTATTTGATCATACTTGTTTTGTTTATAGTATGCAGGATTCTGTGCTTTCATATCACCATGGTGATGTGTTATTGTTGCTACCGCGCCGCGTTAACTCTACCGCTGGCGCTAGCATTAACGAACCGCTGAGATGCAAGCTGGCGTTCGACGAAATGGAAGTTGCGTCCGATGAAATGGAGCTCGACAAAATGAAACCTGGGATCGACGAAATGCATGCTTTACCACGGCGCGCTAGAACTACCGCTGGCGCTAGTGATCAATGAAATGGAGGTCGACGAAATGAAGGCGGCGTTCGACGAAGATACGCCCGACAAAGTGCTCTACTGTGGTGCGTTACAACTACCGGTCGCGCTAGTTTGTTCGACGAAATGAATTCTATGCTCGATGAAATGTGAGGCTAGCTCGATGACGATGCGCCCGACGAAATGATCTATCGCGGAGCGTTAGCACTGATGCTGGCATTAGC